>JAYKQN010000010.1:7047500-7440000 GCA_036785175.1 Eupleurogrammus muticus | reverse complement strand
AAAAAAAGAAACTAACAGTAATGTAATGTAAGCAGTTTGTCAGAAAAAAAAATGATGTAGATGCACTGTGTTCGTAGGAAACGAAAGTAAGACTATAAGATTACAAGAGCTAGGATTTATATTAAAACTTCTCAAATTTCAAGTTCTGACAGTCCAGAGTTTGTACAGGCAGTGACCTGTCAGAAAAAAAGTCTATAGAACAAAAAAAAGACAAAAAAAACACAAAAAAGTAAATACATAATGATAAAAACTAGATCACTCCTTAAACATTTAAGACCAAATAGCTGTTGAAGATCAATTCCTGATGCTTCAAAATCCATGCATGCTCTTTACAAACCACACAGCAATGTGTTCGTCGCTCATTTGTTCTTCGTCCCATTCTCTCATTCTCTCTCTCTCTCTTTCTCTCTCTCTGTTTCTGTTGTCTGATTCGCTCCTGGTAAGATTGTCAAAGTGTCGGAAACTGAGGTTCATCGTTGTCTTTGACGTCCTCCGTACGTGTTCAGGTTCTGCGTTCTCGGGACACGTTTTCCCATCAGCCCTCTTCTTCAACAACGTCCGTCCACATACCGCCCAAAGCCTGTTTCTGAGCATGTCCACTGAGTCGGAATCCTGTCTGGGCATGCTCAGTGCGTGGCGCAACATGTCCAGAAAGTTAGCCTGAAGGTCTCTGTAATAAACTGTGTTCTTAAAAAGTGTCTCTGAGGATAACGGGAGTTTTTTTTTTTTTTTTTTTTTCTTTAATTTTTATCTTTTTTTTTTTTTTTTTACAACTGACACCCTGAGCGCGCTCAGTTGGCACTGACGGCCTCCCGTGTCTCATGGTCACTGCTATAGTCTGACTTGGGCTCGTCCTCAAAGTCCTCGTACATGTCCATGTCGTCGTCTCCGTTGGCGGGGTTGCCGGGCAGATCCAAGGCGCCGCCGTTGCTGCCGCCGCCGGGCTCCGACTTCATCCCGTACGTGCTCTGGATGACGGGGATGGCCGGCTCGGGGCTCGCCGAGTTGCTGGAGCAGTCTGAGGTCAGGTGCGGAGACGGCGTGGCCGTCGTTGCCATGGTTATGGCGCCCGGGTAGACCCCTACGCCGCCCGCGCTGTTGCCCAGAGGAATCGGCGGCTGAGGCCTGCAAAACAATAAAATAAACAATAAACCACTGTGACATACAAGACAAGATGAAAATATTGTTAAAAAAATACATTCTGACAGTATATCAAATCAATGGTTCAGGGTGGACTGATTGGTGTTTGATCAGAGACGTATTAATTATAACCTCCTTTGAACAAACTGCTCCTGAGACCACATCACTTAAACAGCAGAGCTTCTCATCTGGCCGGGCATGCCCTGACACACAGTTTTCCCCCTGCCAGCTCACGGCAGAATCAGCTAAATAACCTGTTAAGATATAGATGGAATGAGGGTAAACACACATCACTCAAACAGGCCCTCTGGCTCCTCAAATGAGCCACATAAAGCAGGAAAATTGCTGTCACTTTCCTCACCTAACAGTTTTCTCTCCTCTGTCTCCTGAAACAATTACCGCCGTACACTCTGACAGACTCATTTTCACATTAAGCACTTTAAAACAACACTGGTTTCGTTGTACGGAGCGTGCCAGAAACCGGTTGTGTACATTGACTCGCTCCCAGTAGCTATTTGATTTAGCTGTGATTGAAAGTCCAGGCCCGGAGAATCATAGGTTTCTTTCTGCATTCGCTTGACCACACACAGTAAATGTGGCATTCAGCCTGTGACGTCTGCCTTGCTCTCGTTCCCTCTCAAACATCTGCTTACATTTCATATTCCACTATGTCTGTCTGTGTCCAATTTCACTGCCCGCAAGCGCCCAGCATTGTCCTAATTTAATAAATGACAAGCTATTAAAAATCGCTCCTATTCAAAGCCGTGGCCTCTGGTAAATCCATCTGAAACACAGGCCACTGTGATGGCTTTAAACACATCCATGGCTGGTTCCTATTAAGACAATGCCACTGTTTTTCCTCTCGCTGCACTGCACTTCCCTCTAAAATACATAATGCCTTTCAGTGAATGTTAAAAAAAGCTTTTGCATATAGACGTACAGAAGATTCCAAGAAGAAACCCTGCATAAAAGGTTCAAAACCTTCATGGTCTCTCCGCAAACCTCTAGCAAATGGATGTAGTTAAGGGTGTTTCTTTCATATTCATACCAAGACACATAAAAGAAACAAAAAAGAGCTTGCATTAAGAGCAAAAGAAAACAGCACAGTTGTATTGTGAAATATCCACAAGTCTGTTAGGAAACCACAAGAAAATATCAAAAGTTGATGATGATCAATGATTAGTCTCCGTAAGTTAGATAACAGTATGGCTCATTGATCACGGAGACGTCAGCCAATCGTGTAAAAGTATCCTTAACCCTTGTGTGATCCAGGCTTGGAATGATGTACGCACATTATTCAAATATATACTTACGTGGTATTTTTGTAGGATTGTTAGATGAAAGTTGATTTAATGTGTTTTTAACATGCAGCAATTCATCTTTTATCTCAAAAAAATGCCTTAATCCCTTTACCTTGTCTATATTCATTTCTATTTATTTACCTTTGCTGCCATCTGAAGCTGCTGACAGCTTTCAAAAAAACCAACACTGAGGTGAAGAAGTCTGCGCTGGCACAGGTACTCACCCCACAAAGAACTGCCTCATCTCCTGGCGCCGTGACCGCATCATCTGCTTGTACTCTCCGATGCGCAGCTTCTTGCCGTCGATGATGCAGGTTCTCTTGGGCCGGGGCTTGTACTTGTAGTTGGGGTACTTCTCCAGGTGGATCTTGCTCAGGCGGGCCTGCTCCTCGTAGTACGGCTGCTTCTCCTGGTTGGTCATGGCTTTCCAACGAGAGCCTGGGAGCACACGTTGGGAGATTGAGTGACACTGGTATGTACACATATATGTAATGGTATTAAAGGGGCCTGGCGAGCAGTGGGAGCTGATTGGTAGGTATAACACACACAAAAATAAACTGGCGTGCAGTTTGCTTGCACCTGGGCGATGCTATTGAATCTGAATTTTGTTCCCAAGCAGCACCCCGAACTAAGAAATCCCAGAAGCCTGAGCTGGGTGTTCAAAGTGCACATGTCCCTAAACAGTGAGAGCTCCTGCACTTTTTACAAAGTCCGTCACAACCAACCCGTACGCCACTGATTCAGTTACAAGTTAACGTCAGAGCACGCGTGTTGGGCAAGTTGCACCTCGCCAGGCCCTGGCTAGCATTTCCAATGCCCTACGCAACCTAACTTTCTAGTTTTGGTTAGCTTTGCAGCCCTTTGTTTGGCCTTGTTGGCATCAACGTTGGGGAAATCGCTTGTGTGCCACAGCGAGGGTTCGGCTACATACAGATATTTAACTGAAGTGAGTGTGTGTGTGTGTGTGTGTGTGTGTGTATTGTCACCACCAGACACCATCAAATCTTCAACCAAAGAAGCTATTTGAAATCAGGAGTAGATTACCCTCCACTCTCTCCCGGCTTAGGAAGAATGATATATTGTGTTATTCCCCCGGTAAGAGGACCTTCTGAACAAGTGGACAGGGCCATTAACACAAGAACGCAGCACATGTGCAAAGCACTCAGACAAGTGATTACACACACTCCGCCTCGCTCCTCTGTTTATCAAGGTTTATCACAAACCCTTCTTGTACTTTTGTGACACAGGAAACAGTGAGGAGTCTCTTTTTAAACCTGCCACCCACTCCCAACCGTCCAGCTGTGTTATTATGTTGGAGGGACTCGCATTGTACACACATGCAGCACCACACACGTACACAATTTTGCACTGGGAGTTCTGTTTTTTCTTTTTTTTTGCCTCGAAGGCTTGATAAATGTCCTTAATGCTTCCTGTCCGCAGGATCTTACTGTTCACATCTGACTGTAAACATGAGTTTTAAACTAATAATTTGACAATGATGAGTCACCGGAGGAGTCTAAATGGCAAAACAAGATGCAAGTCTTTGCAAACGCGGAACACAAAAACGCTCCTTCATCAGGACTCTGTTCCAAAGCTCGTGGACCAGAGCCCGTGCATCAGAGGAGCATTTACATTCACCAGCCCGAGCGCTCTCTGGAGCCCTGCGACGGACAGTGGGAGTCTTCAGAGCGGTTCCCGAACAACCGTTATGCCCGGCACCGTGTGAATGGCTATCTGTGTCGAGGTGGTTAGCATCAACACGGCTACTTTTTTAACTGAATGCATCCATCACACTAGTCAGGCCGACACAGTGGAGCTCTGTGTGCGGAGTGGTCCAGGTTGAAGAACACACTGGACCTTCTTATAGGCCACGGCCTGTTGGTGAGAAGCCCCGTTGAACTGTAGCGTATAGAGGTAGAGTAACCTAATGAGGGTGGCCTGAGAAAAAAAATAAAAATGAAGCGAACACCTTCAACTGCCGTATGCGTGATCACATAACTCGACCTTTTGAGGTTTTAAAAAAAATGATCACAAACATTTTTATGCTTCCAAGTTGTCTACAAAATCCTCCGACCAACACCTCTTCATCTCTCTAACTAATATGTTCAATCACTAGAAACAAATTCAAACAGACGTTCACTGTTTGCTAGGAATTTACCTGTTTCCAGTCTTTGTGCTGAACTGTGCTAATCAGCTTTTGGCTTCTACTACACGGTAGTATTTTTTAAAAGTATTTACAGTCCAATACGTGCCGCTGCTCCTCACATCTACCTCTCAGTAAGAAAGCATCTCGGGCCAAGCGCTAATTGATTTATGGATTATTCCCATCTAATCTTCTCCCGTACAGTTCTATTTAAAGTTGTGATATCTCTAATGCCATGTATTCTATCCCCTCCAGCTCTCTCTGGAACTCTAGAATGTCCCAGTCGTTTGGCACCTGGCTCTGATTGGCTGTGAAGAATGCAGAATGTGTGTATTTCTCGATGGATTGTGCTTTTCAGAACACGGGACAGTATTTAATATCGCACAAAATAATTCACTCTACACAGGACCTAACTATTTTTACAAGGGGATAAAAGCAAAACACAAGTTGAAAGCAGAGTCCGAGGATTCAAACTAGGAACAGAAGTTAAACGTTCAGGAGAGAGAGTCATGCCTGGAATCTGTAGGAGTTAGGGTTAAGCTCCTGTCACAGATAAATCTACAAAATCTCACCGAGGATCTTGCTGATGTTGGAGTTGTGCATGTCGGGGAAGGTCTGCAGGATCTTCCTCCGCTCGTCCTTGGCCCAGACCATGAAGGCGTTCATGGGCCTCTTGATGTGGGGCTCGTTGCTGTTTCTGCCCCGCGCCTCCCTGAACACCCGGGCCTCGGTGATGTTGTTGCCTACGCGACAAGAAGGGGATGACATTCTTTTTTACATATGTATACATGCACATTTCATCTTCTATGCGTGCACCTTTCATGCTCTCACGCCTGAAATGCAGCGCTGATGGTGATGAGCCCTTCCTGTTTGTGGCCCCCTTTTTTTGCCTCCTTGGTGAGAGGTTGTATAACACGAGTAAAACAAAAGCCTGGCCGGGATGCCCTCAACATGCTCACACACAAACTGTACACAGTCGCTCCGCTTCCGCCCGATGGTATCTCGGTGTCTACGCTCCCGTGTTTACCCCGCTCGCTCTAAACTAAACCGTGATAAGCACTCCTCAACCCCTCATCGCGTGTAAACAGTGGTGCTTTATGGGAAACAGGTGGGTTGGGAGGGAAAAAAAAAGACTTTAACACCAAGTCAGCCCTCACGCAACATTCAAAGAACACTGCAAAGCACAGATACATGTCAAATAAAATGCATAACGCATTAGGCAATTTACTTATATTATTCCTTAAAAGTGTAGGAATAGTTAATACTTTGCTGACCATTAACTAGAACTGGCTGTCTGCCTTCCCCAGCTTTTATTTGCATGCTTGTACTGGGGGGAGATCATGTGTCACTTCCACACCAGTCGTGGAAAAAAGCAGAGAATTCGGCCTCTTGTCATGTTTTTGTGGGAATAATAACAGTGTAAAACTATTTCAAGAGCAGAAACGTCCACGTTGCACACTGTTTAGTTGCTCACCGTCCCTTCCTGAGGAGTACAATAAATATTTGTATTTGCCGAATACCTGCATGTTCAGGCTTTCTGGAAGCTTCCTTTCGTCTTCACCGGGGAGCTCTGAGGCCCCCAGAAGTGGTGCCTCTTTTATGAGGGGCGCCCAGAGTTACGGGTCACTGGTATCAATTTAGTCTGGACAGGAAGTGACTGCTCCTACCTGAAACTCTGTCTCCTAAAGCCCCCGCAACATGCTTCTGTATAATCCCCTATTGTCTTTCATTTTCTGTTCTGTGTTTGTACATCTACAGACATGTCTGATGGAGGGAGAACACAGCAGCTCACCATCCAGGTCTTCTGGTCTCGTCAGGTCAATTACTCGATGGACCATCTTCCCGGCGTCCTCACCCAGCTTCCCCAGGTGCTGGCTCAGTGTCTCGTAGTGCAGCCGCTCCTGCAACACAATGCAAGGTGTTAAGCCGTGTTCGGTGTCAGCTGCAAGATGTGTTGCAGCTGCGGCACGGCTGAGGTTTGAGGAAAAAAATGCGGAATCAGCCGTCAAAAAATAAATTCAAATTATCTAATGTCTGGATCAAAATCATGTGAATGTCTGGGTTATTTTAAATTGGGTCACTCATCACTACTAGGGATGGGTTTTATGTTCATGACAATAAAACAAATTGCTGGGTTGCATGGAGAAGAGTCAAGCACAATATTGGGCAACACCGAACAGCTCCATTACTTCTCTTTTTTCAATACCTGAGGGGAATGAGTCTTTAAGTTAGTTATGTGATAATCGAATAGACAAGTCCAAGGCCACGGGACCCATCATCGCCTGCCCCGACTGCCCATCACGCATGTTTCTGATTCTGCCTTCTTGCCTGCCACTCCACTTCTGAGACAAATAACTCCTACAAGCAGTCTGCACCCTGGGGCCTTCCAGCTAAAATTACCCCACCACGCTCCCAAACTGCGGTGGAAAACATCGAACCCTCCGTACGGCTACCGCATATCCACACTCCTCCTCTCCGCTCCTCTCCTCGCTTCTCCCTCCCTCCCTCTGGGGTCTCCTCCTTTTTCTGGTGACAGAGGCATTTTGTTTGACGCAAGAAATGGTTGCCGGGTGAAGTCATGCCGCGGTAGCCGCTGGCAGAGTTGGTGGAACTTAGGGGCCAGCGTGTATGTGCGCATACACATGTTTGTGTGTGTGTGTGTGTGTGTGTGAGCGTGTGCATGGGTGTGTGTGTGTGTGTGTTTATAGATGAGGAGTCGGCGCGGGCCAATGTCAGCACTACAGCAGGGCTGTAATCAGGCCCACCGCAGAACATGTGCCTGGGCAGTGCCATGCTCACCGCAGGAAGCAACCGCCTAACAAAGGACTAAAGAAAAGAGAGAAAGAGGGAAATAAAGAGAGAGATAGAAAGAAGAAAGAGGAGGAGTGGAATGGAAAACTAGTCTAGAGACGAGCACACGGCCTTGGATCCACTTAGAACTAAACAATACCCCGAGGAAGCCATCATGGTGATGCTTTGAGAGTCAAATGATGCCTGCGATGTTGCTAAAAACTGACGGAATCATTTTGTTGTGCCGATTTCATTTCTAGGAGCCGCTCAGTTGTCAGAGATGTACGAATGTTTCTAATAGAAGGACGGAAAGTGATGGAAAACTAATGCGAAGTAGAGTTAAGGTTTTGGAAAATGGACTGGGACAGCATCAATAGAGGTAGACATATCCAAAGTGCAGATTAACAGCAGACCTGGGTTGAAATTTGCAAATATTGCCTGCGGTTGGTCTACTTTTGGTCTACTTGAAAGTTCTTGTGGCAAATGCAATAAGGAGCTGCCTTTGCTTTGTTTAGTCAAGATTGAAATAGGTTTGGCTTGTGCGCATGCTGGTTTGATATTGGACTCCTGCCTTTTGGAGCGGTGTTATATGCGCTTTTTTTTAAGTTTCTCTTTAATGCGACTCTTTGTATTCTGTGCACTGTTTTACTGTTCATCTCTAAAATTGTTGTGTCAATCGTGAAATTCTTCATTTCAGAGAAACTACCTGGTTACAGATAGTTAGAAGGTCTGAAGCTCTGATGCTCAGGTAATTACAGTGAAGAGGAACTATAACGTATCATTGGCATCATTGTAGCGTTTGAACGGCTTTGATACATAGACTATATAAATAATTGACGTGGCCACCGTGGCGTCTCCCGTTGGTTTGTGGACTCCCGCTTTGAAGCCTCCACTTCAGCATTTTGTCCGTCGCCATCTTATTTTTTTGGAGCCAGAAGTCACCATATTTGGGCAAAAGTGTGGAGCTGGGAAGGAGCCATGTTGCTCTTAATTCCGCATAAATGTAAGACTTGAAACATTTTGAAGGGGAAAATGATCTTTAGGAACCGAATCTGTTTTTTGTACGGGGTGATTGAGCCGCCTGCGTCACGTGACCATTAAAGGAACCATCACATGTTTTGATTTTACATTGCTGTTTCACCTCGGCCTAAATTGGAGCAAAGAATTTTGTCAGAAGCAGACAAGCTGACTGTATTAATTAAACATGATGAAGGACACGAGCAGGTGTAAAGATAAATTAAAGCATCCATAAAATTCAGACTGACGACTTAATTAAGAATATCAAGTTCAATTACAAAGACGGCTGAGATAGGGAGCTCAACACTTCACTTTTAGGACATTAAATCTGTACAAAAACCAAGCACAACGACAAATTACGGCAGAGCACAGTATTTGTTTCTAAGGCACTATTACTTTCATTGGGTCTTAAGCCAAATATTGCTGCCGAATGTATATTTCTAAATTTAAGAGACACCCGACTCTTTTTGTTCCGCTCAGTCTCTCCTCTTCTTGGCATTTGCATCTTACCAGCGTTTCTAGGGTAACGCTCTAAACATTGCTGTTTTTTGTTTTTTTTCCTCTTTTTCAGTCCACACCGTATTGAGCTCATTACCACAGTTACAACCCACCTACCGCCAGCACGGCCTGCCTCCAGCTGACCCACAACCCTTAACTGTCTCCTCCTGGACCAATCGAGTCTGGCGGCCTCCTCGCCCCCAGCCCCCAGCGTTCGCGCTCTCCTCCTATTTTTCCTCATCTTTCTTTCTCCCTCTCCTTCTCTACACTTTACTGTGCGCCGATAGAGCTGTCACTCAGCCCTGTCCTGTTTTTTTTCCTACTCCCCTCCTTCTCCTTTTCACCATTCCGCCTATTCATAGCCCTTCACACCCCACCGCCAACCCTCCACCCTTGAGGCTCCAACCCAAAACAAGTAGACACTCAACAGGCTATTTGCAGGTGCCAGACTCAGCTTTGTAGTATACATTATTATAAAGTATATCATTCAGGCTTCAATGCTGCAACATTATGTCGACCTTTAATCAAGACTTGGAAGTGTCTGAGCTGCTTCACAGACTCACTTCCTACAAAGACCAAGCTCATCAGCGGGGCCAATATAAGCGTCTATACGACCGGTTCCTCCCTCCGCGCCTCCTTTCAGACACATTCTGTTCCACCAACAAAGACTGAAAGCATGTTGTGATCAACTGTGTTCAACAGGCTGCAGCCTACACATTTCAACCTGGTAAATTAAAAAAAATGTACCAAAGTTTAACAATAAGGTCCTAGAAGTATTAAAGGAGCAGATGTAGTTTTAGCAGATGGAGTTTTAGTTGAACAAATTAAAATCAATTTCCATCACAATTTGCAACTTTTCATGTTTGATGACAATTCACTTAACAAATATAAAATGTAGGATTAATAAATGCTGTTATTTGTGTCAAGACAATATGACTTCTGATGGTTAATAGATGTGTAATGCCATAATAAGCTCAGCGTTGTTTTGTATTAAAACTAACAGTGTTTTATAATTAGAAAAGTCTATCCCTACAAAATATTACATCACAAACATGAGAAGAACCCATGCCTGCAATTTAGAATTGACTTTTTGAATTTTAGGTGATTGTCTGTCACAAAAATTAAGAAAAAAATCGTTTTGTTTGTTTATTATGTGGCCTGTAGATCTCCACCATCAACCACCACGTCCAGCTCCGACAGGAACAGAAAAATCTATTTCCAGTTTTAAATCACATTTGATGTTAACTTCATCAATCTCCTCTGCACAACCGTCAGCTGTGTCAACTAGCCTATGCATTATATTTAAAGCTTCCAGATCTTCTCATTTCACGTCCTAATGATAGACTCTGAACAATATATCAGGGACACATGGTTGATTGAGGGAATTTCGACTGAAACATGTACGCTTACGCTATGTGCCAATCTCTCAAAAAAAACTTGCTGTTTTCCTTTAAGTGGGTTTTCGGGGAGTGTTTTGTGGCTGTTTGGATTTTTTAGAAGTGCGCACAGTCTTTTTACGCGCACACACACACACACACAGACCGACACGTACATGCATGCACTCCCGCGCGGTCATACACAGTGGCTATTTCAGTGAGCTTTGGCAGCCGCAGGCCAGCTGGAAGCAACGTAAGCGTAAGGTGATACTCAACAATGCCACTAACTGGCCAGGCCTCTCGTCTGTACACCAGCTATAATGACATTAACATGGCCAAGGCCAATGCAGAGCCAGGACACACACACACACACACACACACACACACACACAAAGGAGACCAGGATCACTTTCAGCTTTTTCAAACATCTATGTCGTCTATGCTGGAAATGAATGCCCTGGGACGAAAATACACAAACAGAAAGCAACATAAACACAAACACACACACACACACACACACTCGGACGTCACGGTGACGTCTCCCTTTTGAGTGGAATCGGCGTAGGCAATAAATAGCTCAACGTTCAAACATTACACCGGCTTACCATTTACAGCAGTTGTCTCACTCCCTCCAAAAGGAGCTAATATGCTGTGTGTGTCTGAGTACAATGTCATAAAACAAAAAAAAAAAAAAAAAAAAGGCTCGGGCAGCGCTTCAAAGTTTCAAAGGGGGGAGAATTTGAGTAACAAATTTCTTCGATGAACAGAAAACAACACACAAATCCAAGGTAAAGAAAAAGAGCCGGTCTCGTTGCCTCCCGAGGTGGAACGGTTGAGTCACACTCACAGCATCCAGCAAGTTCCATCCATGAATTGTTTAAGACAGAGCAAAGCCTTTGAGCGCCTTAGAAAACACACACACACACACACGCGCGCGCCGCCATCCCAAAGAAAAAAGTATGTATTTAAAGCTAAAAGAAAGAGTCTTTGAGCCGCTGTTGTTAGGTAACGAATAACAAACTGACAACAAACACGAGGGCTGCTGTCGTCCCTAAACCGGAAACAATTACTTTGAGACTTTCCAAATGAGATTTTTATTAGAACGCACGGAGCACTAAACCAAATTACTGCAGCGCTTCGTTTTTTTTTTTTTTTGTTCTTATTGAAGTCGGAAAATCAAGATCTCGCGAGGGCGCGTGGAGCCCTCCCTGCCGCCCGCTCACCTTAACCTGCGATCGTGTGTCAGAGTTCAGTTTAAAACAAAAAGCTTTTCGACACGAACTTATTTCATCACATTGGTTGGATTGGATTTTCCTTTTTGATGGACCTGCAGCAGACAACTCACATTAAGATTTAATAAAGACTTTATGAGTAAAGGCTGTTGTATATTCCATATGTATAAGTTCCTCAGCGTTTACTCAGTATAATGACTCATCTTGGGACCCAGGGTAAGTACAGCAAAGATATATTTTGCTAAATTGTGGATGTTTTGCTCCTGAAGATGCAAAGCAAACAAGCCCGAAAATATTCAAAACAACCTATCCTTGGAGTGCACCAATCATGACCTACTTGGGGTTGGTGGGTTCAAAGTCTCCACCCCTAAAATATTCATGAGTTCCTCCTCCTCCTCATCCTCGCGAGCAACATGGGATCAATTGCGCAGGAGTCGGTCTAATCATGTTCCCTATTTTACCAAATGTCTGATCCCTGGCATCTGTGATTGGCTGATCAGGGTGATTGAAGATGTTTTCAGAATACGGATTTCCCCCCGGACACGACACCCTGGTACAAAGACCCGATCCTCCGACCCGAGAGGGGAGAGATGAGCGGGTGGTGGAGGTGAGCGTGGGGAGGGGTGTCCCCTCGCCAGAGAAAGGCCCTTTAATTGGACTAAAACCCAAAGGCCGGGACCCCCCCCCTCTCTCTTTAGGGGGAGCAAGCGGAGAGCCGGACTCCCATAGTACGCACACACAGACGCGCATGCACGCGCGCGCGCACTAATGCTAACACCGTCCCGTCGCCAAAAAAACACCCACTCATTCTCAGCGAAGGCAGGCACACAAACACACGCTCACACGCCAAAACCATCACTTGTCATTGGCCCAGCTGCTCCCTCTTCAAAGCCGTTGGCTTCTGGGTGGCCGCGGAGATGAGAGGAGAAAAAAGAGCCGCGGCCCCGGCCAAGCGACAGCAAATATCACCCATAAATATTCCTCAGATTCACGCACGAGCCGAGCAGGCACTTCTAACACTCAGCTAATGACACACCGGAGGGAAAAATGTGAGGTGTGGAGATGGAGAGAATGTACGTGAATGGCAACTCTCATAGTTTCATCATTTCCACGTTCTCTTTTTTTCCTGTTGGCGGAAACCAGATAGTACTCCATTACTACTAAAAGTCCTGCGTTCAAAACTTTACTTGAGTACAGATACGAGTGGGCTGTCAATATCGTCTATTTGGGCTCAAGAGGGAGTGATATTAATTTCCTGAGGAAATGGAAAAAGACCTTCTGGATTTATAATCTCAAAAGCTTACATGCATAGTTTTCAACAGTTTGTAGTGAGTGAAGTGAATTTTGCAGTTTTTGTGCTTTTTAAAACTTTTTATACTTTCTATTTTCTCCTGTGCTTTTTCATATTTATTAATGTGTCTAAACACACACAGTATGCATAACACACTATTTTAGAGATTTAGTTTTTTGCTATTTTACAGTTTCACCTGATCCAGGTGAACGTAACTTCATCCTTTTCAAGGCGCTTAATCTGCAACAATTACAGCTGCAAGGAAAACAGTTGCAAATATGTGGAAACAAATTGTGTTAGCCCAGTCTGGGCTGTGTATAATGTGGCCAGTGATGCCGGTTTATATTTGTAATTGGCAGACCATGTTTCTTTAATGAAATAAAAAAAAAAAAAGGTCTTTGTCAGTTCGTGACACTGCGTGTTGATGTGTGTCAAATATACTGTAACATGTATGTCCTCAGATTTCAGAGAATACAGACTGTTTCCGTCTGAAATTTTCGCGTGGAAGAAAAATGCCTTTGAAAACTGCATCGGGACCATGTGATTCTTAATGACCTTATCCGTGTGTCTGTCTTCATATGTGCGGCCTCTGTCTGTCTGTCTGTCTGTCTCTAACCTTGTTGCCGTTGTTGAGGCTCATGCTGCTGAGGGCCGACAGCTTGGCCTCCAGGCTGTGGTGTCCCGGCTGCTGCTGCTGCTGCTGCTGCTGCTGCTGCTGCTGGTGGAGCTGCTCCCTCTGGATCTGCTCCCGCATGCTCCTGGCCTCCTGAATGGCCTTCATCACTGCGTCCTGGTCCCCGAACAGTGCTGTGGAGTTCAGGCTGGAGAGGATGTCTGTGGGGGGAGGAGGAGGAGGAAGAGGAGGACAGGAAGGAGAAATCACTTTGACTGAAAAGCAAAAAAAGAAAGTTCTGTGTAGCAGCATAATCAAATACTTTTACAAATAGTTCAACATCTACTGTTATTCTCCAAGTGTGGCGGTCCAAAATAGTTCGTCTGAAAAAGCCATTATTTTTAGTAGTATTTTTTATTTGCCTGTTTAAGCCAACTAAAAGTCTTGAGTCTTGTTTTGAGTCAGATGCTGCCACCACACCTCTGACCAAAGATCCCTTGAAGAAACCTGTTTCCTGTGTGTATTGTGGTACGTGTGCGTGTGTGATTTCATGAGTCGTGCTAAAAGTGATGAAACTAAAAACGTACGCTGAAACCCGAAGCTTCATCATGCAAATGGCTAATAAATAATACTGAAACATCTGTATGAAATATGCGACCCCTTCCCATATCTTATCGGGACCAAATGTTGCTTAAGTTGTTTTCCAGGCCTAAACACGTCAGAGCCTCCTCCCCCTTGTTTATGCTTCACACGTCTGAAGCCAATGCACATTTGAAGAATGATGGAAAAAAAAAAAAAAAACAGAAATAAAAGGATGCAAAGTTTCCGTCGCCCTCCTCATTTAATTAGCACACAAGTAGGAAGCAGCGTATGCTTGGGTGGCCATTAAAATGGGCAAAAAATAGCATTGCAAGGGAACACAAGCGTCGCATACTAGTCACTCCAGAGGAGCCGGTGAAATTGTTTTCTGGGAGGGGGGGGGGGGTATAATGAGAGGGTTTAGATTGGCCTTAATAACAGATAGCAGAGGTAGGGGCATAAAAGGTCTAGCGCGGGCAGACAATGATGTGAGGAAGCTCTTAAAAACCAAATAACGTGTGCTGGGTTTCACTGCTTCCGCTGCTGGGGTTTTCATTGGGGCTAAATACAGGGCTTTGGCCTCCTGTAAAACACAAATACACACACACACACACACACACACACACACACACACACACACACACACACACACACACACACACACACACACACACACACAGGTCTCTCCTCTTGGGGTTGAGGTGTCTGCAGTCTATCAGGGGCATGCGACGCTGCTCGGTTTGTCTGTGTGTGGCGGGGAGGAGGGAGGTGTTTGGGTGGGAGATGGTTTTGTTTTTTCCGGCTCTGCGGACGCGTCCGTGCACATGTGAACAATACGGTTTCGCGTATGAGTGTTTGTTTGTACGCGAGAGAGCCTGCACGTGTATGCCAGTGTTTCCCCAATTTTTTTTCCCCCTTGGCACGGCGAGGCGGCATTTAGACGCCGTGATTGTGATCCTCTTCTGTTTGCTGAGGGCAGTATGTGCTCGTGACCCACCCAGGGAGGTGTTCCTGCCCATGGTCGAGATGGGGCTGGGGATGCGGCCCTTGCCCATGCCGGTAGGGCTGGTCTTGTTTCCGGGGAACAGACTCTGTGTCGGGGACGTCGGGGAGCGGAGAGGCTCGGCGGTCTTGGGTCTGGCTGAGAGGTTTAATGGCTGTGTGGATCCCTCCTCCTGTGGGTAGAACACACACAGCAATGGTGAAGGAAAAGAAAATCTGTTTGTGAATCCCTGTCCAAAAATATTTTAGATGCCTCAATGAAGATAACATTAAACTAATCAGAAATCTAATCTCTATATTATGAATGTGGTAAATGGTTATTTTAGCTGCAAATGTCTGGTTTTAAATCTACACAGGCAAGCATCACTCCAGTGTTCTAACGCTACATTTTGTTTGCTAATTACATTAGAAGACTAATGGATGACTAGAAACCTCTTGTGCAATTCTGTTAGCACGGCTGAAAACTGTTTAGCTGGTTAGATGGAGCATTCTTAGACAAAAGCAAAGCTGGAAGGAGAGAATTATTATTTCAAATAAAAAAATCATTATTTCTAACCTTGTCAATGTCTTGAATATATTTTCGAATCATTTTGCGGCAAATTTGATAAATGAACGCGTGACCTTTATTGGAAAACACAAACTTGTCTGGGTGACCCCAAACTTTTGAATGGTAGTGTATATCAAGAAAAAGCAATTATGTTTGAAACAAAAAACTGTTTTTTAATTCAAAGGGGGAAAAAAAACAGTCCAAATGAATCAAAATGAAACAGAAACGTTTGCACTCACTCCTACATCACGATCCACAGCTGTCATATGAAAGGTTTTACTAAAAAGTGGACCCAACATTATTCTTTATTAACATTGTACCTGACAGGCTGCCAACGGCACAATTAAAAAAGTATGTTATTTATGTTAAATAAATATATATATATATATATATATATATATATATATATATATATATATATATATATATATATATATATATATATATATATAAATGTAGGGGTTTAGAACATATATAAAATAACGTATTATAGAGAGTTGAATTGTTTCTAGACATATTTCCTTTTTTGTTTGCAGTGAACATGGGTCATAAAAACTGAGTGGATTTAATCTGACCACAGCTGCAGATTTCTGATCAGTCGCCCCTTGTCGGGTTCTTGCTCTTCAATAATGGAATTCCATCGCTAGCGTCCGAAAAAAAAAAAAAAAAAAAACAAAGCTGGCGTCGCCGTGCGTCTCCTGATCCGAACAACGGCACCTTTGTTCATGTGATTCCTCTCTTTCTAATCAAATGTTCATGACCGCATTGATCCCCGTAAAAAAAAAAAAAAAGAAAAAAGAAAAAAACGGTGACAAGACGAAAAAGGTCGACACGTCAACGCGGCCTCTTAATGAACGTGGATCTGAGTTTAGGGTGAGCTTGAGGGGGGTTTGGTAGTCTGCGGGTGGCGTGCTGGAGTGTGTGTGTGTGTGTGTGTGTGATGGGGGGGGTTGGAGGGCACGGCACTACTGTTTGAGTGCGGTGAGCTCTGACGCCGCTCTATTGTGACGCCGGTTGCAGCTGTGCCCCGCGCATACACATGGCTTCCATTACTGCCTCGCCGTCGAGTAAAGATGAGGCGTACGCTCTCTCCAGTGGAGAGGTCTGGGCTGCTGCCAAACAGCAGCCAGCGCCAGTGTCAGCGTGTGTGTGTGTGTGTGCACGAGCATGTGTGTGTGTGTGTGTGTGACTTTTAAATAAGCTGTTTCTAATTGACGAAACAGAGTACAGGGCCATGTGCAGATCACAGTTTCAACTTCCAAATTTCCAGTGTCTAACTTTTACTTGCACTGTTCATCATCATTATTATTCTTGTGTGTTTTCCATCATACGTATTAGCAATAATACAAATAATACACCACACTGACACCGCTTTCCTTCCCCTACACGCCGTATCGCTTTTTACGTTTATCGAGTTACTGTTTGCCAGATCACACACACAGTCGTGTTCGCAGCAATGGACTCACCTTAATGTGAGTGACAGGACTCGACGCTCTCTTCTCGCTCTTCAGGGCGGAGGGGGAGAGGGGACCGGAGGAGTTGGGAGCCTGCGGGAGGGGAGCCATCTTGGCTCCTGGTGAGATCTGCATGCTTGCCAGCTGGGCGGCATACAGCTGCTGTGAAAAAGAGAAGAAAAAAAAATGTAAAAAAAAAAAAGCTGAACAAACCGACAGGCTATTAACATCGCTGGCCAGCAAGCCAGTGCTTTCTTCTTTATTCTCTCCTCTTTCCGTGCCCCCCCCCCCCCCCCCCCCCCCCCCACACACACACACACACACACACGCACACCCTGTTGTGTTTTTCGCTGCTGTACCCCTCCCAGGTCGGTGTACAGACCTCTTAAGAAACAGATGTGCGTGCACACACACACACACACACACACACACACACACACCGCGATCTGGAGGTTGACGGAGTGTCCCACACCAATAAAGATCTGTTTGAGTGGGTGAGTATTTATCAGGGAGGCCAGCAAAACATTTTTACTTTAAATTATCTACAATCCATTTGTGACAGTGATTCTTTTAGCAGATGCTGTGAGCAGCTTGTGTATCAATTCACATCTAGAAATGAATCCAGACAATAGCTAAAGCAACTTCTGAATGCTTTTCTTGAAGTTTCATATATATCGATCTATCTTTCTAGATACCTATAATTTGGTTTTGTAAGTGATGAAATAAGCTTTTTAGGCAATGGCTAGCTCCATATTACAGACAATAAAAGGCTGGTTTCTCTTATTTTTCGAAAAATAATGTGAACCACACTGGAAACAAACCACACAAGCCTTTTTTATTATCCTGATTATTTAACCTTTTTTAAACTCTTGGCCTTCACAGCAGAGCTGTCATTTTAAATGGCTATAGCTAAATCAAACCGAATCAGTATTATAAACATGACTTTTATGGGCCTCAGAAACAAAGACTCTTCTTGTCCTTGCATCAAGTGATCAGACATCCCCCCCCCCTAAATCCAAATTAAAGACAATAGTGGACAATCCTGTTTAAGTAGAGTAGTCATAGGCTACTACAATAACATCGTGGGTAAGTGATTCAATTAAAAACTTTAGAAAATGGCATAAAAACAACAAAAAGAAGACTTGGAAAGTATAACCATCGGCCTCCAGGGTTGGATGAAAACATTAACTATAGCAAAAAGAAAAAAAAGGCACCAATTTTCCATCCAAGGTACTTAACAAAAATCAAAGAGTCAAATACTCGGCCTGCAGTCCAGGGTCTCCAGAATCAAAGCTCGCTGGCCAGACAAACCACTGCCTGAAACCACTGTCAACCCCTGTCTAAATCCATTGGAGTGTGAGTGCTGGAGTATCAAAGAGCCTGTCCTCAGGAAAACCACCCAGACGTGGCTGGCCTTCGCCGAGACTCCCTCCTCCCTCTGTCTTCTCTGCTTTCCTGTTCTCCTCTCATTTTGTAGTTCCTCTCACCTCATCTATACTCTCCCACTCCGTCTATGTTTGTCTTTCTTTTGTCCTGCTCTCTTTTGATCTCCCTCCCCCCCCCCCTCGCACTCTCGTCTCTCCGTTTCGTTCCAGAAACCCATTCTTCATATCTTCTCTCCCATCTCCATCCTTTTATCCGTTTCTCTCTCTCTGTGTTTTCACTGTGCTCCCTTAGCCTAAACGCCCCCCAGTGTTGTGAGATCTGATTTCCCTGTAGTCAAAACTGCGAAGCCTCCTGGGACCGGAGATCCAAAAGCAAAGAGAAGGCAACAGAGAGAGAGAGTGAGAGAAAGAGCGAAAGAGTGAGCGAGGGCTGGAAGGAGGGAGTTGAGTTGCAGACACACGAGACCACCGTCGCTTCACCTCTGAAGCGCCAGGCTCGGCGGTCGGGGCCCAGAGAAATTGGCTGGCCCTCTTTCCACTTCTCTCTGAGCGATATTAAACACAAACAGAAGGGGCCTCGCCGTTGAAACAAAGCCCTGATGTCACGCCGCTTATTTTCCTTGGAAGGCACCGGGAGCGATCGGGCCAACCCCCGGCGATATGAGATCCCCGTAAGAATGTGCCTTGAATGGCTGGTGGTGAGGCCTCTCGCGTCAATCAAGCCGACCGCACAGTTACTTCTGGTGATGCCTGATATTCTTACAGCTCTAAAGGGAGCCGGGGCCGGGGCAGACACACGAGTCTTTGAGGCAAAACACACAGTTAGGATCTCACACCCGCGTCTGCACAAACACACACGCGCACACACACACACAAGTATTAGAGTGAAAGCACACCCACGGCCATTGTGCTGTTAGCAGCGATTCCGTCAGCAATTCCATATAACACTAAGAAGGGAGAACTGTTGAACTAACAAAAAAAGCGGAGAATGAGAGCTTTTACCTAGTTTTTTCTCCTTTCCTTAAAGACACTTTGAGATTGATTGGTGACTGGGGAGGACAATGTGCAGCGTAAACAACCCCAACCAGAGCTCTCGCCATTTAGTCAACCCCCAAGGGAAGACAATGCTGCAATTTCCTAAATTACAAATTGACAAAGAGGGCCTCAAACCTTGCCTCATCTGGCCAGACTATCTGATTGGCTTTTGAACGTTAGTGCTAATTTGACTGAAATCCAAGTGATCAGTCATTTTTGCCCCTCATGGTCATCAGCAGCTTTTGTGACAGCCTCGGCCTTCTTTGGCGTAAGCCTCAAGAAAGCGAAGAAGGTGGTGTTGCTGTGGCTCGGGTGTGGGCACCCTGCTAACAGCCTGCCTGGCGCTCGGAGTGGCCTGTCCCATTAGGCCTGAGTGGAGAATACCTTTAGCCGGCCTCTCTCAGCGCTGAGCCGCGATCGATCTCAGGAGTACACAAAACAAATGAGGTTTTTGACTTTTTCAGCAGGTTTGCAGCATGCGGAGGAGGAGGCTGAAGTGGATTGACTGCCACTGAGCTGGCCCGCAGAGAGGATGCGGTCGAAATATTGTAGCGGGAGCGGAGCATTTGCTGTATCCAAGACATTGAAATAGATACACAGAGGGGCAGGCTGTATAAAGACAAGCATTATCCTACTTCCAATTCTCTTCAAGTCGAGAAAAAGGAAACTGATCACCTTCCAGTTATCGTCCTCATTTCACGACAAGAGGAATATACGATTCAATCCAAATACTGTATGTAAGCAGCCGGGAAAAGGGGCCGATCTTTGGGTCACTCGGCTTTGCTCTTCACCTTCACTCGCATGCTTCAGACACAGAAAAAGAAATAGGCAGAACACAGGGACAGACAGCGAGAGATGTCTTATGATTTCAACAAGAATGTCTGCTAAGCAACTGTATTTCCCTCGCATTAGCCATGCACAAAGGGAGCCTTTCTTCGGCAGGAATCCACTGTTTGTGAAGGGGTCTACTCCAAGGCTCTGGAAACAATTGGCCTGATCGAGTTCCCACGCCGATAGCACGACATTTGCGCTATCAAAACTGTTAGGTCAGGTCACGATGGGTCGAGCACAATAGGGATATTTATTGCCAAATAATTCTCTCATCCCTTTTTTTTTTCTCATTTGCTCAGTTTTCTTGAGGCATGAAACAAAGGAAATTAACTTATATTGCTGTCACTTTCTGAACCTTTATGGCCTTCATTAGAGACGCAATGATTCTGGGAACATGTTAAACCCCTCGCTGCGCGTGCAGGTTCCTTTTCATTGCCTGAGAAACACTCTTCTCTCTGTGCCAGTTAACGAACGCTTGACCATTAGTGCCAGCCAGCTGTCTTCAGGAGTGCTGCGGGGCAGAACTTTGCAAACATCTGTAGCAGTCTGGCTACAACATCTGTCCGTCCTGTGCTCAGCACAGAGCTGGCATTAAAAGGGGACCTTTACATTCTGATGCCAGCTGGTGTGTGCTCAGCTACAGTATGCTGCAGAGGAGGCGGAGAACTAACATAGTGTAATTGCACTAGCTGTAGTTAAGGCTATTGTGAAGTTGAGCATAATAACGAAAATTACAAATAAAAAAAACTTGAAAACTGTCAAAATTACAGTCTGGACAATCTGGTTAGGATATTAGTTTTACAGTAGTGCCTTGATAAATCCCAACAGACTGACTCACTAAAAGCAGGGGTCATTTGCCAAACAAGCAGTGATGGAAAGTACATTCTATTGATTAAAGATGATGATTAATGACTTATTGCAAATAGCAACATAAATTAGACGGCACGTTTACCTCAGCCCGTAATGCACATTTCATATTGTATATAGGTCTACTGTAAGTGCCTGTCTGCTCACAACACCACCATGACAGAGCAGCAGCACACAGTTAAAAAAATAATAATAATAAAAAAGAAGCCACAGCAACAGACAGTTTGCATGCATGGTAAGAAAAGTTGGAAAAAAAAGTATGTTAGTAAGGCTCTGAGTAAAAAAAAAAATTAAAATAAAACACCCACTCACAAATATTGTGAGAAAAGAGATTATCAGTTCTGTCGTTGTCCCTCAGCTCCCAGAGGCAGAGCCATGAAGAAAGCAGAGCCAGAGTTGAGAGAGAGAGAGAGAATCTCTACGGCACTACGGCGTAACCACAATGACTGCATGCAGGCCAAAGGGCTCAAGATAGTGCAGAAGGTCGCTGCTCTTCTCATCTGTTTTGTTGTTAACCTTTTTTTTTTTTTTTTTTTTTTTATCAGAATCACTGCATGCTGGGAAAAAGACATGTCTACAGTATCCAGGTTGAAGTTATGTATTGATAGTGACTGACTGAAGTTTTCACTTCACAATGTTTCTTATTTCTAATTCACTCTGCAGGTGTTTTTATTCTGTCTATCGTGTATCTGTACAATTTATTTGTTTCACTGTAGTACAAAAAGCCCTATCGGCAATTCCCTTTTTTAAATTATTTTTTTTAAACAAAGATACATAACTAAATGAGTTCATCTCATAAATCTCATCATGATTGCTTTTGGCGTAGGCATTGTTGTCAAAACAATGTCCAAACATGTGCTGGAAGCCAGCGCCACCGTCTCACAAAAATTCCTCAGATAATTACCCTTTTTCTCTCTCATAAACATTTCCCCCCGTGCTCTCTGTCTTTCCTTCTCTTCCCACGTCTCCTACTCGGTCTCCGCCGACGCCGTGATGAGAAGCTTCCTCTTTCATTCAGGTTCCTCTCTGCCTCTCATTCTCCTCGTCTCGGGGCGGCGTTTAAATGCGAACGAGCTCGCGTCTCCGACATCATTCATCCTCTTACCTCTCGCTCACCGTACGGCTCTTTTGATCGTTTCAAAGACAGGAGTGGAGATAGGCTCCGATCCCCTCGGCGCGGCGCGGCGCTTCGCTAAGTCAATAGCTGCTAATGAGGGCCTCGATTACTGAAAACCACAATACAAATTGAATAAACTGCCATAAAGATTCTTATAACATCCAAAAGGCATGCTATGGTAATGAGTGCCATGATGAAGAGAGATTGTTTGCCACTGAAAAAGCTTTTGAGGGCTTTTGTTCTTTCCACGGATGGTAGGTACAGCAGGAGGGGTGACGGGGTTGTGTCTTGAAATTCCAAACTGCCTTTAGGGAGGAGTACAGATCTCATTTTTCTTTTGTCTCCCTCTTTTTTTTTCCTCTCTTTTGCAAATATGTTCTATGATAACCATTATGGATAAGTGCTATTCTCAAACCATAGGTGTCAAGCAGCAATAAAACATTTGATGAATTGGCTGGGCCAGGTGTTGTGCTCGTGGGGAGGAATTCCTCCGTGATTCATCATAACAGGTTTTGTCTGATACAACTGATCAGCAGCAGATAAGTGGACTTGCATGTTAGCGTCAGCCTATGGGGTTTCAACTTGAACAAATGTATCATGCTGTTTTATTGGGATGAAAAAAAAAAGTTTGCTTCATCAATTCATTAATAAATAAGCGATAAGCGATCTGACATATTAATGCAAGCTGGGCCTCCTCCAGAAGCTGGAGCTACAAATGAAAACCAGAACATGGGAAATAATGCTTAGTGGTACAACGAAGGAAATAAATAATGGTAGCAGCTAAACTCCTGTTTTCCCTGTTTGTGCCCATGCATCTGCAAGGGTGCCATTCCTTTCTTTGATTTTCTGATGTTGTTATATTTTCTGTGGGTCGCACTCACATTTTTTATAATAATACTTGGGTACACAACACAAAACAGCTCGCATATCACTCTGACTGTTTGTCACATAAATCTCAGCTTTTGGCGTAGCCTGTGTTAACCTGAGGAATAAAGTAGCAGCTACACCAGGAAACTTACTTTCACCACATTAGCCGCAGGATTTGAGCTGGAAGACAACTGAGTTTTGATAATAACGAAAGCTATTATGTAATCATGAATGCGATCTGGAGCTGTGAAACTGGGATGAAAGCGCTGCTGCTATACACTGGTATGATACGTAAGTGTATGGTTTTTTATATATTTTTTTTTGTGAAATAGATTGTGTGGCATTGACACAAAGAAATGCTTCAGGCAGGACTTGAACACAACCCTGTTGCTTATGAGGCAAGCACACTACCCCCTACACCACCACATCACACCTGAAGGGACAATAATAATATTATGATGATGTTATGACTATCCATCTGAAGAATCTCCCAGAGATTAATGTGAGCCACAGACACACAGACTGAGAGATGCTCCTTTCTTTACAGATAGATAGATCAACTGAATGTGCCGAGTGTGTGGTGACGCAACTTGCCCGACGATGTGCTCATATCTGCAGCACTCGTCAGCAGCATGCTGCTGTATGCGCTCACACAGCGACCTCACTTAGCGACCCCTCTTGGCCATTCCAAAAAAAGAGAGATGACACCGCCGCTAACTCGGGTTACTAGAGTTTTTAAGTCCACGGTTTCCATTTCTGGCCCACATGTGACTGCAGCTCGTGCAGCTGTGGAAGAAAACACTTTCATGGGTGTTACCCTGCGTGTGAAAGGCAGACTTGGACAAATACATGCAGGTCAGTTCTTCTGCGGCACAAACATGAGACACCGGATGACTTGCATAACCTCTTCTTCCCATGTCAGCATCAGAGAAAATGCATCACATGACATTTAAATAATACGTTTTCAGTTATACTCCATTTATGACATTTGATGTGACTGCATCATTTGGGCTAAATAACGCAGTCTTGTCCATACATTATGCACTTCCCATTATCCAATTGAATCTGTACGCCAACAGATGTCATCTTTTAAGGTAGTTTTATTGCATAGTATATAAAATTATATTTGTGTACAATTTGATTAGTTTATTAATAGCTACATGAAAAAATGTTCCTTTACAAACTGGAAATGTATGTTGTATGTGAGGTATGTAGTGAATGCATACAAAAATACATTTGAAGTGGGATATTTTACCAAGATATGCATATATAAGTATAAGTATATTGCACACATGTGACGCTCATGTCATTCCGCTGCTGAATTAGGGTAACGGCACCTTTTTGGTCCAATTCTAGCACTACATTTAGGATTTTTTATTACTTTTTTGTTGCGGTTTTGTTATTGCAGCCATTTTTTCCATTGCAGAAGTCTCTCCAAGGTAAGCTCTACCAAACACTCACATACTGCTTGGCATGTTGCGCTCATACGTAAAAGTAATATAAAGGATTCTTGCTCCAGGTAGAGCCTGAACTCACTATTGTGTTGTTGGAGTCAGGGATGAATAGGAAGCATTAAAAAGCTATTTATTTTATGAAAACAGTGCATTTTTTCCCCCACCAACTCAGGGTGAGGTTGTAAGGAGGAAGCATTTTGTTTTGTTAATGTTCTTTACCTTGGCAGTCTTTATAATGTCTCAACTCACCTCTGAACAACTGTCTTAGGTCCCTGCCTGCTCGATAAACCCTCCGTTAAAGGCGCATACAGCATGGAACTTATGCAGTCGTGGCACAACACACCCGCGTATGTACCATAGTGTTCCATCAGTGTATGAACCCTGCACTGTTAGAGCTGCGTCTTTGTTCCCACTGTTCTCAAACGTGGCGCTTCAGTTGTTTATTTAATTGTGAAACACTCAGTAGAGATAATATCACAGTGAAGTGGCTCTTCTTCAGTTTGCATTGAGATTGCCAAAATAGTACTTTTAGCAAGGCCCTGAAAAACACCATAGGCCAGAAATATATATATATATATATATATAGAGAGAGATGTATTTATTTATTCTAAATTATTATTATTTTTACTCAAAAACATTTTTCATCACTACAATAAATTATTGCTGGTTTTAAATAGCCCCACCCATTCATGATTAATTTCTGCAAAGGCCAAAAAAAGTTCGCAGTCATGGCCGTGCCTCATTATTTACTACTGGGATGGCAACATCAAAAACATTATAATGTGGGTCAGTGGTGATGCAGAAGGGTCCAGTTTGGGTAAAACTGGAATATTTTAAAGAGAAACTCCCCCCTCCTTAATCTCTGCCCCCGTAGTTGCCCACATATTAAAGATCTGGGTACAGTTTTGCAAACATAGCAGAACTCTTCACTTCAAGCCCCTGTTTTTGCAAATCAATGCCCGACCTGGCCTTTGGCCTCTCTGGCATGGGAATGGCATGTTAATGGTCTGTTAAGGATTTATATATAAGTGGGAGATTTACATCATTGTCAGAGAAGTATGCGCTGCCGCACTCCCCTTTCTTTCAGTACCTACTTTGTCCAGAAAGGCTGGTAGTGGCAGTATCATTGAGAAATGTAACATCTAGGGTAAAATAGAAAATTCTTTCATTTCTCTCCTTTTATTTTAAACCTTTTCCGTGTTCTTTTGTCTATTTATTCCTTTTCTCGACCAGACCATTTTTTTTAGATATTGTTCCAGTTTGTCTTGATGGAATCACGGTTGGGGGATTACAGCAGAGGGTTGGGAAGTATATTGGAATTATTCCATTTGTTGTTTCTATTTCATGAACAGCAATATTCCAGTGTAAAAAGAAAACTTGGAAGAATGGAACATTTGCAGCCCTTGCAAGTCTCGAATACAAGAAGGTGACGTCAAGTTCGTGACGAGTCAGGAACTTACGCCTCAGGGATGACGTTGGGAGGTCACGGAGGTCAGGACGGATGGTGGATGGTTGGATCAACGCAATATGAGGCTCATCTGACTGTGATCAGCGCCTCACCATGTGTTTAAGTCATTAAGGTCCCTTAACCTTAACGAAGTAGTAATTTTAACCAATACCATGGTCTCCCCCTAAACCTAACCAGACCTTAATCATGTCATTGACACATCATAAAACATATTTATTTTCCAAGTGCTTAGTAACGGGTTTGGAAGACGTGGAGGCAGGCCTGAACCAAAAACTTATTTTATTATTTAAGTTGGAGGACTTGTTGCTATTAGGTTACGTTCAAGCAACTAATAATATTTTGGTTTAGGTGAGGCAATTAGAGGTTTTAGTCATGTCTAAATGTGCACAAAATGTTGCCATTTTTTTTTTTTTGTTAAAAGTCATATTTCCTGAGTTCAGCAGTTACTTACTTTTCACCACTTCACAGTGAAACAGAAATTTCTCTGGTGTTTTCTGCACTGTGTGAGCCTTTGTAGTAAGAAAACTATACTCATCCTTGTTTTTTTGTGAAGGATTGGTTCACCCACTACAAAAAAACATACTTTCTGACATAATGCCAATGGCAGTTTGGGGTTATTGTGCCCAATTTTGCAAGTTGAGGTGACCAGGTGTTTCAGTCTTACCTGTAGTTGTAATGGGCTGAGTCCAGACGCCGCTGCAGCTGCCATTGTAGATGGAATGAACTGCATGGGGTAATTCTCACCTGTTGAACAACCCAAACAACACACATTCAGAGAGGTGGGGGCAGGTTAGTACATGACAACTAACCTGCTCTTTTCCTTCAGCCAGCCTGTCTCTCTCTGCCTCTTGGTCTCCTGCTTTTCATCATCCCCCACCAGCACCACCACTGTGTATGGTCTCAAGTAATTCAAGGTAATTCAGATTTGCTCACTGTCGGTACACACTACAATGGGACCAGCGAGACCACAAGCCCAGTGGCAGCTCATCGTGCTGTGTATGACCCCTACTGTTTGCCCCTAAGAGGCTTTCCATGTCCGAGCCTTCGTCAAAAAAAAAAAAAAACTGAATTCAAAAGAAGAGAGTTCAATAATGGCTTTTAATTCCATTCTCCGTTTCTGCCACATTTTTATAACCTTGTGCTACTGCATCCTCACACAGTTGGAATAAATGCAAATGATTGTATATCTATATAAGTATAAAGGGCCGGTGCTACGCGGCGTCAGGCAAGCACTTGGAGGAATGTATGGGAGAAAAGGAATGTGTGAAGGACAAGGAGAGAGGAGGAAAAAGCAGGTGGTGCTGAGGATCCCAGGCTGAGGAGATGTGTGCAAAAGTGTTTTTTTAACCAACAAAACACGCAACATGCAAATGCTCCTTTTGATTTTAAGTGGGTTTGTGGGAATGTGGATGATTTTTTTTGTCTTAATCATTCTTACAATGTTATACATTGTTGAGGCTGTGTGCACCAGGAGAGTGTGTGTGTTCGTATGTGTGCATATGTGTGTGAAAGTGTGAAATTCCATGTTGCAGATGTGTTGTGCAACTGACATGCTTTCAGCACGCCATAAAAGAGACATTCCAGTCCTCGCTGTGTCCAATGTATTGTTCCTGACGTGAACAAGCACAGCTTGTAAATCTCTCCGCTCATTTCCAGAACATTCCTCACCTGACACACCTCATTAACATAGACTGGGATCCCAGAGTTTGTATGCGTTTGCGTGTGTGTGTGTGTACGTGCGTGGGTGCGTGAGAAAGAATGGCCTGCAGTGTCTTTTTTCGAGCGGCTCAATTGACAAGAACTGTCAAAGTCATGGAGCTTTTTGTTCGAGGGGCTGTTTGTCCAGAAAAACACACGTTTCCTTAACACGCGCCTTTGTGTGAGCAATCCTGGGAAATTCAGTGTGTGTGTGGGTGTGTGTGTATACCTGGCTTGTAGGACATGCTTGGTGGGAAGAGGAAGCCTTGCTGTGCGGCAGCAGCCGCAGCCAGAGATCGCTGGTCGTGAGGAAACACTGGGATCATCAGAGGAGGCATGTGACCCTGGACCTGAGACAGAGAAAGAGAGAGAGAGGAGGAGGAAAATGTCACAAAAGTAGGACACGGCAACCAAAAACACCTTGAGCATGCATGCAAACAACCGCTCCTGTCAACACACATGTCCAACACAGCATATAAAAAAAGAATAACTGAGAAGAAATGATGGAAGATAATGATCTCACAAAAGGAAAGAAAGAAAGAAAGAAAGAAATGACAGAAAAGGGGTAAAACTGGGTACAATATTACAAGATATAAAATCAGTGATCACGTATGGTGCGTACATCTATCATCCATAAACTCATACACAACAAACACACAAGTGAAGGTTGGATTGATCAGCGCGGCTGAAGAGAGACCAGCAACAGATTAAATTCTTGAAAGGGCAAACATGTAAAACAAGATGCCTTTAAAACAACAGAGAGGCGAACAGCCGCCTTTCATGTCAGCTTGAAAGACTCGGGAAAACCGTGGGTTCGACTGAGCTAAGGCGCTGAGGGCTCGAACTGAGCGCAGCATATCAAAGATGAGCCTGCAGGAATCTATTAGGCCTGGCTGTACTTAACCACTGGACTGTCTCACTCGCTTCCTCTCCATCGGCCCCTTTATCTCGTCCTTATCTCTGTTTACTTTCCGCTTTTTTTTTTTTTCCACCTTTCTCCGTCATTTGTCTCCTCGCGTCTTCGCCCGTTGCTCTTTCTTCTCGCTCGATAGGTTCCTCTCTCAAAGTTGTGAAATGCATTTTTAAAAGATGAAATGCAAATGACTTTTTTTTCTCCAGATGAAGTGAGAATGCTTCATCAACAGTATTTGGATTACATTATTGATTTTAGTTTTGCATCAGTCATAATTCATACTTGCATACTAAATGAATAAGCAGTAGTAGTTTGCAGCTTTCTTGACCTCCACATCTTTTCCCCCCTTTTTCGCTGTAATATCTTGTTACGTTCTATTCTACATTTCTATTCTTGATAGTCTCTTTTTTATCTTTACTTATCTCTCATTCTGCTTCACTTGTTTTTTTACTTTCCCCTAAGCCAGAATTCCATTTTCTATTGATCACCCTAATTAACCATTTTCAATGGTTGATCGATTCTTCCTTCTTCTTTTTCCTAGTTGCTCCTATATCACACTTCTTCTCGTCAAATTCATTTTTTTCTCCTTGTATGTTTCGGAGACAAACGTTGTTGACACCCCCCTCCTCCCCCCTTACCTCCGTTCAATGCCCTCTACATCCATTCATCTCCTTTACTACCAATTCATTAGCCACACCCCCTCCTCCCGCTGCCCCCCCCCCGGGACAGTTCATCATTAGTGCCCAAATTTACGCAATCAGCATGTTGTGTGGTTACAGTATTTCTCTGCGTTTGTACTGCGCAGATACGTTGTTGAATTAGTTGAATAAGATTAGCGTCCGCTGGGATGTTTACGGTGCACGGGGAGGGTTAAAGGCTTTGTGGGAGAGAAGCTCAAAGAGCATGGCTAAATACAGAGAGAGGGGGGGGGGGTATCATCATGTGCATGCATGCACTACGCTGTGTTTAAGAATGTTTATAATGCATTTTCAACTAACACAAGAAAGGATTCGTCAATTAATCAATAGGGCAATCAACATAGAATTAATGATCCCAGCATTTGCATGTTTTTCTTTTTAATTGCAAATTTGAGACATCTAAATGTTCTAATCAGTAATAATAGTAAATTGATCAAAAATTAGATGATATGAAACCTTGATTAGGTGAAAGCATATTTAAACTGCTAACTTTTTGTTTTTTATTATGTTTCATTCGTACAAAATTGTTTTCTGTACTTACAGCAGGGCAAAGTAAATGCTTTTCATAAATGTTGCTGTCTGTAGAGAAGATATTATTATAATAATTTTTTCCTTTTAGAATTAGAATATGACAGCAGTCATTAAAAAGTCCTCAAAAAGAAACCATGTGTGTATGTATGGGTGTGTAGTTTCGTATTCCTATCTCTGTTAATATTAATCTATATTACAATTGTGACAAGTCAGATCAGGTGGTGTTTGCTTCCTCAAAGGGTTTTTTTTTTCTGCCAAACCAGGCTTCAGACAGAGATCTGTATTATCACATTCCGTTCAGCATTGTTCGCTTCGCCCGCGTCTACATGTGTTCATCACCTGACCGCTTCTTCAGACAATCCCGCTTAGGTCACACTCCTAAAAAAGCCGAATAGTTGGGAGGCCTTCATCTCACACACACACACACACACGGTGTAACACACAGACAAGCCATCCAACGTCTTGTGACGCGCAGAAAAGAGAATGAAGAGAGAAGAAAAAGTAGCCTGTGTGTCTAACTGAAGAAGAAGAAGAAGAGGGGGGGTTTATAGAGTGGGACAAAATGCTCCCATTCATTGTATTCCTCTGGGAACACTGGGACTGACTGGGGCTGCTTCACTAGCGCAAACACACAAAGATCTCCTTTTACCGGTGGGGGTGGGGGGGTTGCTGGATGAATGGACTGGGGAAGGTGGTGCTGCGGGGGCCCCTGCTCTGCCCGGCCCCCCTAAGAAAACACAAGGCCCCCTTCCTCTAACTGCCCACCACACACACCGACATACACACCTAGGCACAAGGAACATGTGTACACGCGCAGACACACACACACACACACACACACTCAGAATTAATGGTCCTCTTGTGTACGGCAGCGGGGTTAAGGGGCAGCGAGCGTGTACGCGCCGTGTCTTGTGTTGGAGATCGAGAGAAGAGAAAGAAGGAAACGCCGTCGTCTACCTGTGCAGTCGGCAGGTATGTGGATAGTAAAGCGTGCGTGCCTTGTTTTCCACCTTTACTTCACAAGAAGATTAAATTAAATTAATTAAAAAAAAGAAGAGAATCAACAGTAACCCTAATCGTAATAACTCTAACAACCTAATAACCCCTAATCACTTGTTGTTCTAGCAATGTTTCAACAGGCCACTTTGCCTCATTGCAATAATGATTGCAATGAACGTTGCCCGAACCCAACCTGAGTTTAATGCATGTCACAATATTAGAAATGATAACAAAAGATGACGGTAAACGTGTTTTTTCTTCTGTCCAAGACCTGTGTCGAACACCACAGTCTATATTGCAAACATAATGCAATTTGCCATTAGCACTAGTTTGATTTTTTAGGGTATTTTTGTGCCCTTGTTATAGTGACAGTAAAGAGAGTTTACAGGAATTAAAAGAGAGAGAGAGAGAGGGGGGGAGAGAGGGAGGAAGATGGGTGCTGAATGCAACAGAGATCTGGTGCCTGGAAACAAATGGAGGACTATGCAGGTATGTGGTATGCATCCTAACCAGGAGGCCACTGAGCCTCGCTGCAGATGATTTTTTTTTACGTAAACCCGGGAAAAGGTGCAGAATCTTCACATACAAATGATAGTCCCTTCCTTTTCAGCCCTTGAGTTCACACAATATTCCACCAGGAATGATTCCTGATTCTTGTTCCTGTGGAGCTCAATGATCCATAGGACCACATTCTAAAAGGGGTCGTGTGCTTCACTTCATCCACCACTAGAGGAGAAAGTCAGCGCTAAATGTGAGCGCATGTGATTGTGTACACCGCCAGAGTCCAACTCTGCAGCTTTAACACCTCCTCCTGAGCCTCGCTGTTTTTCCACAATTTTGAACAGCGTTATGATTCCTGCATTCTCCTACATTGTACTGCAGGCACCTGTCCCTGCAGACAAGTCCAAACTAGCCGAGCATATAGCACACCTGCTTAGCTGTAAACAGCGGTGAGATTAAAAAAAATAATAATAACTCCTACAATACTAACTGATAACTAGATATACACCTATAATTCTTTTAAGTAGTCGACCTAACAAACACAAGTGACACACTCGTTTGGTTGATAGCATGATAGCTCTCATATGGATGGAAACATGACTCCAACGGGATGATCGCATTGTGCAATGTGTGCTTCAGTATTTTTTAAAGAATGTGAGCCACTGCGTCTCTGTGAGTTTGTTTGAGTGTCTCTTTGCCTTCGAAACTGTTTTTAATGCAGCTTTAAGAACCCAACATAGACCTATAAATAATTACGCTCCATTTACTCTTTCTGTGTGTGTGTGTGTGCACAATGAAAACACTACAATTGATTTTAATTGAGAGACACAGAATTACTGTATTGCTTATAGTATTATTATGCACTAACACGCGGGTTAATACACCGGAACGACGGCCATTGTAATGTCAAGAGTTAGCCATTCTCCACAGCTGGTGACTCCAGTCCACATTACGGGCCTTCCACGGCTTTACGAGTCATTGTGTCTGATGCTGCATGTGCTGATGTAGGAGCATTTGCCTGCTCTATCAGATCCTATGCATGTGTGTGTGTGAGTGTGTACTGTCTGCTTGTTTGTCCTAACACAGGTTTCGCAGCCCAGACTATTCAGCACTTTATTGACAAGAGAAAAGTTGGCTTTGACTTGATTAAACACGGGGAGCATCGAAGGGAGGGAGATGTGGTGGTTTACCTGAGGTATCACACAATATTCTAGTTATGTCTAAAACTCATTCACCTGTAAACTGCTGGTAGTTTGTCCAAAGCTGAAATGTTGGTCAAAGCAGTGTCTTTGACACGTCATTATCGCCTCCTCTTGTTAGCTTTCCAATTCGAATCTTCAATATGAATGATCTGATATTGACTCACAAAACCCAGAGATTGATCTTTTTAATCCTTTCCCTGCGGATCCTTGGCGCTCCGACCCTGTTAGCCCCGCCTGGTGGGCCTTCTGTGGGACGCGCTCATTTATCTTCATTGGACGCGTTGCTGCTCCTGCTGCTGTCAGACAGTTTGTTTTGGCAGTTTGAGCCGCTGACAGCCGCCTTGTACGGAGCTAGGTTTTTTTTTTAATGGAAACCGTAATATTTTTTATTGATACAACAATTTAGAAGGTATAATTTGCAGCATTAGCTCTCTGAGAACTTCTTTCACAAATTGGTCGCTCAAACAAACCGAAATCAATGTCAAATCGGTCGATGGAATTGAGAAATCAGCTGCGATATTCAGCTCCGCTGTTGGCCCACGCGAGGGAAAATTGCAAACAGGGCTAAAGTTAAAGGTAAAAACAATAAGAAAACAACACTTGGGGGGTGAGGAGTGAAGAGGAGGGCAGGAGGAGGAGGAGACAGAGGAGTTATAAATGAAGAACAGAGAGAGGGAGGAGGAGTGCGGCTTTGCAGTCATTAATTAGTCCGTTCGCTCGGGCCAGGCCGTGTGGTTAGGGCCTGTGCCTTTGTGGGCCTGAAGGAAATGGGCCACATATGAGAGCCATTATAAGAACTGACTTAACAAAGACACATGCCTGTCAGCCACCGGGCTGGGCTGGGCCGCTCTGCCTACGGCACACAGCGGGCCCACCGCTGTGTGTGTGTGTGTGTGTGTGTGTGTAGGCCTCTGTGTGCGTAAATCGCCCTGTGTGTATTTATGTGCGCATGTGTGCTTCCTATGTAAGTCCCTTTTTTTTTCTTTTGTGTGTGCATTGATGTACGCACGTACGAACTGTCCACATGTGTGTGTGTGTGTGTGTGTTTATGCGTTCATGACAATTATCTCTATACTCGAACGCACAATCAGATGCTGTTTGGAGCCGTGTCGTGTACTCGCATGCGTTAGGCTGCAGGGGGATTTCATTTATCATTTTCTCATCAATGCATTGTTCAATCATTTCTTCGTGTGTCTTTGTGCGTGCAAGTCGGCGTGTGTAACCGTATCTATCAGAGTGGGGCCTTCGGAAGCGTTTCTTTAACCCGTGGACATCCCCCGCTGGCTCTCCACACCATTTAAAACCACATGACAGGAAACCTGGGTCACTTTGAACTACACACCCCCACACAAAACACTGCGCTCGCTGACAAACCCACTGACACTGTCCGCGGACAGGAGGGAGAGAAAGGAACGCGCAGTTTCACAAATGGAAAAATGAGCTGGGAAACCGCTCCCCTCTGGCTTTTCACTGTCCATAAATCAGATGCAGATAAGACTCAGTTTTTCACATTTAAACGCTGATCTGTAAAACATGTAAAATGCATGATAGTAAGTCATAAAATGTATGATAATGATAGCTGGTTAAATTTACTATCATTGATGATGCAGCCTTTTTCCATTGAACATGCACATGCACGAGAGTCACAACTAATCCATTTTTCTAGAAAAACAAAGTAAGTTGGTTTCTTATTGTTTTTTTTCCATCTGGACAACATTTAGTGTTCCAAATTATGATATGAACAAGCAGTACGTCTACAAGGTGGCGTTACCACACTGAGGCCTTTTCTTTTCAGTTGAAACAGTAGCATTTGGTCAGCTCCTCGGAGTATTGGCCTGAGAGGAGCTCAGGTCTGGATTTGATAAGTGGAAACAGACCGGTGCAGCGCTGCCTGTGTGTTTAAGGCCAACACACATCCGACACAGCGTAAACAGCCCGTACCCCAGTGACTAAGCCCTGGAGCTTAGCCATAATAATTCTAAACCTCTGTACAGTAGATAGACCATATGCTCCATTACACTCGCTTTGTTGGCCAAGAAATGCTTTTGTTGTAAAAATAACTCGGATAACAAGAAATTGCCGCACACACACACACACACACACAGCTGGGATGCATATTTAGCATGTAAAAAAAAAAAACAACAACTTTGTTTTGATCTGTTTTGTGCATTAATTCCTGAATATTACCTAAACAGGCATTTTAAATTAAATGTGAAAGAGAACAAGTGTGAAACGAGAGCTGTAGGTTTCACCTGAATTTACAGCTGATGGTTCAGACATGATAACACGCTGCTCTGAAGAGCTATTTTCTGCGTATCCCTTCATCCTCAAAACCAAACATGACACGGTATCCCATGCTTCACAGCATGGAAGAGGATCCGAGTAGGAGCTGTTTTTTATGGCCTCGCTCTCCCCCGGGGCTCTGAGGTCTAATGAAGTCCGATCCGAGCTTTATTAAGCTCCCAGGGTGGGGTCTCGTAATAAAAAAAAAAAAAAAAGGAAGAAGAAGAGGAGGGGGGGGAAGCCCTCGTTAACTACATCACACCTCCGGAGCGTGGGGAGATCCAAAGCTCAGGACCGATGGGGGGTCAGCGGCGTACGGGATGAGCCTGAACCGTCACAGCAGCAAGCAGAGATTCAGATGGATTCAAGCCAATTTAATTCTAACCCCTTAAAAAAAAGAAAAAAAAGAAATACAAGCTGGCTTACTTCCCACGTGGCCATCAGCCACAGTGTGCGAATTTACCAGCATTTGGCTCTCAGCGGGGGGTCATTTCTGGGTGCGTATGTATGTACATACAGAGCACGGATCATGAATCTGCGTGGGTCAAGGGGCTGACGGCACAGAGGCAGCAACGAAAGAAGGAAAAATAAAAAGAAATTAAGGAAGACAAAAAATAGGGAAAAAAATAATTTTACTATTATAGGGTCAATTTATGAAAGCTTTAAAATAAGTAAATAAAAGAAAACTGCAGTGCCGCAAGAGAAAAGTGCATGTGCAAAGCCAAAAATAAAGGGTCTGATTGAAACAGACAGAGAGAGGAGTGCATGTAGGGGTGAAAAGAGGAAACACATGTTGATGAATAGACGATGGAGAGAGCGAGAAAAAAAGTAGGAAGAAGCCCGGAGGACGTCTCGGATATCGATCGCCGAGTGATCAATGCAACAGTAAATGATCCGGCCATAACCACGGCAATTACAGGGTCACCGTTGTGTATTTCCGTGTGTGTGGGAGTGTGAGTGTGTATCTGCATGTCTTCTTCTGAACGCAGGACCGTCGCCAAGTACAGCGCCGCGCCTCTCGATAGCAGGGACAGCATAAAAGAAGAGGTCGCGACCCCTCATGTTATTGCTGTTTTCCAATCATAAATGGCTCGATAATAACGGAACTGGAAGAAAAGGAGCGTTTTACATCATCCAGACAGAGGAAGAATTAAGACATTAAGACCTGTCCTCACACACAGCGAAGGAGAGACGAGAGGGGGTAAAAAACGAGGGGAGTCTGTAGAGGGCAGGAGGAGTCAGCCTGAAACGTGAGAAATGAAGAAAAGATGTGTGTGTGTGTGTGTGTGTGTGTGTGTGTGTGTGTGTGTGTCTGCCTACCAACCTGGATCTGTTGCTGGAGAATGTTTATTTTGTGCTGCTGCTGCAGGAGCTGCTGCTGTTGTCTGGCAATCTGCAAAAACACACACACACACACACACACACACACAGTGAAAATGAGACAATAATCTTACATAATTCTGAGGTGATCATGAGCATGGGTCTGGTGTGGATTATTAGATTAAACTTCTTAAAATTGATTATTTTTTTCTTTAATTTTTTATTGAAAAAAGAAAGAAATCGGTAGCACAAAAATATCTAAAAGCAAAACACTGTCACAGACACCAAATTGAATATTTCCTGGAGGAAAATAAAAACGGATAGAGCACATTAGTTATGAGAATAAACACTTAGGCTCAGATAGAGTCACTACTCTCATGATACCACATTTAAAAAAAAACATTTATTGCAGGAGAAACTGTTCTGGCACAGCATACCAGTACAGTCTAAACATACTGGGAAGGCCACGTCATAGGAAACCATTAAGTACTGCAAAAAGTGACACTGCATGTGACTGGTACAAAGATGCGTTACAACATGACAGACGATAAAAGATGTTGCAATGGTAAAAGTGTAACTTCCTTCAGCCATCTGACGAGGTAGGATGCTGCTTTTTCCTTGAATTATAACCTTATTTTACTTTTGACTCTATGCTTGTTGTCATCGATAACACAGAAGTAATTTCTGAGACGGTCAAAAATGTCTCGAGCGCACTACAGCGAATCAGGAAGGAGGCGGCAGTGACTTCCGCGTCCGTTTGACCTCAGATTACGATCTCCAACAACGTGCCTCGTTCTCCACTGTGACAATTCATGCCGTTGGCAGCGAGGGAGAGCTCCTGATAAACTCTCGTGACTGAGGCTGAATCTGTGAGATTGACATGTTTACACCAACCGTGCAACACCTAGCGTGCCTCTGGATGCCCCGACCACACACACGCACACGCACACACACCAGCAGGAGGGGCGATCGCAGCGATTGTTTCCTCTATTGATATGTATGATCCAAGATTGTCCAATAGAAAACATCTGGAGTCAGATGTTAAAGGCTTGACACTCATCCAGTGATGGGCTGCTGGCATCGGTCCTCTGGCTGAGGTTAAACTCCTTAAAGGGGCACTACGTCAACTATTAGATCCCGCCCACCCAGGGCCAGAAAATTGAAGCAGCTGCTTCTTTTTTTTTTCTTGAGGAGTCGTTTAGTATATTTATTCTGGAATGTAATTACAGGCTGCTGAATGGGAGGCGGCGTCCCATTTGCACACATGTCATATTTCATTAAAGGCAGATTTCTCAGGGTTTGTCTGTAGGGCATTATCCTATCAAGTCTCAACAGCCAAATGACTGGCTGATATTGGAATCTGTCTTTCTTTTCACTCTCGCCGTCTTCCCCGCTCCTTTGTGAAGCCGTGAAAGGTGGAATGTGTTGTGATGGGAGGTGTGGACTTGTCCAAACAGAGCCTGTCATACGCCGGCCTACGGTAAAGTGTCGGCGAGCGGGCGGAAAAAACAAAGAGCGGCTCACCTAAACGCCTCTCTGCTTAGACCCCCTCTGCCCCCGTCACGCGCTAATTCTTTTGAAATTTCTATCAGACACAAATATCAGCATAAAAAGCGACTTGCTGCTGCTTTTTGAAGCTACAGACATACATAAAAACACATAACAGTCAATTTTTAAACCCACTTATTTCTGACTCATTTTTGGAGGGGGGTCTGCTGGAGCCAATCACAGCGCATTACAGGCGAGAGGCGGGGCTACACCCCAGACATCTCATTGGCTTTCTACACCAATTTCATTTTTTCAGCTGGTTTCGTTTCCCTTCACACCTTTTTATCTGGTCAGTTAATGAGTTAACGATATGATCCAAAATGCAGAAATTTCCATTTCACTCATTGGTCAAAAGTGCCCGGGAGGCGGGAGCAACCACATGGCACCTGAACTGCTTTTCTATTGGTCCATGTGGGGAAAACAACAACAACAACAACAATAAAAAAAAAGGAAGTAAACAGAAGAAGGAAAAACAACGCACCGCAAATAACGTTAATTTCACAATGGAGAGACGAACCGAGCGGGTTGATTTTGGCGTCGGTCGCTGCATATTACACGGTTTGCCTTCACCGCGCTTGGCAAATGATACATCTTAAAAAAACGAGGCGCGGCTGTGGCTGGAAACATCTGGCTACGGGAGCTCATTTAGTCCATGAAACGCAGGGCTCGCCTGCAGTTGGAACGGCACCGAGGACGGATCACGTTCTCGCTACAAACGCGCCGCCGCTTGTTTGTTCGGGAGCGCACAGAGACCACCCCTCCAACAGGGTCCCGGGACACTTGTTTGGTCTTTTTTTGTTTTTTTTTAGCATGCGCCCGAGAGCAACCGCCGTCATAATTGGTCACAAATGATATAAGTTGATCCAAATCACTTTGTTTGAAGGTGAAGCCAATATTTCTCTTGGTGAACGCCAGTCAGTGGTGACCTAACGGTCATTAAAGAGGACAGGGGGCGTAATCAGTTTAACATTTATCTTAGAAGTTTTCCTTTTCAAGTAAGTCAAGTCAAGCAAAAAAAAAATGTCTGATTGTCGGCCTGCACATGTCACTTGATCAAGCCGGACTCTTTCAAATCTCAGCGATAAAGTTAGCGAGCACAAAAAAAAAAGGAACAAGGTAAAGAACGCTCCCTACCTGCTCCTGCTGCTGTCTGGCCAGCTCCATCTGTTGCCTCTGCTTCTCCATCTGCGAGGCGGCCATTTTCTTCTGCTCGTCGTGAGCCGAGAGGAGCTGCTCCCTCAGGCTGATCAGCTGACCGATCATGGTGGAGAGCTGGCGCTCCTTCTCCTCCAGCGACTCCGGTGTACCTAGGAAGGCCCGGGAGAAGCCATGAGTATATATATGTACGAGACGGGACTTTTTAAATACAATGCAGATCATGTATTAAATAAGACAGCCTGAAGCTCCTTTGGATTCAATGGGGAGAAAAAAACAGGTAAGACAATAACACTGTGGCGGCACAACAACTTTGAAAAGTCACACTTGTCCTGTTAATATCAATTTAAAAACAAACAAGACAAATCCTCCTCACACACAAAACAACGTTAAGAAATTAGGTGAATAATGACGCCCTGCGCTGCTCTGGCTGCCTTGGAGAATTTAATTTATACTTAATCCCCCAAAACCAAAGTGCACTCTCCACGAATGCCTCCACAAATCAAGAGCTTGGCTAACGCAAACTAAAAACCCTTTAGAAACTCCCATTCCCAAATTCCCATAATCCATCTTGCTTATAGTCACATCTTACTGCTTATTATCTCCTTCTTATGTCTTGCCTCCACACGCCGCCGGTGTTTATCACTTAGTGTCTGCACACAAGAACAATAAAATGGCTCTGGAAATAAGTAGGTGTTACGGCCCTTTGTCAGGTTTATGATTCCGACATTCTTGGGAGACGTTAGGGAGGTAAGGACGGCGAACGGCAGGAAGCCTCCTTTGTCCGATCAATACGTTACGATTAAGGCGACGTCGTCTTTGAAATCGCTTTTTCTCTATCAACACTCCTGGAAGGTGATTTCAAACCCCCGGTTGTTGACCGATACGTCGTGCACGCCTGTGCACTGTGGATTTTCACGCGGCTCTTTTCCATGTCAGATCTGAAATTCCTCTCACGTCTCCTCTTGTGCTCTTTAAAGGTCCCATATCATGCATTTTTTCCTGGGCTTTATTTGAAGTTATGACATCCCTAACAAGATATATTTGCAGTTTTAAGTACCGAAAATCATCTCAATATAACTTTACATCCCCTCTCTAAAGCTTCTCTCTGAAGCTTCATAAAGAACCAATTGTTTGGTTCTCGGAATTGCAGAATGCCTGATTATTATTTATAGAAGACATTCTTATAATCAAATGGCTATTAAAAGCCAACTTTCCATGATATGGGGCCTTCAAAACTTCTTTTTTATTTTCCTCCAAAATGTTGGAATGACATCCATCTGCACCGCGATGTACACAAAGTGCTCAGGCAGAAAAAACTGGGTTAAACACGGGAGGTCTTGCTTCCACAAAACCAGTAAAATTTGTTAATGCGGCGACAAGAAGATTATCCCTCACCAGCTTCCTGCCCACAAACCCTCTGATGCCCTGTGGAATCAGACGTTCAGCTGCTACATTAAATGTGCTATAACGCTACGCATCAACCCAGATTGACTCCCGACGGAATCACAAAATATACATATATATCCATTATTAACTCCGATTTGGCAGAAACTCTTGCTCTTTGTGTGACCTCTCAGTGAATAACAAGGATTCTGTCATAGGAGCACTAATCCCCTGTAAATAAACATACATGAACAATGGATTTTAGCTAAATCGCCGATACAAAAAAAAAGGCAGAGGCTGGTTTGTTGGGGGTAGCGCTGCAGCAAAAACGGCGGTAGAGTATTAATGAGAAGTGTCACATCATAACAGCTGCTTTGTACACCTGCATGGATATGATAGGACATGACTAGTCAGCTGACGGCCACATAGCCCATGAATAAGCCAGTCATTGGAAACAGCTGATTCCCATCAATGCGCCGTCAGTGCTCTGTCTGACCAACAGTGATGGTCGGTGTGCTTACATAATGAGATTAAAAAAAAAAAAAAAAAAATCCCAAAAGCAATTTGACTTGTGTCGCTGCATGTAGCTGGAAAATAGAACCATGTCGTATTATTTTAATCTGTGTTGCATTTCAACAATTTAACAAGCAAATCGCAGCCCGGTTCAAAAGGCCACGACTGTTTTTTTCAGAAATAGGAATTCGTTTCAGGGAATTTTTTTCTTTTTCTTTTTTCAGCTCTTTGAGTTTTTCAGTTTCGGACGTTATACGTATTATGCCGCCGCGCTCCGCGCTCGCGTCGTATTGCTCTTTGTCGTTTTCACCTTGAATGCGAGTTGAATTGGTCAGGATCTGTGTATGACAGCTGCCACCAGCACAAAAAGAAGGTTAATTTGTTTCTCTCACACACACACACACACACACACACACACACACACACACACACACACACACACACACACACACACACACACACACACACACACAGCAGCATCGCAGTATCGGCAAGACACAGGTCATTGTCGGGGGGTGTATGGCAGCGCGACACTTTCTGACCCTGGAGCTGCTGCTATTGTGCGTCTCTTCCTGAATGTGTAAGGCCCACGGTCAACATGGTGGCGAGTTATTAATTGTGTCTCCTTTTCTTCTGAGTCTGTGTCACTTCATCTTGTTTGTGGGGGTTTGCGCAACATAACATAAACTTGCACCCATCTACATTGAAGTTGACCTTCAATGTACAATGGGTGTGTGTGTGTGTGTGTGTGTGTCTGTGAACGTGTGTGTGTGTGTTAGGTCTTGCCCTGGGGCCATGTAGGGAGATTGCAGGGTGGCCCCAACACTACCTGCATACTAACAGAGTCTCCATTGTAGTGCTGTCAGGCCCCTATTGTGCCCCAGACTGGCCCCACACACACTCTCTCTCTCTCTCACACACACACACACACACACACACACACACAATTACCCCTCAGCACCCCTGTATCAAAGACAACATTCTCTTCTTCTTGTCTCTTTTTTTTCTCATGCTTTCATTCTTTCTTTTTCCTTTTTTCTGTTTCTCCCCCAACCACCCGGCCATCAGTTACCCCGCGTCCAGGTCCAGATTCTCCCCGTGGTTCCTCCTCTCCTCTCCTTTGTTTTCCTGTTTCCCCCTCCATCTCTCTCTCTCTCTCTCTTTCCTTTCCTCTCATTTCTCCTCCACCTCTTTCCTCCTTTTTTATTTCCTGTTTCCCCTCCTTTGCCTCTTCTCCACTTTCTTCATCTTCCCCCCTTTCATCCCCACTCCACACCTCTCCTCCTCTTCACATCGCTTCCACCCTGCATTCATCTCCTCTTCCTCTCCCTCCTTTCCCACTCATCAGCGATCTCTTCCGTCGCTCCCATCACTTTTTCCTCCTCTCCTCTCTTCTTTCCTCATCACTTAAAACGCCTCTCCCTCCTCTTTTTCTCTCTCTCTCCATCACCTCCTCTCTCTTCCCCTTTGCTCGCATCGCCTCTCACCTCCCTTCTTCTGTTTTCTTGTTTTTTTTCCTCATTTTTTCCCCCTCCTCACTCCTCCTCTCCGGCCAATTCAGTCTTGCAACACTGATAGATACTTTATAATGCTCTCGTGTTTTAAAACACACACACATGCACAAGTATAGCTTGTGCAATCCACAACAACTGCGATTACAGCTCCCCATGATTCATCTTCGTGGATTACGGGTTGTGCATTCCAAACGCGACGCCTTGTGTGACTTCAACACTTCTGGCACTCGCCATCAGTTCAGACGTTTTCCATCCATCAGGATTATTCCCGACACCTGCCCAGGGCATCGGCCAAAACAGAAAGCCATTAACAGTTTTCTCACTCCGTTTGGATGATCCAGATGATCTGTCTCTGAACCAGGACCAAAGCGCCATGTCAAAACTATTCCTTCTGCATGAGGTGTTTGTTTCGTTGTTACTGGTTACATGATGGTTGGGTTTGTTGCTTTTTTTTTTTTCTTTTTAATGTGGGGGAATTGAATCCAGCTTCCATGAAAACTTTGCTTTGCTGTAGTAAAACATTTTTAGACTTTAGAAGCTCATTTTCAATTTTATTCTTAAATGCAGCTTTTTCTTTCTTTTTGACTGTTTTACTTTTACTTATATATGTTCCTGCATACAGTACAGTACAGAATGTGCATCTGAGTTATTTTAGTTATTTAGTCACTAATAAAACTATTCAACATATTAATATAGATATTTGCATTCAAATCCCAGTCACTCTCCCCAACACACACACACACCATGACACACACATGCCATGATGCAAACGTTCAAACACATAAAAATACAGACACACCGTCACACCGTCACACCGTCACACCTCAAGCGAACGCGCCGCCGACGCTGGACGTTCTGAGCTGCTGCCAGACCCTCATGTTTCATGTCAACGTCTGTGGGCCCAACTCCCAGCATTCCTCGAGATGACTAAACCATCTCGCTGCTGTCACTCCAGTACAAACACAGCGAGGCTCGCCTTCCAATCGACCCACGGGCCCCAACTAAAACACTCGTTTTTTTTTCATTTTTTCCAAAACAAATGCCGCGATCTCGTCGGGGCAGCGGGACGCAGAGATGTGTGCGTTCAGTTCAACTCTGCAACTTCACTTCACTGGACAGTCAGTGAAAAGTAAAATGAAAGCGAGTCATATTGAATTTGCCAGAGATGTACGATGGCTGATTTAAGTGACTCTTGAATGTCAGTGTTATTATTGCTGCCATATGTGGCAGTTGCCGCGTCTGACGGTATAATCAGACAGTTTCCCTCCATCTGTTCTTGTTCTTATGAGCGTTTTGATTTGTATTTTGAACATCTGCGCGGTAATGCCAGATAAAATGAAAATATCCAAATGTCTCAAATATTTCTGCTTGGTAGTGATGGAAAAGTTTGCGTCTTGACAAAGAAGCTGATGGATTTTAGTAATAAATTATGACGTGGCCTCTTCTTCGTCTTTTTTTTTTTTTGTTTAGTTTCCATCAGTCTAGATGCAGCCGAAAGGGGTTGGAGTTTTACAGAAATGTGTGGAATGTCCATAACATACCCTAAATGCAGATTAGGCATAAAGCAGCCACGCATTTTTGATATTTCCAAGCGTAACAGAAGCATCACTTATTCTTTTGATTGTGCATCTATTAGACAAACAGCTTTTTATAAATTCACATCCATGTTGTGCAACATTCAAATTGAAACAAATTGCCTCTAAATTTTATCACGATGGTTCAGCGAACAAAAAATAGCACAAAAAGCAAGTCAGTTTTGTTAATATGTTAGGACATTCACATTATAATGTTTCCTGGTTCCCACATTTGCACTAATGGAGCCACACAGGGCTGCAGAAGAAGAATAGAGTTGTGCTGTGTGTGTGTGTGTGTGTGTGTGTGTGTGTGTGTGTGTGTGTGTGTGTGTAACAGTGTGAGCATGCAAAGCGAATTGTAGATAAAGCATCCTTCCCTGACTAAGTGAAAGTTAAAAAAAAAAAAAAATCTGTCTATAGTGTACATTACAAGCATTCAATGAATGTTCCTATAAAAAAAAAAAAGGAAGAAAAAAAAAAAAGGAACGTTATCAGATTTCTTCACCCTAAAAATAACTGCGACTGAACAAATAGGTTCAGGTTGTTGTGTGAGGAGACACAGAGCAACAGTTGTGTTGTGTATTTAGGTCAGGCAGACCGGGCTTCATTTCAGCCATTGAGAAGTAAAAGGCTTCAACGCTTCAATTCAATCAGAGCGTTTCTTTGGTCAGGACGCAGCTGGATGAACAGAGACATCTGTGTGTGTGCGCCTGTGTGTGTGTGTGTGCGCGCGTATGTCTTCATGTATGTGTATCATCACTTATGTGCATGCATGTACTAGTATGCTATATTTAAGCATGTTTATAAGCGTATTCAACTAACACACAAGAAATTGATATACCGCACATTCCAGCTTTATGTGTAGGACAAGCGTGCTGTTGTCTCGGGCCTGCTCGCCTCGAGTGAACCGCGCTCTAACTGCATTTCATCAGATGATAAAAGCGTTTTCTGTCACACGGATAATAGAAAAAATGCAGTGAAAAACAAACGCGTGAATACGGCTGATAATGTGACGTTTTAATATCAGACGTTATTGTGATTCGCTGTTGAATGCAGCCGTTCCCACACGTTTTAGGGTTTATTTCCGCGTTTCAGACCCCGGCCACTCCCCGTACAAGACACTGTTGCCCTTTACTCTTTTCCTTTAGAGAGAAATAGAATAACCATATTTTTTTTTTCCCCTAGCCAAGTTTTGCATGGCGACAATAAGGAACAAATGTCCTATTTTACAGATTTGAGAGAGGGAGGAAACATTTGGAGAGGGAGGACGTTGCCAGACCACCAGGACTCTGTAAGCAGGGGGAAAACTGAGACGTGAAATATGTCTAACAGCTGCTATAACCACACAGAAAGGCCGATCGCTAATAGATGGATGGATGCTTCTCTGGGAGAAATGGCTTTTGAGATGATCAACACTCTAATCCACTCCACTGTCAAAGAAAATACTCATGCTGAGTGACAATTACATTGTGCAATTTATTAAAAAAAAAAAAAGACAAGTGTAGCGTTTAAAAAAAAAAGAAGATTTTCTTGAGTGGATAAAATTCTATATTTAGATATAAGATGAACAGACTTAGTGGTAGGTTAATGTTTTCATAAAATAAGGTATTGAACTGTCACAAACACAATACAAGATACTCAGTGCACTGAAAAGTGTACTTGAGCTTATTATTATTATGATTCTCTTTGTCAGTACAACTCAGGATAAAGGCACAGTGTAAGTCCTCAGACAAAATGCAGAATATAACCGATGGCGATAAATGAGGAAAATTTGTGTTTAAGATGTAGATGGCTTTAATTTTAAGATTGCCAATGAAAACAGATGCTGAAGATAAAATATTCTGCAAACAGAGATTATACGACTTCCTTTGAAATGAGTTAATTAATTTTAAGAGGCAAATCAAACAAAACGTTTCCACTTTTATCTGCTTCACTAAATCCAGAACATCTCAATGTGAGAGATCACAACAGATATAAGAGATGTCCAGCAATACAATAAAAAAGTCTAAATGAGCATGTGTGTGGTTTCCGTCTATGAGTACTGTGTGTGTGTGTGTGTGTGTGTGTGTGTGGAAGTCAATGTTGGTGCTGTTCTGCTGTAGACGGCTCTCTTTAGCCCCTTTTTTTTCCTCCACTTTCCACAGAGGAAATGCTTGCCATTTCGTCGGGAGACGATCACAAACGGTTTCTCTCACTTAGAGGAGCTCTGCAGAGCTGCGAGCGACTAAATTACACCACCACCAGAGACCCAAAACATTTCTCTTAGTAATAGTCGGTAAAAATATCAGATTTCCAAAGTTCCATATCTTCAAGCACTACCTATGCTGTGCATGTTGATACAGTATGTGTCTTTATCCAGCATGTGTAAACGCGGTTATATCATTAAAGACAGCATTGTTTAACAATTCAAAACTGAAGCAGTTCTCATTTTTATTTATACATTAATCAGTGATTTCCAGCCAATGTGTCATGTAGTGAGTGAATCAGACTCATATCTTTATCTTCTTTTTCACTCATTAGAGCATTGTGTTTTTTTTTTTTTTTATTGTTGACTCGTCAGATTTCTTTAAAGAAAGTAATGAAAACAACTACACCGCTTGTATTGTAAATTGCAAAAGTTTCAAAGCACTAGATCTGTGCTCTATTTTAAAACAGATATTACATATTTAAAAAAAATGCATCCTGCTAGTGCATTTTATTTAAACCAACAGCCATTTCATATTTGGCTTTTTTTTTTTGCTATTGAATGAAAGCACAGAATTCTCCCTCCCCCTCCAACCGCTGCAGTTACCTGAATGAGACTCTAACAGAAGATCCACTCACAATGCTTCAATTTTTACCTCTGCAATCCTGAATCGTGTCCATAGCATGAAGCCTCGGCGTGATTTAGAGCATCAAAAGCGTTGACAACAATATGCCCCCTTTTGTCAAAGTTAAATTCCAACCTGTTTAAACAGGCCTTATGCATAACAGTTAGCCCTGCTGACCATTGACTCTTTTGGTTTCACATCCAGAAAGAATACACACAGAGGACAGAATCAGCACGTCTTACCCTTGAGTTTAAAAGAGTACAACTCCACCTCTGTGGTATGCATACCACTCACTTATTTTTTATAATAACACTCTTCACTCTGCAGGTTTTAAAAATTCCACGCTTTCTTTATTTCTTGCTTGCTTGCTTTCCTTTATTTTCTCAGACCACTCCACTCCCCTGTATAGATCCTGCACAGTATTGTATTGTGGTGCCACCTGTTGCAGAAGGCCACATCGCAACAAAGACGTATAGATTAACGTTGCTCTTCATCTGGAAGACCTTGATATCTGGCGTGTGGACACGGGCCTTGATGTGAATGTTTTCTCTGTGGCTGCAGACCGCCGCTCTCACCTTTGACTTCCCCCAGCAGTTCGTCGGCGTTCAGGCAGTCGACGCGTTCCTTCCAGTCCTTGGTGAGGAGTCTCTCCATGCAGGACGGTTCTACAGGAAAAAAACAAAAAAAATAATCAGCATCACAGTTTCCAGACGGAATGGTCAAGCGTGCAACTATGAACCAGGTCTGCAGAGTTCATCAACTAAAGTAGACACAAAACGGTGTTGATATGCCCCTATTCAGATATGCTGACAGTTTTGAAGTAATATCCAGGTTGCATTTTTCAGAGTTTATGCATGTGTGTATAGGATGACAGTAAGAAAAGGTCAAAAGAGAAAAAAGGGGAAAAAAAAGTTCCCATGGATTTTTAGATTTCCAAAAAGTGGCATCCAGCTGACCGAGCCACAGACAAGACGGGGTCTTGTTTGCGGCTGCCCTCTTTCTCACATTGTGTCTCCTGGCCTCAGGACAGTAGACATCAGATACACGAGGTCTCATAAGATTCATAAGGTCTCATTTGTTCAACTCCTGCTGTGAACATTGCTGCGAGTAAACAGAAGGCACCTTTACGATTCCTCCACCAGCACAGACACACCATCAGGACCAGAATGTTTGCGTGAATGCATCGTCCCACCGCTGTTAGGTGTGTGTGTGTGTGTGTGTGTGTGTGCTCTGGTTCATGTCAGAAGAAGCGCCACAAATGGTGTCATGGTCATGCAGGGCCCTCTGCCGAAGCCTCCAAGGACGTCACACACATTCACACACACACACACACACACACACAAGCATACACAAAAATGAGACATTCTTGGGCGCTGTGTGAAAAATATGTCCCTGAGGGCTCGCCTGATTTAGAATGGTTAAGTCAGACAATAGCTCATTTGTGGTGCCTTTATCCTGACAAAAGGCGCTATAGGCATTCAGAAGGGCACATGGCCTATTGTGAACGGCTTAATGTTTGGTTTGTGCGTATGGGCCCATTGTGTGGTCATGGGACGCCGTCCACCGGCCCGAGCACAACTTCCTCATTGAGTCCATTAAAGCCTCGCATGTTTACAGTCGGATTATGATTGTTGTAAATAAGCTAATGCAGCGGCCCAGATCACATGGGATCAATGTAAACAAAGGGAGGGACAACGGCAGCAGGCGAGAGTAGGGGGGGGGGGGGGCGGCGAGAAAGAAGGAACTCAGAAATTACAGCAATTTCTGATGATGATATTCTATATTTAGGAAAAAAAAAAGCAGCATCCAGACGGACGGTTGACATTGCAGAAAAATGAGGTTATAAATGATAAATAAATTTCCCGAAATTAGGACAATGGAATCCGCCCACCCCCCCTCTCTGAAGATCTATTGGACAAGTGGCTCCACTGGACATGTATATGTGTACATTCAGTGGAACGGGTGATATTTACAGAGTCGAGGACAGGGATGGGGGGGTCAGGACGAGAGGCTTTTTTCTCATCATGAGACCTAAAGACGCCGGTGTGCTCTTGCGTCGGCCCGGCCTGCTTTAAAATAAAATTAGGGACGCCGATTTATGGGAGCACTTAAGGAGGAAAATACAACCTGTAAGTCCGAGACGCATCTGCATAAGTCAGCCGTGTGTGTACTCTGATGCACAATTTATACCCCCCCTACCGATAAACAGATCAGATGAGGTGACAGTAGGGGGGGGGGGGCGAGAGGAGATGAGAGGGGGATGTTTTACCCTAGATGGTTCTACATCTGTCCCCGCGACCACGTCGGGGGATCAAGTGCTGTTTAGATTGGAGGGCGGATAAAAATTCCTCGCCGTCCGAAACAGCGGCGCCTTCATCAAGCGAAGAGGAGAATCGCGGAAGACGGATGGGCTGGAGACGGCGAGGGGGGGGGGGTAGATGAAAGGGACGGAGACAACTGTGATGAGGAAGGTGAGTGGAGGGGGCGCGAGTGGGGGGCTACGGTTTTATGAGCTGTGGACAGAGAACCGGAAGCGAGGGCTGAGATAGAATGTAGCAGCACGGGAGGAAGAAAGAGGATGGACGGACAAAAGTGAGGAAAATGAAGTTCCTTTTTATTATTATCTTTATTATTCACTTCTTTCCTCTCCCTCTTTCTTTTGTTTCTTTCCCTCTTTGTTTTTAGGATGATAATCTGCATAAAAAACTTCACTCACTCCCTATATATAGTGTAAAACTTTGCTAATCGATATCTGCCTCTTCACTAGTGGATGTTCTGCGTTTGTTTTTTCTTGGTATGTATGCATTTGTGAAAACCCAATAAAAAGTGAATTGCAAAAACAATAAAGTTCCCCCTGATGTATAAATACTCGTGCAGCATTAGTGCTTTTTTTTAACCTTAACCCTGAGATCAGTTTCTAACGGGCTAGCAAGCAGACGGTGGAAACGCCAGCGGGGGAAGAGGGACGGTGAGGAGTGAAGAACAGACAAAAGGAAGGAGAAGGAGATAAGACGCTGATTGAGAGACGGAGCGGCAGTAAATCACAGCTGAGTCAGCCAGCAAGCCACGCAGCGAGCGCTCAGGGTAAACACGCTTTTATCACCTGGCCCCGCGACAACCTGCCAAGAGACAGCGTTTGGGGTGTTTTTGCGTGAGCCACAGACAACTTCTTACTGTGTGTGTGTGTGTGTGTGTGTGTGTGTGTGGCAGGCATTAACACTCCTAAAGAGCCACTGCCAAGAGCAACACGGTGTGCTACAGGCTTCCAGTCTCCCCCTCTCTTTGCCCTCTCTCGATGTCTCTGTGTTTTTTTTTCTTATTTTTGCACATCATGATGTAGCCCCGTTTTAACATTTTTTTTTTAAATATCCTCACACCTGAACTCCACCGGATGTTATATCAGCGAGGCGATGCAGCGGATGGCAGATTTCAAAGTGGATATTTTGAAAATGGACAAGTTAAAGCTTTTGCCACTTTTCACAGTGTTTGCTTCTTATTTGATATATTTTATTGTGCAATCACACACATGTTGCCTGCCACAGGTACAAACAGGGGCTTGTTTTAATCATTTTAACAGATTGCGCGCCGCACAGTTGCGTGTAGCTTTTACCTGTTGGAGGGCCACAAAGCAGCGTGACGAGCGAGAAAAATCACAGCCGCGGGAAAATAGAGGGGAGCAGCCCCCACGGTGGAGCTGCTGGAGATGGTTATAATGGAGGCGATGTGAGACGGGCCTCACACGACGGACAAACAGACCCGCTGGAGTCACGTATGAATGTTCCTTAACATGGAAACACTCCTCCTTCATAAATAAAGATGCTACGGTTCATGTTAACTGCTTTGAATTGTTATGTATTAATTATAACAGTTTAATAAGTCCTGTCTGCCTCAGCTATCATCGCCAGCCGGGTGCAAATCAGAGCCTTCGCTGCCATTACTTCCAGAATATCCACCTGATGTGAACTGATATGAACCATGTTTCTGCAATTCTTCTGTAATTGTTGCTTTCCACTTAGCGCGGCGCACAAGCGATTTGAAGCTGTTTCGTGTCTGCACGCCGTGCCAGAAGTCAGTGCCAGGAGGTGATTAGAAAATTGCAAGACGGTAGAAGCAGCTAATTTCCCTGAACAGCACCTCTGAAAGTTCACTGCTTATCCCTTTTGTTTAATCCTTGAATAAACAGAAATGTTAAAACAGCAAGTTGTGGTTTTACGGGAGGTTACGTTTTGGATCTGTTAGCCGGGCCAGTGACTCCCTGGAGTCCCACAGGTCAGCCACGCCGCGAATGCAACGTCTCTGTTGGAGCAGATGAAGCTTTCTACCTGGAAAAGCTTCTTGTCTTGTCTTGTCGAAAAATGTTCATCGCAGCTTCTCTGAGAAATCACGCTATTCAAGTCTGCATTGTGGTTGTGTGACCATTATTTTTTCTTTCTTTCAGGATTTGCCTTCAGGTAAATATAAGGGAAAGGAAATATAACCATTATTCCATTATGTTAAAGAACAATGCCACTACTTGACAGAGACTTTCCATTTATTTTCTGACATGCCATATTCAGGAAGTCCTCTGATTTGCTGTATAGATGAATGCTTAATACACGTTTTATATTTGATGACATTTCAAATGTTCCCTTATAATTCACTTGACATTTGGATGAAAACATAGCGTCTCTTTCACTCTCTTACAGACACAATGTACAGTGCCAGAGCTCAGAACTCTCGAGTCTGCAGCCTGGTGCCAAGGTAAAGAGAAAAAAAAAAAACATTAATCTGAAAAATTAGTTAATGTTAAAAATAACAAAGGCCAATGTTCCAGCGGTGCCTGATGTTTGTGTAACACACCTACGGCTGAAAAAACAATTTCGCGTCTTCACTTTGCTACTAAATGTGTGTAAATGGAAGCTGACAGCTACACTTTGCATTTCCAAACTTATGTCAGTGGTGTGACTCCAGCCCCAAGACCCCACAGCATCACACACACAGACGAAAGAAAGGAGGAAGAAAGAAAGAAAGAACACATGCATTCCTTACAATAAGCCGTACACTGAACATCTGTGAAACCTCTGCTTATTCTTACTATTCAACCCAATTCAGAAGTGTCATTAAAACAAAAAAAAAGTGGTTATATGTATGCCACAAGAAAGAAAAAGGTTGAAGACAATGATAGAAACTAAGGGGTTGAGAAGAGAGACAGCAATGTTCATGATATAAACGACTTAGAAATAGACAAAGTGAAAGAAAGAAACAGCGAGATAGAGCGAATGCAAGGGATAGGGTGAAAGAGAGGAACAGAGCGAGAGAGGCACACAGAGAGCAGCTGTCCTAACAGCTGGCCAGCAGGATTGATGTCTCGGTGAAATAAAACTCAACATACAGTATGTCCAAACATGAGGAGACAGACCGGCCAGAAGGAGGAAACACACACACACACACACACACACACACACATACAGACACTGATATGAGAACACAAGTGCACTTGGAAGCAGTCGAACGTACGCGCCACACACACACACACACACACACACAAACACACACACACACGCACACACACAATGATTAAAGAATACCGGTGCACTGGCGAGATGTTTAATTGCACAGCGAGAGTTTATAACACAGCGGCGATGGCCTAGCACCGCTCGCCCGGTGTTGTAAAACCATTAAACTGGAGAGTGGTTAGCCTGGCTGCGTGTTAGCACGGTGTCCATTTCACACACACTATTTTCATCTGTCAGATGACACCCAGACTCACTTGTCGCAGAACATGGCCTGAGAAAGCAGCCGGGCCCTCCGGGATGGGGGATGGTGCTAGGGGGGTGTTCTAAGGGATAGTAGCCCTGTGTAACCCTCTTTTCAGATCATCCACCCCCTCACACACACACACACACACAAACACACACACACACACACACACACACACACACACATTCTTTGCTTATTTGTGAAGCGATATGCCTAATCTGCCACCTGTATAAAGCCTATAGGTTCTATGTTGCAGTCATAATGCTGCTACTAATATGATTCTCTAATTCATCTTCATTTATAATACAACTAATGCAACAATTAAAATAAATCTACAATCGATATAACAAATCATTAAAGTAATAATGAGGAATTAATGAATAAGAAAAGAAATCTATCTTTGGAATATGAGAAAACAGGTAAAATGTTCACAGAACCCCCAAAATAAAAGTCAAATCACCAAAAATGAACAAATAAAAGACAACAACCTGCACAAATAATGATGCAGAAGCAGCCTTTGGATCATCTAACTGACATTAAATGTAAATAGCCATTAGTGGGTATGAGTCTAGCTGATGGGAGATTTCTCTTTTAAAAAATAAATGTCAACATGTACGTCCTAGCTATGACCTTTGCCCTTTAACTCGTATTTTAAAAAAAGGAAGGACTGCATTTTCAGTAGCATTGCCTGGGCGGGGCTTGGATTCCCCACCAGGGCCACCCAATGTCAAAAACGCCACGACTCCCGGCTGTGTAAAGCGCTTTATGTGATATGAGGTGCTCGCCACAGCACAAGGCGCCTACTTGAAAAACGGTATCCCTGAATTAGACAAAGTATAGTGTTTCTGCTGAAGGTGTGAGCTTAATACTAGAAAAGCCCAGCTGCTGATCCTCAATGCACAGCCTGAGAGGTCAGGCCTGCCCTGCATCACAGCAATGATACGAGCAGCCAGCAGAACAACGTACTGGGCAAGCACACACGGAAAAAATAAGGAATCACTGAATGATCAAGGTGCAAGGTCTGTTCAAGCATGAGCATATAGTGCACGTCGGGTTTAAAGGTCTTATATCCTGCAAACAGATCATTTTATGTATTATCACTCTGAATAAGATCTAAAGGTTACATAAAAACTGCCTCGTGCATCAAACACCTAAACAGAAAAACTGAGAAATGCACTCAGAATAAAACTGGAAACTCCATTTTTTACAGCTCGTTTGTACTTCCTTGACTTTGTGATGTCATGCAGTTCTAGCTGTGTAAACCACATACTGCTCGAAGTCTTCTATTCTAAATTGCAGATATATCATGTAAGCCGTGTTACAACTTTCAATAAACCAAGAATAGTGAAGATATGGGTCCTTTGTTTGATTTAAAATGTAAGGAAAATATCTATTAACTGGTGAACAAGGGAATTTTCAATAGTTTATCAATTGTTGTCTCTCCTTGCATCTCGAGTTGGATGTTCTCTGTGAAAATAAACCAGGCATATCCAGGTCATGTGGATGAAGAGAAATGACCTTTTGTCACTGAGAAAAATGTCTGTATGTTGTTTTGAAAGGAAAACTTTATGAAATGCTCTTATTTAAATTGGATGCACTAAACATTTGCAGGATGATGGATTTTTTGTAATTTTCAAAAGATGCAAAACCAATTAACTTGAAAGCATTTGGGTGGTTTGGAATTTCTCCCCTCTATCATGCTACATGAAGTTTAAATCTACTCTTGGATTAACTAAAAAAAAAAAAAACGAAACTCATATCCACGGTGCAAAATTGCTTCTTTGTCAAACGCACGCTTCCAAAACACCAGTTCAAGACCCGAGCTTCTGGTTCCACTTTAGCATGATATATGAAACCCTACCCTACTTAGCACACAGACATACACACATGCACGTGGTGCAATGTGCGGTTCAGACACAATAGAAGCGTTGTTTTGGGTCGGGCCCTCGGGGGAGCCGATGTGGGCGGAGCATTTGGTTTGGGTCACGGAGGGGAGATGAGGGGTTCAGGGAGCCAAGTATCAGCAAGGAGGGCCAACTTTATAAGTTCTGCACAGCTGACCAGAGGAGGGAGGGCAAGTGGATCCAAGATAAATGCGTGCACCCCCTCCTCCCACCAGCCGGTAATGTGGCTTCTGCTGTCAATTTAGTCTCTGATATTTTGGGAAAATAATTGAAATGAATTTCTACATTTTCCTTATTATTCATGTATTTAAAATCACTATAGTGTTGACTTCACTCTAGGCCACCTCTGTGCCCGTTTTTTTTTTTTTACTTGCTTCGACATTTTTTTTCAGACCAGTAACATACTTAAAAGGGAAAAAAAGCCACATGTTTTGATGGTTCACTGGAGACAAACAGTCATCATCCCAGTTTGCATTGAAATAAATTGAAAGTCCGCATCTATGAAAGACGTGTCAAACACGCTCCAGTGGCTTAAAACATGATCTCTCAGGGCTGTGACACACACTAGTTCTTCTTTCCACTGCAGTTGTGCATCGCGTTGGCCTCCGCCAGATGTTACATTATCAGGTGTTTAATTTGCCATTTTACTGAAATTCTAGTAAAAAAAGGGGTGGACTTGATAAAATCACAATTTAATCAGATTCTTTTGGACGACGTTCAAAAGTGCCTCTGCAAACCGCATCGCATGCACTCGTACCATATGCTGGCTGGCCTGCAGCCAGGCTGAGCGGGAGAGGGCTACCAGGCATATCCCACTGACTGTATTTGTAGTCGAGATTCACAGGCTGCGGCTGATCATTAGTAAAGAGATCCCTATCAATTACAGGGGAAGAGATTGAAACCGACCGCAAGAAGTCCAGGGGGAGTCGGCCTGTTGGCAGAGATGGGGAGCGCAGTACTGACCACCGAACGCAGTTATAAATAGATTAAAAGTTCAAGATTTAAGAGATAAGTAAATGTTTAGATGAAATACAACCTTTCTACACACTGCCCTGTTGCCCTTAATACGGTAAACTGGGACAGTACTTTGTTCACCAGTGTCTGAAATGCTAATCTTCACACACACACACACACACACACACATGCAGACAAAGCTTCTACCTGCACACAATCACAGCTCAGGCCGCCAATCGCATAGGAAGGCAAACATAGTGGCAGAGCCACGAACTTGTTAATTAGCCAATAAGCTTAACTCTCGGGCCCGACCCAACTCGCCTGTTAAGCTGTCATCACAACTACTTCCTACCTCGGCGTATGAATCATAAGCCCTCACACACGCAGAAACACACACACACATTCTGACGGGCCAGACACACACACACACACACGGGCCTCGCTTCAAAGTTCGGTCATGCACTTTGGCTTCATCCGTGGCTTAGTTGAGAAAAAAAAAAAAAAAACGCCTACAGATGATTTAACCTTCAAACAGCAGTACTGACAGCAGGAAGAACGATCCATCTGTTCCCCCGCAACAAAAGAGGAATCCCGCGGCTAACGTTGCATCGCAGGTAGAGCGACACATTTTTGCGGCGCAGGTGTTGATGAGGACGGGTCCAGGATGCGCGTGATTACTCAGCTCTCCCGCCCCGCCGGCTAGCCGAACCCCTCCAGAGAAGGACATACTTTCCACAGTTTGAGTGGCGGTAACAGCGGAGATGTTGAAAACGGGCTTTCAGCGCCGAGAGGGAACAAAGCGGAGCCTTGCAGAATGTCTCTATTGTCGCAGAGGAGCCGGGTTAGACAAGGGGCCCGGCCTCGCTCTGACCTCCGCCTCCAGCTGGGGAAGCCATTATATGGGCGATTGGATGCCCAGTTCTGGCCTGGCGTCAAGTCAAGACACAGCGCAGACTGCTCCGAACTGGACAACACATGGCTCGCCACACAGAACACGAACAAGGCTCATAAAACAGCGTCTGGTCACGGCGTGGATCCTCAGAGAACAGCAAAGCTGTTTCATCGTTCTAGGTGCTGACTACACCTATCATCGGCTTTACGGTGTAATTCATTTGGATACAGCAGCTTCAACAGTGTTTTAAAGATCCTAAGTCATCCCTGTGTATCATTTTTTTAAGCAGTTCACACTAAAAACTCAGCTTATCTGCTTCATCGGGACTGCGCGTGTGGTTAGGTATTATTTGATTTACGGCGGCCTGTCAACATCTGCAAACAGCTCGACTGACTCTTATCAGGTTTAGATTTAAAGGCTGCGGAATTGTAACTGTGAAACCGGTAAGTAGAGCAAAAGAAGAAATGCAGAAACTCGTATTTGGATAATAGGACCCGTATTTCCAATTCTCTTCATAAAAAAACAGTCAAAAGAATATGTTTTTCGAGCCTTTAGTAGTGCACTGCTTCTCTGATAATTGTTATGTTGTGTGGTTCAGAAAACTGAAATTGTACCATTGCTCTGGGTTTGTATGTATACCCAGTGTATGCCATCCATGCCTAAAATTTCAGCCTTCCAGTGAAAATATAGAAAAATAATTGTCTATGGTGGTCAATGGCAAGAGACAACTTATTTTTTATCCTGTTTGGAGTGTGCCGTTAATTACATGATATGATGTTTAGTGTCTATTCAAAAGATCATTTTGCAAATCAAGGAATCAAAACTCTTGAAGTCTAAAGCTAAAATGAAATGAGTGATGAGTTGACAAACATTGTATATATATTTCATGGCATAAACCAAACGGCATCAAATTTGTTTCAAAACGTCATTATTGTCATTATTATCACTCATCTAAAATCACTAAAATCTCATAGGTGTTCTGTGACCTGTCTCCCCCTCCCTCTCGCCTTTACCTCCTGTCTGGCTGCTTTAATAATAAGATGTCTAGGCCACAATTTTTTTAGTGGTAGCAGCTTTTTAATTACAGTCTGAAGCTGTGTATCAGGGCTCCTCATGTTGCTTCCCAGCACTAGTTATGATTTATAGCTCCGACCTAAAGGTATTATGTCGTCTCTTAAAAAAACAATCCAAACTTTTTACATACATTGTACCCCTCTTCTTGCTATAACTATATTTGCATGTCTCTCTTTATCTCAATATGTGCATGTCTTACCAAATCTATGATTTAGGATTATGTAACAGTCCAAACCCACCCCCCTTTGACCACATACTTAAGCCTCCACTTTTCAATAGGAATACATAAATCCTTAGGGCACTGCACTAGTTTTCCCATAATCAGGTCCCATGAGGTAACCAGAAGGCAGAGGTCCGTAAATCAGGCTGATGGGTAAATGTCAACCTCCCCGTCGATAGTGTGATGTTCAGCGATGAGAGAAACGTCCAATAAAGGATGTGGTTGTCCTGAAGCCTCCCTCTGACCAGCCAGCCTTTAACAGGTGTGTTTCTCTTCGTTGGACACACTCAGGAGGCCACGTCGCCCTCCTGTTGTTACGTCAGAGTGAGATCTAACTCCGGCCTGGCGAAAGCACTCCAGTTGAATTCATAAATTAGTCGCACAGGTGTCCGTTTTTTACCCCGCAGCGGTGCACGGCGGCGATAATTGAGCCCGAGCTCATTTGCAAATAAAGCGCATGAATCGTACGGTAATTCATACCAGCTCTGGTGTAAGCAGGGATGAGAGTGATGTTAAGTGTTTGCCAGGCGCCAGAGCTGCTCTTGGCACATTCGATGGCTGACTAAGTTGGCACGAGGGCGCCGGCCCATGCCAGGGCCAGTTAACGGTGGGTCGGCCCCCAGCGAGGCACCACAATACGGATGATGATAATTCAGTCATCGAAAACGAGGGAGCCTGATTGCTTCACTTCTCTGGGTTAATGTCCATCAGGCAGCATCCTAGAAAAGCTTTGGCATCTTTTTGCTGCTTTTCACCATTTCGTGTGTCGAGGGACCAAGGAGACACATTGAATTTAGATTCATGTTCGCTAATAAGGCATCAACGTTAATGCTGATACTCTCTGTCTCTTACTTTAAGATATAAAGTGACACAGGATGGAAGGTTTCCACATCTGATGCCCACATTTTTTCCTTCTGTACCCTCATCCTAGCCTTGAAACCGCTATTCCGTAACCAGCCGGTGGCAAGTGCTTCAATATTATTGAGGAACCCTTTTGTACACGGTACGGCTTTTGTATCTAAATATTCACACAATGCAGGCAGAGCTTAACATAAACATGAAATTGTCGAGAAAACATCAGACCTTCACCCGCTCGGCGAAATGGATGTGTTCGCAGCAGTCAGCCGTGTGGCAATACGGCGGCCTGACACCGTTTTATAGACTTCTTGATAAAGCTTTTAAAAGCTGAGGCAGCAGTTGGGTGGAGAGAGAGAGAGAGAGAGAGAAAGAGAGGAAAAGAAATCTCACACATTGCAAAGCAAGGCCATGTCTATTCATTAGAACTGTCACAGGCACTTAGAGCTCCTGGGAGCAGCGGACAGCTCGCGGCGTGCCGATAGGGGGTGAGTGCAGCGACGACATCATCCACACTTTAGCTCCGGGCCGCGACGCTCGCCGTTTGAGTGCAAATCATCAAATCTGGTCGTACGGTGAGAGGATTCTGAGAAAATCCATGTTTTAAGTGTCAGGCTAAGTGAACGCGTGCCACTAAAGAGCCAGAAAAAAAAAGAAAAGATTTGAAATAAACACAAAACAGATCTATGGGGCTTTTTTTGCCGTGCAGCGTTTGAAATACAAAATCATCTCTCACACCGGCTGCATGAGCCTGTTTACCAGGATGGCCTTGCACTCCCGTCTGTATTACATTCCTTTCACAAAACAAAAAATAGGGTATTGATTTGGAACGTTCTCCATCATATATCCGAGCAAATTAACAAACCGGAGGAAGAAAGAGCGCGTGGAGCTTTATCGCTCGGAAGCCGCCGAGCGCGTTTGAAGGAGAACTCGCCTAATGAAGCGTTCAGCCTCAACCACCTATTGATCACCTCCGCTAATTTTAAACAAACCCATTAAGAAAAAACATGCAGATGTAACTGTCAATCTCTGAAGCAGACCGCAGCACCGGCGCAGCGAATGAAAGACATTTTAACAGCGAGTCTTCAAGGATCACCACCGGATTCTCATGAACATTTACAAGGCTAAAAGACAAGAGTTATTATCCGTGCTTTATGTTTCAGGGGGCTTGTTCATTTGTTTTTGTCTCAGCGAAGTGTCTGCGGCGTGATCAATGCCACCGGCGAGTCCTCCGCGTTAGCAGCCTCGCTAATTAGCAAAGGACCAACCTGTTTGTTTTTTTAATAGGAGGACAAACGTAGAGGAAAGGATTCATCATCAAATGGAATATTCAGGGCTGGATTTCACAAAAGAGCTGTTTCAGATCAAAATCAGTTTCTATCTGTAAAATATTTCCTGTTTCTACCAAGAAGGCTGGGAAAAAAATAATAAAATGTCGCATTCATTGCATTCAATGTGATGGATTATTTAACTTTATTGATTTTTTTTTTTATGTGCGGAAACCAGCCGTAAAACCTAAAAGCAGCAGGTAGTTCTTAGAATGGAAAGGAGCAATCCACCGTACACGTGTGTGTGTGTGTGTGTGTGTGAGACACACACACACACACACACACACACACATTCAAAGTCGTCCCCGCAGCATTTCCCTCCACTCGCCTCCTCTTTGATTTGACAGGAAGCTGTCACAACACTTTTGAACAGACTCACAAAGATGTTTTTCCTTTCAATCCAGCCTCTGTGCCGCCGAGAAGAAGCGAAGCCACCTATCTTTCAACTAAAGACCCTGTGCACTAGTGGGGGATGAGGGATCACGCCTGCGGCTGTCCCGCCCTGGCCCACTTCACTGTATCAATAACAGAGTAAAACCGCTAAATGAGGGAGATCAAGCACTCCTCTGATATCATCGCGATTACTATGTGCACCATAACAGCAAAAAGGTGTGTTAGTTGGCTTTTTCTTTTTTTCAGATCTGGCTCGCTGGAGGTTGGGAAGGGGCAAGCCGAGGCATGCTGGGAGACTTCACCGGCTTTGTCTGCGTTAGTGGTTTAGATCAGAGGGGAAAGGGAAACCTGTGTTTTCACTGATTGATATTATGATCCAAGAAGCGAGGGATCCGTCAGGTGTAATTTTAGACGTTCAAAGTGCCCTCTGGAGAGGATGTGCTCAGAAAGAGAAACTGCTTTTGTTATATTTGCGAGTTGAGCGTAAATGAAGATTTACGGCGGCCTGTCCGTCAAATGTAATGGGTGGAACTCGAATCTAGAAGCACTTCTGTAGCTCTCTCTCTCTCTGCCTCTGCCATATGGCTAAAAGTTCATCCAGGTTAGTTGCAATGAAAGTTACTTTGAAGCTGAAATATGTGTCTTTCATTGTTAGTATATCATATATTAATGTCTAACCGTTGTTAGACACAGACGCCGGCATATTTACAGCGGCTGGACCTGCTGTTTATGTGCTGCTGCTCAGCGTGATGACTCCAGCCGCTCGGCAGCCAGCTTTAAGGCTGACAATGCAAATAAGGCCTGGTCAGAGAGAGCTACGGCACAAAGTGTGACACGGGCCGTAAATCTGAGTCGGTGAATTACTGAAAATATACATTTACATCATCCTACTTCCGTGAATGTGTGTGCATTTGTGTGTGTGTGTGTGTGTTTTCTGTTGGTCGGCTGTGCCAGATAGAAAGTTGCATCCGTGGAGAGCAAACACCTGAAGGAACAATCACCCTGTCGATGGTAAATGCCAAATTTGCAATTAAATAAGGGAGTAATGAATTCCTGCTCCGGTCTAGGAACTCTAAATGGGCAACATGAATGAGAATGCTGTACGTTCCCATGCTTCCGAGACTAAACGCTCCTTCAGGAGTTGATACTATTTTTTCAAACCTATTTAACCTGATGAAACGCTCTCAAAGCCCTTCAGATGAAGCCACTGATGTTGATAATTGGAGGAATGGTTGTGTACTTCACAGCCTCCGGGGCAGAGGAGTTGAAGTGTGTTCGCCAGTTTCCCTGGAGATATTACAACTGTAACGTATGACTCACACTCACACACACACGCACACACACACACACCCATCAGGCAGTTGAGACGCGCTCCTACCGTCTTGTTCTGTCTTGGTCAGCTCCACGAGCTTCTTCTGTTTCAGTGTGTCCACCACGTCCGCCAGGCTTCCCTTGCGGCGTTCCGGCGTGCCGAAGGCAAGGCCGATCACGGGCTCGCCGCGATCCCTGGAGCACTCCTCCGGCTTGGGTGGAGAGGTAGAGTTGGTACGGTAGGAGTAGACGGAGCAGCCCTTACTGCTGTCGTTGTCCTGGGAAGAGACGGGAGGAGACGAGGGGGTTAGGAAGTGTGTTTTTTATTTGACACGGAACAGCCCTTTTTACAGAGGATTATTCTGTAGTTAGCTGACACTTGCTTGACCATGTTAGGATACTTTTAAATATAATTATATTTTTATAAACTACTGCCTCATATTATCTATGTGTATCATAGCTCTTTATGACATTTCACATAGTATTTTTCTCACAATGTACATTTTTTAAAGAAAATAAAAGAATTATTCAAAAGTATTAAAAGTCACTTTCAAAGATATCATTTTTTTGTTACCATCTGAAAAGTCACTAAAGTATAATTTTACGAAGTAGCATCAAATCAAATACTTAAATATAGTATAACTCAAACTACACTTACTTATGGCACTAAATATACTTTATTATGCTGATGCTGACAGTGTGTGTGTGTGTGTGTGTGTGTGTGTGTGTGTGTGTGTGTGTGTGTGTGTGTGTGTGTGTGTGCGTGTGCATGTGTGTGTGTGTGTCACGGTGCTGTTTGCGCTGCTGGGTTATGAGTTAAGTGAGACGCACAAGAAGTCTATATTTACCGAGAGGATAAGCCCTTCAAGACGACCACATTGTCCCACACAACAGACACTTTAGCACAGGTGCTGCATCACTGAGGCTATTTCTGCAACGCTTTCTCCTCCCCTTACAGAGTGGGGGAATCTCCAAGAACTTTAGGAGGCTTATGTTTCAAAGACAAGGGGCTTTGGCTAACAGCGGGATCTTAAGACGCCCTTGAAATGGCTCCAGGAAGCCCTGTTGTGCACTTTGTCTTTAACCGGAGGATGCCTCTGTAATGAGGATTAGGAGATAGTGTGTCACTTGTGGATTGTTAAGGTGTGTTTTTTCAGGTCCATATGTAACAGTGCTCAGGACTTATGTAGACAGGCAGGGCTCAATTAAGCCCTGGGATAATACTAAAAAACCAAAAGGTCAATTGGCAATAAGCTCCAAACTTTCTCTCTCACTTTTTTTTTTTTTCTAAAGTATTCCTCATCCCGCCGGAGCTCGTGACACAATTTACATAAACAGCATCATTGTCTATTAAATAAACCAATGTACTTGATTACTCTCCAGCCAAAAACAACTTCATTACATTTGCTTCTTATACAGAACACACTTGAAAGAATCACCTCTTTTTAGGTTTCCATCAGTCTGCAGCGGTGGCCCATGAGGGGCAGCAGCCACATACAGTGCTTCACACAGGAAAAAAAAACAGGGAAAAAGGAAGAAAAAAGATTTGACTGTTTGCCTCGAGGCCACTTTGAACCCTGACATCACGCTGCAAAGTCATCAAGCTGCAAAGCAACTTTATTACGAACTGAGAGTGGTTCAGTTGAAATAACAAAATAACACAAAAATGTAATGATCTTTATTAAAATCCCACAAAAAAATCTTAAAAAATAGATTTTTTTTTGTTTCTGGGAAATGCAAAACGTATTCTGCCACGTCTTGGACGACGAGGGAAACGTTACACTCAGAAACATTCCCGCTTGGCCGCAGGCTGCAGCGAAACAAGCCTCGTCTATTAGGGACCAACGGAAACCCGGAGGCAGAAGGAGCGCGGGGCCTGGCTCTCAGAGGAGAACCCTCGCCTGCAGCAAACAGATTAGACACAACCACCGCCGTGTGTGTGCGCGCGTGCGTTCACCTGTGTGTGTGTGCATTCAGTTGTGCGCAATCATCATTATGCATGAGATTTTGCACACCGCGTGTACTCCCGCATGTATTTCACGAGTGTTTTATGACCCCTGTGCCCTGACTTATGTACTCTGTGTACACACGCTCACCACATTTGTTTTATAGATTTGAGTTATAGCGGCATATCTCAAGATAAGATATGGTCAATGTCTCAGCTCCGAGTGTAATTCACGTCTCACCATCGCAGCGGGCCCGACATTCTCCCACTCAGCATCCGGCTGCTTCTCTCTGATTGGCTGCAGCTCGTCGGGGTGGGGCTGGTCGTGGGAGGAGGGCGACGCCGTCTTCTTCGGACCCTCTCGCTCGTCGCCGGCCCAGGCCGCGCTGTCGTGACCTATCGCTTCTTTCTCCTCAGACGGCGAGTGGAAGGGAGGGGTTGCTCGCATGGAAGACATCATTCTGCAAAAGGGAGAAGACAAAAAAAACGGAAGGTCGTTAACGAAAGGAGAGAGGAGGGAACGCTATTGTCCACCAACGACTGTAGCGACCCATGAATTATCAGTAATAAGGAGTGAAGGATATTGATCAGATTGACTATGTGAACAAAACCTTCCAGCATGAAATGATGCGGCTGAAGCTGAAACGATTTGTTTACTGTAGTGTAGAGCTGCAAATAGGAGTCTGTGAGATGAGCATTTGAGCATCAGAAAATGAAATCTTCTTCCTAAAGAAGAAACGACTCAAATATAAATATCTTCTCATTCGTTCAGGACACAAGAAGTTTGATGATCACGCTTTGAGAAACGGGCAATGGATGAATCAATAATATAATCAACAGATTATTCAATAATAAGAGTAATCATTAGTTGCAAACCTATAGTCAAAAGGTGCAGTCTAATGGTGCATGTTTATCTAACTCAGCGTTGCGTACGCAATAAAAGATTTAATAAATTAATCATAGATATTTATACGTATGGTTTTGAAGTTGTTACTTTTTAAATTTTATTTTTTATCTCTTCTCTCTTTATTTTTATTTATCAACTTTGAATGCAATATTAACAATAAAGGTACACAAAAATGTTGACTTCATTTCCATATGATATATTATTTATCCTAATTATTTTTTTATTATGTATTTATTTGGTGTTTACTATTACATGTAAACATATTTTTGTGAATGCATGAATTTTTTGAACATTTCTTAGCTTACATATGTTAGAAGTTTGTGTTAATGCCTTAGTCTGGATGGGCAGAGCGAAGGCCTGTGTTTATTCATTGTTTCTCTCTTTTAATAACTTCATTTTTTTGCCACATCGATAGGATGCCACATAAATGACACCACATAACCATGTGCACAATTAGAGGAGTTGTTCATAAATCAGCAATAACGTTAAATATGTTACATCATTTTAAAAGGTTGCCCACCACTGAATGTTAAAAAAAAAAAAAAAAAAAAAAAAAAACATAGGAAATTTTAGAAGCATGCATCCAAACATGCAGAACCACAAAACCACAGACGCAAAATTTAAAGTGCACGTCATATTTTGGGCTGTTAGCAGACACACTCATCCACAGTGACTTATAATGACTGCACTGTACATGCTGTATATCAAGACATGCACACACACACACACACACACACACACACACTGCCGTGGGGATAATCTATTAATCTATTAAGCAGCATCAAGGCCCCTCATCACCTCAGAGCTGTTCAAAAAGCAGACGTTGTGCTACAGAGTTTCAGTGGAAAAAATCTCCCCTTTTTTTTTCTCTTTCTTCCTCTAACATAAGCCTGAAGCTGGGGGAGTCATTAGGCTAATACATCATTTACGGTAATGACTTCCTTTTGTTGCACTATACTTAGGAAGACTTTCATTGACCACATTTATTCACTAAACCCTCCTCGTCAGGAGTTTAATCTCAGCATTCACTGTGAGCTAAACCTTATCCAAATTCTTAGCCTAAACCCAGAACTCTTTGAAGGATTCCCATTATTTATCCTTATGTGGCTAATTGGCCCGTGTAAGTGATAATACGCAAGCACACTCTGTTTCATAGGAGCACGCGCCCACACGAAATTGCGAAATGATAACCTGACAAGGCAAATTCCTGCAGAGAGGCCATCGGAGTCTTACTGTATGAATCAGGGTTTTTTTTTGTTTCGATTCATGAAAAGCGTGCCCCCTTCACACCCCACCCGCACACGTGCACAAACACACACGCACACGCGCGCGTGCGCACGCAGGCAACTTCTGTGAAGTAAAACAGATTGCTACTTCAGTGTTAGCGCGCAGTAAATCACAGCGGGCTGTCCATCTCTGAAATATGCAGCCTCTTGGGTGCCCTTAAACATAAATCTGATCCTCAGTCAAATGTCTGAAGGGAAACAGGAGGGCTGCAGTATTTATGAAGAGGCAGCAAAAGGTGGAAAATGCTGAATTTACAAAGGCAGTTGATCAAGAGTAAGATAACAAAGTGAAACCAAATGTCAGAGTGAGAGGAAGAAGATGAAAGGGGGTGTGGAGGGGGAGGGGGGGGGGGGGGGGGGGGGGTGGAAAAAGCAACAGAGCAACCGAGTGAATTAAAAAGCGTAGCATAAATCCAAACAGTGCACGTATGAGAAATGTTTTTATCCGACTGAGTTGTAACGTGTCATGTGAAAGAGCTGATTTCCATGTGGGTTTGAGTGTTGTAAAGTGATTCGGCGGGTCACGCTGCTCCGTGCATGTCATCTTTTACAACCGGTGTCAGAATGTTGGCGTCCAGTTGGGCTGCGATGCAGGTTGAATCAGAGCAGAGCCGAGTGGTGTCATGGCATGAAAACGGAGACTCGGACCCAGAGAGCCCCTCACAGCGCTTTGACTTCTCCTCATTCTTTGTCTCTCTTCATCCTTAATGGTTTTTTTCCCCATTTACTGCCATACATGCTCTCAACTTTCAGATTCATAAGCATGCCATAAAAAAATGCCATTGCTTGGCCAATGATTTTATATTAATCGGCTGACATTCCAGCGACTATTTGCTTACCTACAATGATGCATTTTCACTAATTACCTTTAATTACACCTGATATACCTGTGTTTAATAACTTGGTGAAGTCTGGATGTAGTGACTTTTTTTTTTTTACATTACATGGTTATCTATTTAGTAATTCGCCATCCTCGCTCTACCCACAGGCAGATTTTAAAGGATCAGAGTGGCAGCAGGCATCAGCCGAAGGTTTGAATTTCTCCAGACCTTGGTTGTTTTACACATCGATATGGGTTCATTACATTACACATACAAGATTATAAAGTCCCCAGACAACCAACAAACAGCGAATCACTAATCCTTGATCAACTCGTGCAATCCATACTGAAGCGATGAGAGAGCGATGAGGAGCCGGGGAGGGAGAAGACAGAGGAGAGCCTATATTTAGCTGACAATATTAGTGGCGCAGTGTTTATGGGGGAGCTTAAGACTTAGTTTCTTGGAACTGGTGTCTCATATGGCCAGGAATGCCCAGCCTCATAACTCGTTGCCACTGATATGGTTCCATCATGCAACAGTACCGGGGAAGCACGCCAACAAGGCCTTTTGTGATTGGTTGCTGCAGGAAAATAGTTCACTCCATCAGCATATCATCAGGAAAGGAAAAACAATTCTTGTGTTTAGATCAGTGCTTCTCTGACTTTTTCGTGAGTGGTGATGATCTGCTTTTAAATCTGTTTTTAAGCTCCACTTGTCCATATGTTCATTTCTACCTTGAAACTTTTTAAATGTAAAATGGTAATTACAGTAATCTTGAAGCTTCTGTCAAATGCAGGAATGCACACACATGTCCACATTGTTAATAACTTGAGAGCATGCAAAATAATAGCTAACGACAATATTAGCAGGAGACTTGTCACTTTTACAGTGCAGCAGCTGCATTACTGAGGCGTCATTCGTGTCATACAGATGCAATAATTGTAGTTGCATTAGGAGAGCCTGCGGTGTTGCAAGAAGGGTGACAGGATTGCAAGAAAATAATTCAGATATTGAGTAGAAAACTGTGAATTGAAATGAGCAAACATCAAATTTCACCATGATACACAGAAAAAAGAAAAAAGAGAAAGGGCAACAGATGAAAAAATAGTATTTCATACACGAGGATCCCAGGTTCAATACGCCAAGCTGCAGCTGTTACTATCAGGGTGTTTGGGGATGTTGTGCATCAATAAAACTGGACGTTTTTTTCTAAGGAAAAATCTCAACTGTATGTGTTTTTTTATCATTCAGACAGGAAATTTACACAAAATTAAGTACATTCTCCCTTGAGTATTTATTTGTAATATGTTGTGACTTCAGTGCACTAAAACATACGCAGGAAGTGAAAAACATTCACAACGTGGCATCGTACCCCACAGAGGAGGAGGAAGAGATGGAGTGATTGCTGAAGGAGCAACCTTCTCCCTACGCCACTAACAACAGAATGAATTTGTCCGTGTGGAGACTCTCAGGAGTCGGTAATATATCAATATGTTACACTGATGACTGTAAAACAAATTCATTTCTCATACACATCGCCTTGAGGCCCTCCAAAAAAAAAAACCCTGTTTCATATTGTCAGACATCTAGAAAAACATCAAGTCCTTCCCCTGAAAGCAGTTCTCTCGTCTAAGATATTTCTTGGAAAGTGATACGGGTGAGATTGCCTGCTTGATAACTAAACAGAGCATGCACTGTTGAGCGAAGAGTTTTAATTTTTTGTCCTCATGCCTTTGCAGAGTTTGGAGTGTGAAGTCAGGTTGGGGAAATCATTAACATGATGAAACCTAACATAAGTAATTACAATAAAGCTCTGCTCGGTATGTTACTTACTCTTCTCTTTGAGCATTTTGGTTTACGCTCCTTTTCCTTCCTTTGCTGCCTATGGAAGTGCTTAACCGCCTTTACCCCGGGGGCACACATTCAACAAACCAACGACGGCTCGCTCGGTCCCCTTCTAAAACGCGGACAGTAACTTAGAATCCCTTTGTGAGCGGAAGAAAAACGAAAAGCGGGGTCGGGAATTTGGCAGGAAAGCGTTGTTCAGATCTGGCCTGGAACCTGGCGACTTGGCAGAAACAATCAGGCATTGTGGAGCGCGGACGGAGGGGGACCTGTGACAGATGAGAGCGGGAGCGAGAGGGCCCCCTCTTAGAAAAACAGTACACAAAGCACCATTCACAACTCAGGTCCCTTCTGCCACTTGTGGAGCGAGAGAAGGGCTCCGACAAAGGCCTCCGACTCGACCAATTGGGTGTAAAATCTCCAGTCGTCCCAGCTGGATAGAACTAAGGAAGTGGGAAATACCAAAGAGAACGAGGGGGGGACGGATAACAGAGGGCTTTCCTTGGGATTGTTTGTCTCTCAGAATGTCCCAAAAAGAAAATCTGATTTAACACAAAAAAAACAAAGGGAAACTGGAGGTCTGGTTTACAAAAACGAATAAAACATCTTTGCAATAGGAACAACTGTCATTCAGGAACTCAAAGGATAACTCTTACTACATCTTGGATCTTATTATCATAGTTTTAGCTATAATTTCTATCAGTAATATTATTTTATCATCAAAGTAATGTCAGCTCTGGGTCAAAAAACAAGCAGTCTGCTCATTGAGCCAAATTATCTATCACTTTATTTGGAGTTACAAACAAAAGCGAACACACTTGTAATGATTAATATAATATAGAATATTTCATTACAGCATCAGGCAAGATCTGTATTATTATAAACCTTGATGAGTTGTGTGGCGGCCCTCCGTAGAAATGTGCGGTTGCTCTGGGCGGCTCCCAGGTGTAAATGAGTAGCAGCGCGTTGCTAAAAAGAACATGTGTGTGTTCAGTAATGCCCTGGATAAATAAATTTAAAAAAAAAAGAAAAAAAATTGCAGAGAATTGCCCTTCTATGAGAACACTTTCCAAACCTCCTAAAAAACTTGGGTCTGTCTGGACTCTCATTAGATCATCACAGAGCGCTGCGAACAGAGGCCACTGTGATAGGTCAGACATGTGGAATGCGAACACACACACTGGCCTGTTTTCTCCCAGAGATTCCCTCAGTCCTGGCGCTTTTGCCCGAAATAGAAACGTTCAATAGCAACGCCAGTTACCCCCCAAACCAGCCCATTTCGTCATTGCCGTAACAGCAAGAAAAGCAGTTTTGTTTTCTGAAATTCCAACCCATTAACAGGATTTCGGTGTCACAGGCGGCCCTGTGGTTCTGTGTTTGACCGAGCCAACAAGTAGCTGCTCTATTTCAAAGCTGTGGGCTCTTATCGCATGCGACTGCCGGTCGACGCTGACCTTTACGTGGCTTATGTGAAACAATAAATGCGCGACACATCAGCCGTCACCACCAAACCCTCTCCTCATTCTCAGGTAAACAGAGGTTATTGCATAGTGTAGCCTATGCAGTCAATGAATAGGAAGGTCCTCAGGGACGGGCAATAACAGCTCAGGCTGGAAACAGACAATGATTGAATTTATTCCTATTTAACTGGCAAATTTTTATACCACTTTTTTTTGGAAATAGGCAAAGGATCTACTTGCTACAGGCTTAGCTTGTTGGACAGAATCCCCAATCAAAATAATTTGACAGCTGGTTGCTTATCAGGTTACATCATTAAAATGCTATCCCGTAAGCAAAGGTTTTAAGTGAGAAATTAGCGGTAATATGCAGGTTTTGAAATGAATCTCTACAAATATAAAAGTTTCCACGGATTACTTCACTGTGGTGGAAAATGCTGAGAGAATTACACTTAATCCAGACAGGAAACACATCACAATTACGAGATTTTTCGTCTTTCGTCAGATAGACACCTGGAGCAAACATGGCGGCGGGGGGGGGTTGATGTCTCCATTAGCCCTGCCGATGAAAAATATCAATCAAAGCCAATGATGGAACACTCGGAGAATGATGAATGTGTCGTTTGTGCCGCGGGCGTGAACACGTGCCGCTACGCCGGGTCTCTGTGTTCGGCCTCTGTAGCTCAGTGATGCTGAAACCAAAACCGCAGACCCCCAGAAATCCAGAAGTGGCCTTATTGACCAACACCCTCCCTTGTGCTTGTTATTTTTCCTAGCACACCCCTCGCTAACACAAATACAGTACACACATACGTTTATCTACCTTATGGCAACGATACAGAGTAAACCACTAAAGAAACTATTGAAGACCAAAGTCAACACTTGGCGGCTCAAAAGGACTGTTTGTCTGCTGCCCTCCCACTAAAGCCAGTTAGAAGACCTGGTCAGTGTGAACATTTTGTCTCCTAATCCTTAAAGTAGACCACATTCTCCACATAGCTATGCCCGCTCATATAAACCCACCGAATTATGCTTATGAAACAGTATTAAAGCAGCGCTAGGCATCTTTCTTTAAGAAGGCTGATGGAATCTATAATTAGATAGTCCAAGACAACTAGTCTTGCTCTTGGCTAATAAAAACATTTTGGCGTCCGTACAAAATGTTTCATCAATTCTACTGGCTGGTGGGGCCGTTATTTTATACCCCTGTTGGTCGTTCTGTTATGTTGCTTAACTGTAACACTGCAGACTCCCAGTCTGTTTGCAACGTGATTTATTTCATGCTCTATGGCCGTCTACTTTATTAATAGAAGGTCAGCAAAATTCCCATCTTGCCAACAAACAATCATATTACAAAAGACAACAGGAAGGAAAAAATAACATAGGTCCAAGAATAGAACCCTGAGGAACCACACTTTAATTATTTATCTGCATGAATAGGACACAACAATACCTAAACAAATCAGATGCAGTTTCTAAGTTCCACATTACAGTGTCATTAGCAAGGGTGTCAGAAAGTGATGCTTTAACAATAAATAGTTAGGACACAAGTATTCACACGTCAATCACATTTTGTATTCCCTTTCTGGGCTGCGATATAGTGGAAAAAAAGAAGAGCCCTTGGGGATAAGGAGCTATAGAAGCTATATAGGGGCTTATAAAATACATCAGGTACTAAAATATTCTATAGGTGAGGAGTGGAGGAAGCCTCCTGAAGGTTTTAATCTCTTTACCTTCCTTACTTCTCTCAGACGCCTGCCTCTTTTCTCCTCACCTACTTTACCAGCTGATCTACGCAGCTTAAAGGCCATACAGCACCGGTGGACAAACACCTTACAGGGAGTATTACACTGTTGTCGAGAGGAGCCGATGCTCCAGCGGGCCGCCACCTGTCCTGTCACGTCGGTTACGTTTGACCTCTTCGGGGACGAACATAATGCCACTGTGATGCGCAAATAAGCTTGTTACACAAGTTTAAGCCTTGTTGTGCTGAGCCCTCTCCATATAGGTGTAAACAAGGGGGAATCCTATTATTTTAAGAACTTAGATGAAAGTACAGATGGCCTTTTTTCCCCCCAAGAAACAACATACTTTTATGTGAAATGCTCTCAATGAATTATTGTCTGAGGAGGAGATGAAACTAGATATTTTATTCAAGTCCAAGTAAAGTGAGTAATGCAAAGAAAAATTGTTTTACTGTCCTTCAAGTCAAATAAATTAAACAAATTATGCAATCAAAGCAGGTCTTTACCAAAGGGTTATGTTTCAAAAGTATCATTGGCAGTAGAGTCTATTTCAGGGTGACATCAACAGTGGAGAGTCATGACAGAAGCCTGTGGTGATACGACAGCTGCCCTCAAATAGGTTTTTTTTTCAAAGTGATTGCATTAGCCCTGAGGCTAGCAGGAAAAAAAGTGAACTTCAATAAATCATTACAGGACACAAGGGTGCCAAACGCAGCCAAGAACAATAATCAGACATCCGTGTTCACCAACTGCTCTTCGGCATTTTTAATTTACGGCATTTGTGGCCCGCGTTTATAATTCAGTGAATGTTGATCTGAGGTGACACTGCGGGGCGGCGGGAATACGCCCGAACAAACTGAAACGTGTAAAACAATCATTTTTATATGTGATTTCAAGTTTCCGTCGATGTGCAAGATCCTTTAAAAAGGACAGGCTTCGACACATTTGGAGGAATTTCTCCGTGACACTGATGCAAGATTTATGGTTTAAGAAACAGTTGCAACTCAGAATGTTGCACCAATAGCTGCAGAGAAACAAACCTTTGAATGAATTGGTTTGCACACTGTGCTGAGCAAAGAGAGAGGACAAAATCATTTAAAACTTTGATGCAAACAAAAGAATCTGAAGCAAACAAGGAGCTCTGGACTGTAACATCATCCTCAGGAGCGTCCAAACAGGTGGCTTTTAGAGCGCCCAGGAGGCGCGGAAGCCTGCTAATCCCAGATTAGGACTGACAAGTCGTTTCACTGGATGCCCCCATTGTAATCCCAGTTGCCTCTCTATCCTCTGACAATGAGCTTTGTTCCCTATCTGAGAAAGAGCTTTGAGGATTTCCCCAGCTTTGTTAGCATGAAATGCCTGCATTATTCAGAGGCTGCTACTTTCCGTCGGTCAATAAACAACATATTTGTGTTCAATTATTGACCGGCCTGAATGTGTAATGTGTACAGATGTTTGTGAGTAAGTCATCTGTGTTCAGAACACAGCATTTAATTTGTGCTCGTTTCAGCAGTAGACAACTGCCTCATTCAGGAAACAAAAAAAAAGTTGTGGAAAAAGTGGAGATTTGAACATTTGTGAGATGACAAAACTAAACGCTTGGATTTTTAAAATCAACCAATAGTACAAATATATTATTTAAATATTTTTCTTTATCTGCTTGACCGATCATGGTAATGATGATATGTCGTCACCACTGGAGTCCCCAAGATATAAAACATGAATATAAATTCACATTACTTTTTACTCTAAATCCACATTTGGAGGGTTTTGGTTGCAGTATAAAGGAGCAGGGGGACAGGTGACCTCGGCCCTGCTGAACCAGCAGCGCAGCGTGAAACCTTCTCCTCCTCTACAGGAGCAGTTGTCTTGTTTGGCAGTCGGAGGCATGTCAGCGTCCCCCGGTATGTCGAGCTGTCACAATCCACACTAATCCTTTATGCGGCGCGTGTATGCGTCGGCTGTGTGTGTGTGCGTATTATGAGAAATACATTGCGCGATTCGAAACCATTGTGTGCGCGGGTTGATAAAACATATCTGCGGACAAGCAGCTATATTTGTGAACACGTGTCGGGCAGAGAGAGATGAAATGTTTCAGAAGCATGAGTGTGGTCATGGCAGAGGAAAAATACACATGAAGTACACATGCACATGTCATTCAGAGCCGCACAAGGTATCCATGATCCTTTACAGGCCCACAGTGATTATGCATTGTTCACAGCAAAAAAGGTCTCACTACTCCGGTTGGATTGTGACTGACCCTAACACAATTTATGCATCAGGGATTAAACATGTCATGTCAATACATTTTAATTTGCTCCTCGTTATCACGAGTTAAAAACAGCTATAATAATATTAGAATATAATGAAAAGTGAAACGTCAGCATGGAAACAATCCAAGGAAAAGGACATCACAATACTGCTTCCACCACAGGCAGTAAAGGAAAAGAAAGAAAGTTTGAAACAGAGATTACGCAGTGTGGTGTGTGTGTGTGTGTGTGTGTGTGTGTGTGTGTGTGTGTGTGTTTTGTCGGTCGGACAGTGCAGTGTTAACGGCTCCTTGTCCAGCTGTTCTGATTTTTATCACATTAAGTATCCTATCTGGACAAACCTCTCATGAGACCCACGCAAGAATTTCACAGTTGCTGGAAGGGAGCAGTTTTTTTTTTTAATAAAGCAGCGTTTCTCTTCGCCTGGTTCTCTGCTGGATGACGACTCCCTCTCATCTCTCCCTTTCTCTCTCTCTCTTTTGTTTCAGCCATTTCTCTCTGTGTTGCTACACTGGGCTTGCAGGCTGTAAATCACAATTAGGGGGTTCATTAGATATGGCTGATTTATTAAGACCCAGGGCTTGTCTCTGGGCCTTTGAGCCATATATTAACCGGCTACAAGATCTCATACATAGTTATGAGACATGCTGTTTACTGTATGGCATATAGGGTCATATGCCAATAGACATTAATTATTGAGCAAGACTCCATAGGTTAAATTAATAGCATCCAGATGATAAATCATTTGTATTTTTTTTTTCCTGCAGCGATGCCTGAACCCAGCGTTTTTGACAGCTGTATCTAAACGTGCATCTTTTAATAACGACAAATTGGCACCAGCATCAAAAATCTGTCTCTATTATCAGTAAGTGATCCAGCATTTGAAATGCAGCCAAGTATTTGGAGCCTCATCCAAAGGCTTTAACAAACATACTCCAGAGCCGCTTGCCCTCTTGAGCAGGCACACATACATTTGGCCTGCGTTCATACCCCAGTAACTTCAGTCAGTTAAGTGTTCCTGGCTCACATAATACAGCATTGTTTCCCCTGTAAATCAAAGTGCATTTATCGCGCTGCATATCGGCTACTGTCAACAATTGCCTGCAAACACAGGACCCAGATAAGGCGGTGTGTACACTCTCACGTGTCAAAAGAGTAATGTTGTCATAGTGCTCCGTTTCTTTACCAATTCACCGTTTTCTGACCTGCTATTCCTGTTCTGCCAAAGCTTCGATAAAATACATTTACATCACAAAAACACCGCAAAAACACCCAGAAACCGTAATCAACAGCTTTTCACTTTCAAAATGGTCTTTCACAAACTGGGCCTGTGTCCAAATCATTTCTTTCTCTTTGTTTCTGTATTTCTCACCAGTAAATCAGCACGCCTGATCAGTGAACCTCAGGGGAACCATCGGACTAGTTCTGGATTAGTTACAGTGGGGTCAACCTTCTCCAGAACCTATTTGTTCTGCATGTGAAATCCTATTGTTAGGAATAGGGGAGAGTTTACAGATACCGAAGAGATGATGAGAAGAGATAAATGTGTCTTGGGCGATCCTATCACGAGTGGACGCTCCAAGTGCGTCAGTTCACACCTGGCATCAGAATACGTTTTCACATGCGTCTCCAGTGACCACTCGGGTTCAGAGAATGCGGCTATATGCAGCTCTGAATGTGGTCCGAGCCATCTGATCTCAACGCATCCTCGATGCATCTCGGGGTGCATTCACACTTGCACCCGCTGTCCACTGGTGGTCACATGACCCACGGTGCAGGTTAACGCCAGATGTGAAGAGGGCAGGCGAGCCCTGGCTCTGTCCAAAACTATATATACACTATATAAATCTAGTTCTACATGTGTGTATAACCCGTATGTTTCAGTATTATATTAAAAAAAAGCTTAATTTGATAATTTTCCAATTAGTTCACATTTTCTGTTGATTGTCGACTTGACTCAGCTCTAGTTCGCAGGTGCACAAAGTGAAGTAATTGAAGATTCCAGGCGCAGGCATGTATCCTCTGTCACACTTTCCTCTGGCCGACTCCTGATACATGACTAATTGACGGTGACAGAGAACAAAGAAGATTAGGGAATTGAGTGTGTGACACACAGCCACAGGTCAGGGGGAGGTTTAGTCCCTCGCTGTGATCATGGACAGGCAGGTGTCACCATGAGGACACAGAGACAACGCCTGCCCCCCCCCCACGGGGCCGGTGGGTCGGGTCTGCTGGGTTCATCCATTTAACCCCCTTTTTATTCATGCTGTTTGTGTAAAACTCAGACACCAGCTAATGCAGGTGCTGAACAGACAAAAGATAGGAGATGAAGCACTACAATAGGCCTTTAGCATACGGGAAACAGGCCAAACCTGCCCTCACTGGCCAATTTAAACCGCTTTTATTTCACTTTAAAAAATAATATTTTGTCTAATTGCCTCATTTGCTTTAGGGAATCTCTGAGGGAAACAATGTCAATAACTCTAATTCACGGAAAGACGCAAGTCTATTGGAAAGCGCTTGCAGTTTATGCCTAACGTAATCTATTGTATGAATGCTCAATTGTCCACTTAATATCGTGTGAGCTTTGAGGAAACATTGTGTCATTAGTTGAAATACGTCCGACCTCTTTATCAGCGCGGCGTCTAATTGCTCGACAGTTCAGTTGATTTTGAAGCTAACCAGGAGCGATGTCATCCCTCCGGTCTCGCTACAATGGGGCTCATTGGATTAAGTTCGAGCAGGCTTTGTTAAAAGCTGGTGCAAATCTAATCAAGGAAGAGACCGCAATTATGCTAGCATGTACTTAAACGATCAGATCACTAAAAGTGGAGGAGGGGGTGGCCAGTGTCGGGATGCAATCAGCAGCCATTAAGGCCAGCTAATTTTGGCTGATGGCAGCTTTAAAATGAGATGTAGGATTTTTACTGTAATGAGAATACTGTAATTATGAAGATGTGATGTTGTCAGTGTTGGCAAATGGTAAAACTGTGTCCACAAAGGGGAAAGCTACTACAAGACTCTTTAGAAAACAGGTGCAAGCATTGCATCGGAATAATTGTTGCAGGGGAGGCGCTTTGTATCTCCGCATTCTTTTCTACCTCCACGGGCAACACCGCATTCAAACGCGAGCTATTTAGAAAGCTGTTTTTAAATGAAGTGCTGAAAGAAGACAGCTGAATAGCATTTCTTTCCAGCTACAGCATGCTGAAGAATGTAAATGGTTTAAGAAGCATATTGTTTGAGGGGAATAATATAGTGGATCAGTGTGATCTGAGGAGCAGCTGGTGTCCTCCGCAGCGCCGAGCACAACAGCTGAGATTGACCCTGACCTCTGACCTCCCGTGACCCATGACAGTTGAAACAGGAAGCAATTGACTGAATGTCAGCCAGTCCGTGGTATCCCTCCACGGGAGGACAGAGGTCCGAGCAGATAACAGTTGTTGCTGTGGAAATGAGGGAAAAAAACGCAGCCACATACATATCGACGGTGTCTGTGTCTGTGTGTGTGTGTGTGTGTGAGTGTGTGTGTGTGTGTCTGTGTGTGTCTGTGTGTGTGTGTGTGTGTGTGTGTGTGTGTGTGTGTGTGTGTGTGTGTGTGTGTGTGTGTGTGTGTGTGTGTGTGAGTGTGTGTGTGCAGACTCTCATGCAGATCCACACAAAAGCCGGGACTCTTTCCCAAAAATAAAAAAAAAACTTTATAGCCTATTGTGAAAGCAGAGTGGAAACTTTCTGCTGTAACACATAAAAAATATTCACACATGGTGAGACATAAAGTGAATAATGAAACCAGTAATTTAATTCCACATCAGCTTATAACAATAGCTGAGCAGCTCTTTATTGTCCCTGTAAATGTGTTGTTAAGAATTCAGGAAGAGTTCATTGTTTTCTGGTGTGTGCACAGCTAAATTATTACCTCTTTAAAATAAGATATGCAGTGTTTGGTTCTATTCATTCATGTTTGATATGTTGCTTAATTTATTGTTAATCCTATTTGTTCTCAGTTAAAAGAAAGAAAAGTGAAACCTCCAACGCTACTGTAAATGTGGACTAAGGGAACATATTTACTGTCACATTTTCTATATTTTCCCCAACTCTCCTTCCAACTGCAGCTTTGCCAGGTTTGCTGTGTACTACAGTGCCTTGCGCTGCCAACCCCTACGCTTGGCCTGGGCTTAGTATCATGAGCTTTTTCCGAAGCACTGGCACTGGCACTGAAGTCGCCAGCCACTTCTATGCACCAGTGAATTAATACTTCGGCAAAAAAAAAAAAAAGTGTTACGTAAGGAGTTGATGCACGTCCTGGTAAAAGAGCACAGGAGAACTCTTTCTTGTCAGGAATAATATGTGATGATGTTTATCCAGATATCATCCGGTATCATACACACATTCTGTCAAAGCAACTGCAACCTTACAAAAAAACAATGCATTAGAAAAGTTGCAAATACTCCAAAATGTGCTGGCTGGACTTTCAACAACTGATTGGTCAGCATCATCAATGACTTACACTTCCTTGAGTCAAAAATGTCACCTCACACCCCGGGAGGGCAACTTGTTGCAGGCTTTCTCCCGCGTTCCTGCTCATCGGGGTAACGCGAAGCGCAGACGCTCGCGCAGCGACGGGCGGCAGCCGCCGACAGCTCGCGCGAGCCAGCTCTAAGGAGGTGTGAACGTGTGCCGCGGCACTGGTGTGAAGCCCGGCATCCCAGGCCCAGAGGGGGGAGAAAGAAAAAGCCTTCGCCCGGGATAAATCAAAGGTTAAAATATAGATCCATCTTCAGCCTCCTTTCCTCCTTCACCTCCCTCCTTTCTCACTCTGCCTCCTCATCTAGCCTGAGCATTACCTCATCAGAGGAGGATCTGCGTAAAGCCGCAGCGGTCACACAACAGACAAAAGCGCTCATCTCCAGGAAGCCGCTGCCGCTGCCTGTGGTTTTGGAGAGAGGGGAAGAGAGGGGAAAAAGTGACTCAGCCCCACGGCTCCTTTCTTCTCTCTGCCGACTTAGGGATAAACGGAGGGATAAAGCACAGGGGGAGATAATATTTAGAGCAGGCCCCATTTCAAGGGCAATAGAAGAGAGAAAGTGGGGTATGAGCCTGGGTGGTTTGGGAAGTAGCCACGAGGGTCGGCCTATACTGCTGCTGGCAGCGGGCCTCGCACCGTGGATTTATGTGTAAGTGGGGAGGAACCGCTGCTGGCCGGGTCCTACCTTACAGCCCCCGGCTCGCCGCAGCCCCGCGAGTCTCCTCAAAGCCAACCAGATGGGCCTGGGACGGGGATGTTGATGAGGCGTGAGTGTGCAAAACACAAACATGCATGCGGGCGCAAACACAAATAAATTGCTACAGACACAGCCGGACAAACAACTGAATACATAACGCACAAACATATGTATTTGTCGCACATGTACTGGCGAGCTGGCACGCATGACCGAACGGCCTGACGCGAAGCGTGGCCGTGGCAGATCCATGAGGTTCAGCTCCCTTTTCCCACCGCTAAATAATTCCCTTACCACAAACTTGCAAGGCATTCTGTCCACTCTAGGCCTGAGTGGACATTTCATATCTGTGGACAAATCAGATCAATTAGCTAAATGTCCGAGCTGAAGAAGACATAATAGCTCACTGTTAACGTGGAGTTAAGTACTGAGAAACTACATTAAATTTTGTTAGTCGCTGCCCATTAGTGTTGCTGATTCCACTGTAACGCGGTGAACTTCACATACGAAGCTGGTGGAGCAGAGAAGGACATTGTTTTGGGGGAGGCCAAACATGTAACCTCAGTGGATTCATTAGATCATTAGCTCATTAGTTTACCACAAATCAGCCCAACGGCTGCTTGCTGTCTGGTCACTTTTCTAACTCTTTGCAAATGACTGCCATTACAGCAGCATAACAACAGAGCTCCACAAATAGGCCTGTCATGATGCGCACAGTGGCAGAATTCTTTTCTCAGAGTCTTTCTCACTGCTATTTTTGAAGCAGAGCGAATTGGCAGGTTGAGCGTACAGTATATGACGGACGGAAAATAAAAAGCAGATATCTAGAAATGCCCATTCGCCGGCTAACACAACGTATAAATTCAGGGCTAAATGAGCTGTGATCATATTTTCCTAATCAAGCACTAAACAGATTTCTGGATACACAAATACAAATCTGGATCGAGTTCTCCACGCTCCCAAGGTAAACACAACGTGGATCTGTTTCAACAGAGATTTTCTGAATTGTCCGATGATGCCAGATCATCTAAGACGTTTCCCATGAACCCATCCCCGGCTCTTCTGATTAAATCCATCAGGTCAGTAAGTCAAGGACTTGAACACACCGCGTCTGCGTCTTTCCAAATTCCTATAAAATAAAGATACCATAAATTCTTGCTGTCACGACAGCATCGGTACCCTATAAAGGCTGTAATTCTGTTAGGAGGGTCCACTTGTCATCCTACCGCCATGTAATTAGATTTGAAAAGCAATTGCATGTTAAAAGACACAATAATGTGATTTCAAGTTTTCAGATGAGCTGATGAAATTAAGGGCGTTTGATGGAATTAAAAGCAAGCCTAAGTGGTCCGGTTTTCCCCAATTGTGAAAATCCCTTTCTTCAAACGCTGGGCAATTAAGCAGAGAGAAACGCTGTAAGAGCCGCTTCAACTACTGAAATGTTTGTATTATTTGATTGCGATCGAGGCGTAATATATCATCTACTAAAGCATCAAAAAGTATGAATCACTAGAGGTTCCTTAAAGTATTCCAGTTAGCTACTTCAGATCATCCAATCTAAAACAAAGCTACAGACTTGCGTCACAGGTTGCATAAATCAACAGGTCGTTGCATTTAAACCAGAATGATTCTTGCTTCTCATGTTATGTTTGGATCATTTAAATTAGAGGTAGAAACATGCAGTAACTCATTAGAAACACATCTTAAAAAATGTATAAAAAATAAATAGTTTGGTTTTATCATGTCATAATGTAACCCCCCCAGCCTTGGTGCGGTCCTGGCCCCCCCAGGTCGAGAGCCGTCGCTCTAGAACGTGATACAAGACGATTTACACAAGCTATAAATCAAGCCTTTGAAACTGAACTCCCTCAGCGAGCGGGACACAGATTATCACCCACAACAAAACACTGAAGCTTGTCCGTCCACTCGGAGAGCGAGTTTCCAGCGAGAAACACACAGGCCACTTGTTGACCCAGCAGTGACACAGCTCAAGGGCCACTAGAGAGGGCCTTGATAGGTATTCTTAAACAGGGGGATTAGCCAGATGGTCAGATCACTCTTTTCTCCAACCGCTCCCATCTGTACATTTCATACGTCTCCTGAAGGGGCGAGATCGGCCACTGCAACCCCGCCAGGTTAATTTGGGCTTGTGTTACCTACAGAACTATTTGACTGGAGATAGAAGGTCCATTAAAAGGCATACTGTAGGTCCCGACACTGAAAGGTTCCTGGAGTGATGCCTGTGAGAGTCTTTAAAAGACCCCTTTCTTGACCTGAGTGAAAGCAGCTATTGAGGGTGCACAGAGCAGAATACTAACCAGAGTGGAGGTCTGTCTTTTCTGTGAAACAAATCAAAAGCGTTCTGTATGCGCCAATGGAGGCAAGAGGCTGTGAGCATGCACAGAGTCAGCTACAGTTTTGCTAACAGGGGCTACCACACACACACACACACACACACACACACACACACACACACACACTGCACCCTGCATGCTCTCAGGGTAACACGACTGCTGGTGCAAAACGTGGCATGTTCAGACACCAGCGAGTGTTGCTGCAATTGCGCTCCGAGGACAAAAACGATATGCGATAACGATATGAAGTGCACAACACAAGCTGACAAGTGGTACGGTGGAAGGGGGGAAAAAAAATATCATTATTATTTAACAATGAAGGGAGACTCACGCAAATAAGAGACTTCAACTCCAACACCCTCTTCTCACTTGTGGATGATTTTAAAATTCATGAACGTCACCTAAAACAGAAAAAGAGAGGACAATTATTAGTACCGTGCTGCAGAAGCAGGACAAAACGTAGGACCTTGCATCGGGGACCTTGTTTTTAAAAGAAGAATTTAAAAAAATAAAAAGATTCCTGGTTCAAAACCAGGCCGTGGATTTTTGTTACATGTAATTTTCCATCTTGCACCACTTATTTCTGATCATCTCTCTGCCATTGACTTTTACTTAATAAACAGCTAAAACACCCATATACACACACACACACATATATATATAGATAGATAGATAGACAAGTAGGGCCATTTTTATTTGGAGTTTGCGTGCTGCCATACGTATCGGGGAAACATTTTAACGAACACTGACCGCATTCTTCACATCATTTAACAGGTCTGACAAAGTATGAAAATTTGAATTGGAAAGTGTTTTTGGAAGCCGGCACACTGTTGACCCACCTGAGGTCCCTGCGTGGAGGATGTTCAGGACAGAACAGAGGGCCTGTGTGAAATCCCAGCAGAGCCAACAGAGGATCAGTGTGTTTCTCACACAACACTCTCGCTGGACAAACAACAGCCCACACTCAGCCACGCAAAGCCCAGCAAACGACAAACAGCGTGATTCTTGTACGTGGCTTTGAAGTCCAAAAGTTGGCTGCAATCTGTCTTAATACAGTTAAGCGGTGACTGATATTTTCTTTCAAAAACTGATTCTAACAAGAGCGGCCACATCAGGTGGACTGCCTGCCATTCCTGGGCCGCCCGGCATAAACAGACCACTCTGACTCCGAGCGCTAACCCAGGATCAGCCTTATTATAGCCTCACACGCACACCAGCACACACTACAAACAGCCATTTGCTCAACCAGGGGTCATAGAAAACAAATCATGCCATGAGAGAGGTCAAGCTGCCGATGGAGCGCTTTGATGGGGCCGTGGTTCAGAACCAGGCCGCGCTCCCAAATTGAGAGAGGATGGGAGGTGGTCTTAATTGACAGTGGGAGGTCGCTAATTAAAGAAAAGAAAGAACCAAACTCAAGGATAGAGGCTGTGTTCACATGGACGAGCAACTCCTGACGGCGCCTTAACATAACATCTAAATTGTACAGAGGGAACCGTGCTAACACGCCTTTGATTCCACAATTTGAGGCTAATTGAGAACAATGAAGAAAAAAGCAAACACTGTTACATACATACCGTATGATCTTTTATTCATGTCTTTAATCAAGCCAATCCCCCTCGGACGCATTTTTCTCTCAGGGCACAATTAAGGGCAATTCTGACTAGAACAACTCAAAGGCTCGTACACTAAGAACTTCTTGTGATAATAATAATGATAACAAACAGTCGGCAGAAAAACGCACACCCCTGCAAATATTTCTATAAGAACTGGCCTGCTTTTTTTTCTTTTTTGTTGTATTTGTTTATTTGTGCAAAACTGACAAAACTCGAAATGCCAAATACTCAGAAAGCCACCCTTTCAATCGAGCGGCTGCACGTTGGAATCCCCTGAGCGCCGTTCACACTCTGTGGCTCTCGCTGACCCGTCTGAACACGTTCCAGTTGTCTGCAGAACCAGTTATTCTGTTTCCTCTGCTTTTTATTTTTTTTTCTAACCCCCCCCCCCCTTCTTCCCTCCATTCCTCAGCTCCACACGCCCTGCCACTCATCTGCAGATGGCAGATCTGACACCTGGAGGATGCTGGGTAATCAGAAAGACAGCTGCCTGCCCAGCAGAGGAGAGTTGCGGCTAAACGCACATGCTCTCACACACACAGTCAGTGATGGTCTTTGCTGGCACACACACACACACACACACACACAAACATATAAAATACAAATCTGTATTTTAAAGAGGGCCACAACACAAATCAGATATTAGTAATTGTTGTATTGTTGTATTGTATCAAGTGTATGCCAGCGTGCTACGATATTTCAGTCACTGAGGGTGTGGCAGTAGAAAGATATCGATTATATACCAGGCCTTGGAGATCTTCAAGCACCTAAAGGTAAATATTTAACCTTTTTTAAACCTGAAGCCTAAGAATTTTCAACAACCATGTTCTTTTTACAAAATGACTTTGATCAATTAAAAATATTTCATTTCAGCCATAATTCTCAGCCCAGCTGCACAAAGCGCTGTCACTTGCTGAATTTTTTTTATTAATTTCATTCACATTATGCTTTTAAGATAACATAACCGTCATTGTCAGTGCACACGACTGTATAAATTTGTAAATGCAATGCAGTCCTGACACTTGTTTTTCTATCTTTTTGCACCTTGCTCGTATTCTCCCATGTGCTCACTCCAACCATTGCTCCTCTTTCCCACCTCTGAAGGGGAGCTGACAGAGACTGTGGCTATAAAGCCATTCCAGGCTCCTCCTGACAACTGCAGGAAAGAACAGCTACCTTTTTGGCCTACTGTCCAACAGCTGTAAAACAGCACATGTTACTCCACCGTTGAGCCAGCGGCAAAAAAAGGAAAAAAGAAAAAAAAAAAAGCACCTGTCTGGAAAAGAAAGTTAGAGCGGCTAAGAAAAAGCCAGATACTTGCTTTTGTTAGAGCCAAAGTGACATCATGGCGTTACAGATAGTAACAACTTGTTACTTGTAACAAGAGCGGTAAGAGATATGGTGCACGACAGGGGGACACGCTGTATTATATTCAGAGCGAGGCCCGCACCTGCACAATGAATGCGTGCATTCACGCAACAAAATATGCACGGTCCCAAATGTTATCTTGCAGCAGCTGTCAATGCCACTTGTGCAGACGCGGACACACTGGAGTAAGAACAATGGAACTCTATGAGACAGAAGCTCCCTCAATGAGCTTAGCGCCACATGAGGCTCGGTGCTGCCACTTCCATGTCTGCACCATAGGAAACGGAGTATGGTTCCAACTAATCATATGGGCAATTAAACCAGAATGAGATTCAGTTGACCCATAAATGATGAGCTTATAGCAAACGTTGACTCTCAGAGGATCGCTCACCATGTCATACAGGCCTTGTAATGTTTCTGTTGGTTTCTTTTTTTCTGTTTTTCACTCCTTGGCTTTGAGCGAGTAACTTTTATCAACCCTATAATTTTGCTGCATTTCGCACTTTGAAAGTGTGACAGACAGGGTCTCAAACTCAGAACTTTCATACTGGATCTAATCGTTTTGCCTTGAAAGGTTAACCCTATCAACCTTACCTCAAACAAGATATTATATAGTACTAAATTGCTTTGCCGAATACATTTTTGAGGAAAACATAAATTCCTTTCAGAGCAACATTTATTGGCCAGACTCATGAAAAGCTTATAGATAGAGTTGAGCAATGAAAGCAAACAACCTGAGACAGTCCAACATGCATATTGAAGCTGAAGCATTATGAACCTTTTATATTACACAATGTAGGTGGTTGGTTGGTTGTTTGGATATAGACAAAATAAGCGTGTAACACCAGAGGTCAGACTTTGTATCCTGCACCCATGTGTGGTTGGGCTCAGGTCAAGATGACAGAAATATAGTGTTTTAAAATAAAACATTTTGTTATTCGGATGAAAAAAATAAAGATAGAGTTGCAGATATGCATGTGGGTGGGCAAACTGCTGCTCAGCACACCTTTAATAACCTGAATAAGTGGACCGAGGGAAGGGGATGTTTGCATGAGTGGAAAACCTTTGTTTGGCTCACAAAGCCCTAGGTGAACATTACAGAGGCTTAAGTGACAACATGTATTCTCTCCCAAGTTGCTGTTAACATGAAATATTGCTAAAGTAAAGGGCGGGTGGGAGGGAAAAGGGCTGGTAGGGGCAAGCGCCAGCACATACGTCTAAAACCTCGCCCCTCCGCTCGCTACCCTTAGGAGATTACATTATAGCGCTCGCCATTGTCCCGCTTCGTCAAGACAAAGCCTGTTCCACTGTGCAAACAGCGCGCCTCGGAAAGATTGTAAAAACAAGAGGTGAATGTCAAAGGCAGAAGTGAATAGGATCTCTCCCTTCTTTTGTCAAGGCGGTGAGGTATGCACAAACACATCGCTGCGTGACAGAGAAGAAAGGAGGGCCTTGTGAGAGAAGGAGCCGGAAAAAGTTGGAGCGTCTTCGCATGAAAAGGCCAATACCGTGAGAAGACCCTCAAAACACAGCGATGACCAAAGGCTGCGAGGAGATCTGTTCTTCAACATGAAACACAAAGGTGGCGAATTTTTTTTCTAAATCAACAAAACAAGAGAAATACGGCGAAATCATTCATTCACCGTTAAAGTAAAGGTTTGCTATAAATTAATATCAGCTGTGTGGAGACCAGCCAAGCACTGCTAGGCTAACCACTGTCCCAGCCTGAAGTCAAGCCTGCCACAACCCAAACAAGACTTTAACTGTCAGGGGCAATTAATGAGGGCGACCTTGGCTCCCTCTAATTTACAAGGCCAGCGCCAGCCTGTAATTAATTGCTGCGTGCATAAATGTAAATGAGTCCACTGGGGGAGCAGAGAGAGAAAAAACAGCTTTCAGGCCAATACTCCAGCAGGGAGCAATCTGCGAGAGAGGGAAATGATTTAGAGGACAGCGCACAAATCTGCTGCTCCGTAAAACACCGAGAAGCCGAATGTGAGGGGAGGCTTGTTACGACGGAGGAGGTGGTCGTCACAGGAATGGGTAAAAAAAAAAAAAAAGAGGGGGATAGAAAAACTGTGGTAGCAATAAATACTAACTGTTTCATTTCAATCTTCTCCTCCTTCATATGTCTACAATTTGTATTCATAAGAGGAATCAAACGCACAGTTTATCTCATCTGCCAGACCAAAATCCTTCCACCCAACGCCACTCTGTACTTGTTGCACCGTGCTGACATGTTTTTCCAGAGAATGAATGTACATGTTTTATTTTATCGAAACCGTAAGTATGATACAAACATCTGGACTTTTTCCTTTACTTAAATTTTCCACACTTTTTTGCCCTGTCTGTAGCTGAAACAGAATTCAGCACACATTCTTGTTTGCTTGAAGTCTGTAATATTCAGTCTGAGAGATTGATTACATGGCCAATAATTATTGATCTGATACCCACTAAGCTGCATTTTTTTCAGTCCTCAGCTTTTCCTGATGTTGCACACATTAAGTGTTCCATCTCTATTTGGGGGTGATTACTATGAAAGGCCAATATTTTTAACTTATCAAGGGAGATGTCATGCATTATCTATAGTCGTTAAAGCTGCGTACGTTCACGTTTTTGCAGAGGCTCCAGAGACGGCTCTACAGTTGGAACCGGGAACTTGTGGAGAGTTTAATTAGATGAATCGTGTAGTGACAAGAAATTGTAACTATCAGTTGTGCTTGTACTAACTCGATATTTGATACGGACAATTAGTCAAACACGTCTCTTAAACGTAAGTGTTTGGGTTTACATCAAAATTGGACGGATGTTTTGTTCCCTTCAATCTGATACGCATAATGACTCCGTCCATCATCTCCGTTGTTATCTTGTACCTTATCCTGCACCAGCAAAAAGTCATGGAAGTTGCACAACGACAAAGGGGCCATGCAAAATCAAAGAGAAGCAGGCAGAAGAAATATGTAATCATTTATGGCTGCTACAATAGCAGCTCTCTCCCATAAATCTCCTGCACAAAAGGCCGGCGCTTAACTCCCTTTGTGTGGAACAAACAGGCACAGAAACCATTGTCCATTGAAACCTGCACGCATGTAAAGAGAACACAAGTGAAGTCCACAATGTATGGGTCAAAGTAGTGATACTTAAAAAACACACACACACACACACACACACACACACACACACACACACACACACTCGGCGGGCCCCGCAACAGCCACAATAGCGTCTTTATGACATAAGCTCCTTTTCACTACAGTGCTTTACAAAGGCAAATGAGATTTTTCCTATTGCAGGCCTCCAGCAATAACAATTGACATCACAGGCCGGCCTATGTATGTTCCCCATATTAAACAGGGAGACACAGTGTAAGCTCCTGGAGAACGAGACTAAACAGCCTGCTGAGGCAGCGCTTTCCCTCCTATAGCGTTCGTCGACTCGAGGGCCTGTGGCACAGCGACGTTTTATTTGGTTAAACACAGGCCGAGAGCCAAGACAAATGAGCTACATCGAACAATACAGCAGTACGATGGACCCGCTCGGCCGACTCAACGGCGTGCTCCACAGAACGTGAGGTGAGCGTTTAAAAAGCACAACAGGTGTGCGCCCGTCATCCTCGTCGTTAGCGTCGTTAGCGTCGAACGCGTCGCGCGTATCCCCGTGCGAAAGCCTTCTGGGATAAATGTCAGCGGGCCACGACGCTGCCGTCCGGCCCTGCCATCTGAAGTGTGTTGAATTACGTGGCGGAAACCTGAGGTCCGAGCCCAGTCAGCTGGACACCCGAGCCAGCGCCGCTCCTCTGCACACCCCGTCATCACTGAACACCACACTCCACACTTCTGCTAATCCACCAGCATGTACCCTACATAGCATACCGTATACAAATAGACATCAGCCGGGAGCGTGTCAGGAGTATGTCATTTATGAATACGTTCCCAGGCGCTATACGGCCCTGGGAACTTCTTGACACAAGGAATGAACCTGATGTGTGTGTCTCACGGAGACGTGCCGCTTTTCAGAGCCGCCCGTCATGCGGTGCGTTTCTATTCTGAGCCACACAGTTCATACGCAACCTCGCATTCTCCCTCTCTGTGTTTTTTTTTTTTTTTTTTTTTACAGTTGCCTCTATCTCTTCTCTCCGAGCCAAAACGCTCACCACCATCTCATGATGACGACTGTTCAATTAAAGGCTCCGCTTTGCAGCAACCATGGCAACGCCCTGGGTACGCAAGCTGGCTCGCGACCAATTGGATTTGGGCTTTCGGAGCGGCGGGTGGGACCACGTCACCCTGCTGCTCACTTCTTCACCACAGTGGGCCTAGCACCCCGAGCCCTGCTGCCACGCCCCATCACGCCAAACCACCACGGGTGAAGATGAAGGTTAGAGCTGGGGAAAGAACCAAGCTCTGAAAGATCAACCCACCAGGATTATGTCGCGTTGGACATTAAATTTATACCGTATAGCCACAGTTTCCTGAAAAGTCTATATAATAAAATTATCTGGGATAATAAAATAAACTTAAACAGATTAATTTAACTTAACTGAAGTCACTCTCCCCCAATTCTGTACATCAGGATCGATTTCTTGGTGCTTGTGAGGAGGAGCTTTGTTAGGTCTCAGTTGACCTAATGTATAATCCTCAATTCATTTGTTATTAGTGGTGTTTTTTTTCATATTTCTGTATTTGCAGAAAGAGTCTTACTAAGGCCCTGGCTGTTTATGATTGAAGAATGTCAAACTGAACGAGTCAAAACACAAGAGTAAATTGCCATTTCGCACACTCAGCATGTGGTTTGTGCATGTATGCCTTCATTAGCTCACGGCGCTGAAACGTGGGAAATACAGGAGCAGAGATGGAGATGGCTACAACAAAAGGGTCCTGGCTGAAACTGAACCGGGAACATTGCAATAATGTGACGGGGGCAGTCAGTTTGCTATCAGGGTTTAATTACTATTTTAGAGCCAGCGTGCGCTGGACGTGCAGAGCGGAGCGTGCGTGCACGGCGGCGAGCGCTACTGATTTGTCCGTCTGAGCAGTGTTTTCGGCAGCTCCTTCAAATCAGTCCCAGACAGGCTCACAGGAGGCCACGAACATTTCAGCACATTTCTTTTTTCCTTCTCTATTCTCGATCGGGCTCACTTTACAGAGGGAGTCAAAAGAAACCTGCAGCGTGCCTGCAACAAAGGCCCCGGGAACAACTTGTATTACTAATCTTTGGTAACGGCAGATGAAGCAAGGAGCTGTGATTAAATTGATTAATGTGTGGCAACGAGGTCGTTTTCGGTGCGACATCAACTGTAAAACTGCATCAAAATGTAGCGCAAACACTTCTCTGTGTTTGTTTTAACCTGCAGGGAGTGCCACGGGGGTGGGGTTTGTGTGTTCAGTTATTTGAAAGCGTGTAAGTTGGCTGTCAATCACACAAAGGATGAGCCAATGTATCTTCACTTTATTGTTTAATTGTCAAAACTTCCAGGCATGTGTACTTTTATTCAAATCCCATCCATCTGGTTCCTAACCAGCATAAACCAAACATTGAATGTTTGTTCATGACACCCTCTTACTTGTACAGACTCTCTGCAATGTCTTATCTAAGATAGGAGTCATTAAATCATCGAACTTCAAAGTGGTTTTAATATTTGTTCCACTGTCGCAAAGTCAACTCCAACAGGTGCTGAGTCGACGTAAAGACGTTTTTTTGCCTCAGCTATTCCTAACATTCACCATATCCTACGTCCCAGCCCCATAGGTGGAGGTGGTGCTATGGAATCCACAATCCTGAGAGGAGGGGAACATTATTTGGGGAAGGGGGGGGGGGGCAAACTTTGACATAACACCGGATCATTTTCCGTTTTCCCTCCTGAGCCAAGTTCTGTGAAAAAAAAATGAGCAACAGCACTTTGGCAATAAGAGAGAAGGAAGAAGTAGGTTGGCCGAAGAGGTCAATAGAAATTGCCAGGATTTCATATTGAAATAGAGAAGAGGCAGAAACATCGTAATGATGTCACTGAATAGTCATTACGTAGCTCGAGGAACATCAGTGCTCCACGAACAAGTAACTGCAGCCGGGTTTAGCGCGAGGGTAGAGGACGACTAACTATTGAATTTAGAATAAAAAATTTGCAGAAAAAGGCAGAGTTTCTTATTATTTTAGTCTGTTCTAATCTACTCTGTGTGAGAAATACAGCCACCCCATCCCTAGTAATACTAATCTAAATACCCATGTTGTCATTTCCTCTTTGGCCATTACACTGTTCATAAGTTGAAGCTAAATAAAAAATGTCCAGCTCTACTCAGAATCCTAAATATTTCCTGATGAACTCATCACGGAGGAAAATGTATGTTTTTTAACAATAAAGAAAAAAATCACTGAAGCACACACTGTTAATTCAAACATACATTGACATAGACAAGGGGACACACTTAACAAGGAGAAAGGCCCATAAAAACGTCCACTCCATCTTCCAGTCCCTTTCAGCTGCTACCTAACTGGCTCTTTATGATGAACAATGTAAATGTGAACAATTTAAGTGTAAATTTCCATCTCGTGACCCGGAACCAACAAAGTCGGGTGTGATTTCACACTCGGCGTGTTTTATCGCTGTATATGTTTTGAAAGGTGAAGCTCAGTGTGTGCAGCGTGCGTGCACGGCGGCGAGCGCTACTGATTTGTCCGTCTGAGCTGTGTTTTCGGCAGCTCCTTCAAATCAGTCCCAGACAGGCTCACAGGAGGCCGCGAACATTTCAGCACATTTCTTTTTTCCTTCTCTATTCTCGATCGGGCTCACTTTACAGAAGGAGTCAAAAGAAACCTGCAGCGTGCCTGCAACAAAGGCCCCGGGAACAACTTGTATTACTAATCTTTGGTAACGGCAGATGAAGCAAGGAGCTGTGATCGAATCCGCGAGGGCGACGAGGACGCTTTTTTTTTTTTTTGGTGCAACATCAACTGTAAACTTTCATCAGGAGGTAGAACAAATACATCTTGGTGTTTGTTTTAACCTGCAGGGAGTGTCACGGGGAGGGGGGAGGGGGGTTGACACTTCAGGCATTTCAGAGTTTGCAGGTTAGCTGTCAATCGCGCTGAAGACAAGTCGATGTATCTTCAAAGACTTCCATCCCGTTGTCAAAAGCTTCGGGTTAGTAATGTCTCACACATCAAACACCATCCATCTGCTCCGTAATCTGCATTAAACAAACCAGACGCCCACTTTCCCACCAACTGAAACACAACGTATTAATGGCTATCACATAATATAAATGTTCAGGGGTTCAAACCCAACGAGAACACATGTTTAGGAGCGGCACCTGAATGCATCATGAGAAACTGTGACATCACAGCACAGCAGGCAGACTAACAGCGATGCGTGCCTTTAGTCACGAGATTTTGTAATAAAATAGGGGAAAAGAAAAAGTATGTGTTGTGTTATTCGATATGAGGATCTCTGACAGCATGTTTTGCCTGTCTGAAGGACGAAGGGATGTTTAGTTTTTTGTCTTTTGACACAAAGACGGATATATATCCCTTTTCATTCCTGTCAGATTAACAGCTGTCTGCCATCGACAGCTTTTTTTTTTTTTTCAGAATGCTCCTAGCTTCAGTCTTGGCTGCGTTTAATGAAACACAAAAGGGAAAGCGGGGAGGAGGCCCAAGCATGCAGACATGCTCACAAGTGATTTCCCTCTCCTATAAACTCAACAGGAGCGGTGTAATTTCCAAAGCATCTGCTGCTGCTTTCCCAAGGCCATGACTCCTGACTGACAAATAAAGAGCCACCAGAGCACAAGTGTCAGTCAGCTGGTCACCCCGTAGTCATGTCAGAAATACCAGAAACTGGCTGGATCAATGGAACTGACCACAGCGCTTCAACCCAGAAATTTATGTCCGTGAATTAGCGGAGAATCAATTCGGGGGGACATTTTTTCCAGGACTTGTTGTTTTTGATATTTACTTCTGGCGACCGAGTCTGGCAAATCTTAGACATCCGTCAAGTGCAACAGAGAAAAAACAGGTGGAATTAAATCTTTTTACAATCACTCTGCCTCCTTAAAGTGAAAGTTACAGTGATGGGATTTCCATCGAGCAGCAGCGATGAATAATAACTTGTGAGGCTAATCTATTTTGCATGCAACATCAGAGTAGAGGTTTTTTTTTTCATGCTATATGTCCCTTTAGGGGAGAAAAATCATTAGACAAGAGTCAGCACAGTTTTAGGACTGAGAGGAGAATCCAGCTTGTAAGAGTTCAAATGTTCCTCAGCTTCATTTTGCTTTTAAACACAGTAACTAAACTTGTTTGATTGTGTATTTACATATAAATTCAATATAAACCAAACTATGTTATTAACAGTGTGTTTGGAATGTTTCATAAATGGCTCTTTATTTGACCATTTCTCTACTCTGGTCTTTGCATTAATCTATCTAAGGTATCTGGGTTCACTTTCACCCAGCAGCTTAACTTTTTTCCCCCCACTTTGTTTCCCATTATCAGCCCATCATTCCATTTGATGCATCGAACAACAGATTGGAATTAAAATGCTTTAGTTCACATGGGAACCCCACCCATGTTTACTGACAACACAACAGCATCAAGATGCGTTTTGGCTCAGTTTAGTGCTCACTTCTTCTCAGCAAATTTACACTGATGTAAAAAATGTTTGCTGACTACTTCAGATGCTGGAAGCCATTTTCACTCTTCTTTTCCTTTTTCTTTAACACAATGATCTTAATTGGTTTAAACTTGGCCTTCGCCTTAAAACTACTCCACCACTAAAGGGAAATTCCGGCGTGAAGTACAGCGTATGTACAGCTTATCAAAGTTTTAATTTGTTCAGTGCATTCCATGAATTATTTTATGTTACTTCAATAATTGAGCTCCTACATTTCCTAGAACGACTCTAAACAGGCACAAGAAACGGCAGCTCTCCCTCTCTGATGTGTCGGTGGGGAGTTTTTCCACTTGAGAAAAAGTGAGAGTGCAGCGAAAGCAATGCTGCGATTTTCCAAGTCAAGATGTCCACAAATCACAAAACAAACAAACGGGAAACCAGAGGGGGGAAAAAAGCACCAATATAGACAACATGTATCATCGATAAACGCAGCACATGAAATAAATTAAAGCCGAGGCTTAGTTTCAGTGTGGATTTAAGCACCCGTTTCTCCCTCTAGGCAGGGTGCCACGTTTGTGACAGTAACAGTCACTTTCTCAAAGGCGCTTGAGTAAACCGTTTATAAATCTTACTCAGTGCTTTGACAGGTACACGGGAATACCTTCTGCGTGTTCATGTTAGTCATCGGAGGAACAATGGAACATAACCCGACGCACAAAGGAGCGGCGGTCAGAGAGGGAGACAAAGGAGTCGCGGAGGAGAGGATGAACCTTGTGACCTTGTGCTGCTCCGTGCATCAGGATGCAAAAAAAAAGAACAAGAACAAAAAAACACACCGTGAGGTGCTGAGAATTTGACGAGGACATATGAAATCAAATAAAAACTCTGGGCCCTTCCTCTCAATGAATGCAATAAAGTAAATCTGAACTCATGTGCCATCAGGCAGGATTATTATATGTAGAAAAAAATGTAAAAAAGTAAGAAAAAAAAGTAATTAGGTGGTCAGCCTTTTCCAATTGAGCAGCAAATTATACAAACAGAGGACCATCTTTTAGGTCAATAATCAAACATGTCAATTGACTGTCGAAGTAAATTAAATTAATTTGGAGTTATTTATTGTTTTTTCTAATTGCTTCTTTCTACATTTCCTTTTCTGTGCTTATGTGTTTTTTTTGTCATTCGCTGTCAACCTGCCAAGGAGTGTAGAGAAGTCTGATTCTGTAAGGCTAAATCTCTCTTCTCATATAAAATAAAAATTACAAAAAAACAAAAAAAAGGAAAGATGTAAAATAAAGAAAAAAATTGAGAGCCTGTGTGTGTGTGTGTGTGTGTGTGTGTGTGTGTGTGTGTGTGTGTGTGTGTGTGTGTGTGTGTGCAGAGAGGATGCCGTTGTGATTAGGAGCTGGTGTGTCAGGTATGCTCTTATTCGGAGCTTTGTAATTGAATGGTGGGGAGCAGGTGCTGCAGGAAACGGCGGCAGAAAGAAAAGGTTAGCCCGTCCATTGAAAAAGAGAGAGGAGAGTGGAGAATGAACGCCGCCGCTCGTTATTCGCCACTCCGAGGAAGCTGTTTCCAAGGTTATGGCGATGGAGAACAGAGGAGGGATCTACAGAGGAGTACGCCCACCCAGCGACACACACACACACATTCAGAGTAAAAGACATACAGTACATGCATGCAGAAAGGCCACCAAGTGAACACATGACAAGGACACCAGACACACAAAGACGTGCTTTTATATTACACACACACACAAAACTGTGCACAATGACAGGCATGCATACAAACACATAGCAGATAGGCCCATGCACACACACACACACACACACACACCGATAACACACACATATACAAAAGCAACCTGGATATAAAAAGAGCCCAAATGCATGCGATCACACTCAGTCAGACTCTGACACCTTTGTTTATGGCAACAAAAACACTGAGGATACAAAAGTCCATAAATACGAGCACACACACCTAATCTCGCCTTGCGGTTGAGAAACTTATGGGCATCTGCCAGCGTGCTTCAAGTGCTCATTCTCCAGGGCCTCAACCTTTCTTTTTCAGCAGCTACATTGCAATTTGGGTGTGCCGTTGGGCCAGAGATAAGTATAGGCTGACTAATATGCACTTAGGACCCAGGGAGAAATACTTAGGCCTAAATGTTTAATTTGTGTTTGTACAACACATGTCCAATTTAGGGGCTGGTGTCTTTTTCAAAGAGTCCGACAACAAATAATTAGGACTCCCAAGAACAGCCATAGGCTTAAAATGGTGGAGTGCAGTTTTCTGGTGAAGGTGAGTGATTTCTTCCAAAAAAACAACACGTGGAACCACTTAAATCTGCGACAGCACGGTCAGATGGAAGAAGGAGTTCAGCTCAACAGACAGGGTGCTTAAAAAAAGTATTGATAAAAGGGGGTGAAACACTGCTGTGCATCATATAACTGAAATAAAACATTTATTTTGCTCATCAGGGTAGATGACTAATAATTTAAAAATCAGTCAATATCACAAAATTAGGATGAGTCATCCCCTCCCTACATTTAACTTATTTTCTCTCAGCTGTTTATGTCCCTTAACTTTATCTGTCACATCCCTCATTTTCTGCCACTAAACCAGAGGAGAGGCCCACTAACTGCATGCTGCCTCTGCATTACAGCACCACATGCATGCACATTTTGAGGGCTTCAAGTCGTGGGGGGGCGAGGAAAAAATAAATACAAATTGATTTTTTTCAATTCTCAATTCTTAACAAGAAATGAACTTTGCACTGATGCTGGAAAAAACGTAAACACGTAGGTTTAAGAGAGAGACAATTCTGAGCTAAGTGTGTGTGTGTGTATGTGTGTGTGTGTATATAATTGTATTGCTTATATCAGAATCTATAAATTTAAATCATTACCTGTGAGTCCACAGGCCCAAAAAAAAATAAGCCACATTTTTTTTTTGACTAAGAAAAATTGTCATTAAAAAAAACAAATATAGATACATATTTATATATACATATTAATAATATTATATAAAATACCTAATTTTCTTTTTTGATATTATTCTAATTTATCACATATAAATGGCGACGATAAATAAACTATGCGTTTTCGGCAAATATGAGGAGCGTTTTACGCACATTTTACGCACAGGTCACACCAGTGATTTCACGTTTCAGACGCGGCCGCTTTACGCATTCAGGCTGCAGCGCCTGTTGTCAGCGCAGAGCCCCACACAAGAAGAAGGGATGAAAAAAAAAGAAAGAAGAAAAAAGCTGCAGGTCTCCCTCAGACAGCGGAGAGAGCGCAGACATGTAGCCCGGGACAATGTGCTGAATTGGCAGCCTATATATAAGTCTGCCATTTGGACACTCTAATGCCTCTTTACCTTATGAGGGAACTTCAACCCGCAGCACCTGCTCCAAACAAAATGCCATAGGAGATCAACTTCAGCGACCCCCCCCCCCCTTTGCTCGGATTGTTTTTCAGACAGACACTCTCACTTACAAGGGAGAGGAGGGGAGAGGGGGGGGGGGGGGGTCTATAAATTGTTCCGCCACAGTCCAAACAATTAAACAACTTGTTGGAAATTGTGATTTACTGCGGCGGGCCGGCGTGGGCATGTCCACAGTGGCAGCTGGAGGATCTGTCAAACAGGGCAATTATAACCCTCAGTAAAAGATTTGATGTGCAAATAAAAAAGCTGTTTGCGTAAAACAATTAAAGCTGATGCTGAGAAATCTTTAAAAAAAAAAATCAGAGAAAGAGGAGGGGGGGGGGGGTAAATGATTAAGAAGTAATGGCTTCAAGTTCAGAAATCAGTGAAACAATTATCCGGACGGTTTCCTCTCCACCACGCGCGTGTGATCCCTCTCTTTTCTCTTCTCTGTCTCGTCATTCTCTGTTTCTCCCTATCTGCCGGAGAGCAGCGGCTTATCTCGGAGGTGTAGTGTGGCTCTGAATATGGGGAACACCCTGAAGTGACTCTTATCGCCTTTTCCAGGCCGCCGTCACGCGTCTTGTCCTCCTTTAACCCTCCGTCACATCCTCACCGTGAACTTGGTGGCAAACTTTTTTTATTTTTACGCACGCACGCTTCGTCCGTCCGAGCCGCGGGTTCGATTCTCTCTCCGGGTCGGAGCCGCGTGCCCCCCCCATCCAGGGTCTCCCCCCCCCTCCCCACTCTCCATCTTCACACTTCACTTCGCCCGCAATTATGTTGACGCAGTAAAAGCCGCAGCCGCTTCCATCGGACGAAGTGGAAGCGGAGACTCACGGTCCACAGTGAAAAAAAAAAGAAAAGGCGACACTTTTTTATTTCACAGAGGAGGAAGAAGCAGAGAAACTTACAGGCTGATGTGTGCTGGGACCGTCCTGTCCTGTCCCCTGGTATTGTCCCCCAGTGAATCCGCGTTAGGGCTCCGCGTCTATTTTAATTTATGACTCACGCATTCTCGTAGGGTCAGCCGCCGTGACCTCCAGGGGGGGTGACTTAGGCATAAAGACGCCCCTCTTTTCGCCCCCCTGTAACTATCTGTCCCTGTCTATTGTACTCCGGTACATGTGTGTGAGCAGTTTGGCCGCGGACGTCCAGAGCCGATGCTGGACACGAGCTACCGCTGTGTGGCCGGAACAGAAACTACCGAGTGTCCACCCGGAGTTTGCTTCACTTCCTTCACCTAAACAAAACAAAAAAAAGCTCAATTTTTAAATTGCGCTTTAATAAAACACTGTGATGCGTCTACGCGCGTCTTTACTGATCGCTGCATCTCTGCAAAGCTCCAACATCTGTAGAACAACGTCCTGGTGCTGCAAAACAACTCAGACATCTGTGTCTTGTGAGTGTTAATAAACTGAAGTCAATTTATTTATCGTCTAAAATATTTATTTTTTTTAATCCTATTAATTATGGGACTGGAGCCTTGAATATATTACATTTATAATACAAGTGGCATCAAACTGGCAAAAGAAGATACAACCAGATATTTAAAAGGAATAAATTAATTTCTGGATTAATTATTTTTTATAAAATGTCAGGATGTGTTTGGTGTGTGTGTGTGTGTGTGTGATCACAGATTGAATGTTCCAGTGCCTCTAATGTGCGTCTATGAATGAAAGTGCGAAAGAACAAAACTTTTGCTAACTTCTCATAATTTATAACACCCAGCGTCATGTTTATTCCACAATCTGCAGTTTCAGTCTGCACATTATAACTTTAGATTTGCCTATAATAAGTTTAGTATTGGTTATTATAAGTATAGTATTGGGTATTATAAGTATAGTATTGGTTATTAGAAGTATAGTAGTGGTTATTATAAGGGGAAATAACCGCATTTGTGATCAGTTGTGTGTCATAGTGTCCGGGCACAGCTGTTAAATGTTTGTTAAATAAGTTAATTTCTGTTTGATAACAGCAATAAAATCAGCAATTGTGCTTTATTTTAAACTTTCTGTAATGATTTGTTGAGACAACGTCGAGGTTTAAGTCACTGATAACCTGTGTAGTTTACTCTACAGAATATTTCGGTCTATTAATACGGAAGAGCTCCTCTAAATATAATTGTGGTAGTTATTTGGCTCAGGTCTTGTATGTCGACAGAGACTAATCACGGCCCAAAGTGCGGGATTAAAGACGCTGATGCAGCCCGGATCCGCCGCTGTCATCGCTGTTTGTGCAGAAGAAGGAGAGGTAGAGGAAAACAAAAAAAGGAAAACGCTGCGCACCAAACTTGTAAGAGCAGCAGCCCCGGTTCCCGCAGGACGCGCCGGTTCCGCTGATCCATCCACGCTGGATGCAACAGGACGTTTCTTACCTGCACTCACTTACTAGGCACTTCGCTTCGCTTCGCTTCACTTCGCTCCGCTTCGCTTCGTCTGTCGTGCGCGCTGCTCGCAAAACTTGCAGATTGTTCTTGGCGATGATAAAAAAAAAGACGTTACAGGAGTCAGGAGTCACTTCAGACAGCTTCAAATCCCACGCGTAAAGTCACCATCGCTGTGGCAGGTTTTTTTTTTTGTTTGTTTTTTTGGGGGGGTTGGGGGTGGTGGTCGGTGGTGGTGGTGGGGGTGGGGGGGCGTCAGTAACTCCGCTGTTCGCGCGCTGCCGAAGGATCAGAAGAGGAGAATTAAAAAACAAAAACACACACACACACACGCTTGGCCGTGGCCGTCAGGAGGGACGCTGGGCTCGAGCCGCTGTCATTCGGAGCGTTCGCGGAAAAAACAAAAAAAAAAGTATTCGAAGTTATTTCCCGTCCGGCACCGTGTGGAGGTTAAGTGGGAGTGCGGGCAGTGTCGGGTAAGAAGGCAGAAGCAGACTAACCCCTCCTCTCCCTCCTCTCTCTCTCCCTCTCTCTCTCTCTGTTGTGCGTCTGTCACTTTCTTTGCTTGTGTGTTTATTAAAATATCATTCTCCTGCGCGCGCGCGCGTGAAGGTGCGTCTGTGTTTGTCATGAATCCTCCACAGAGAAAAGCATACAAGAAACAGGCAGCTGGTTGTTGACATATCATTTTTTTCTTCTATCAATAAAAAAATCGTGTTTAAATGTAAATATCCTCTTTGCTTATATTTATTTTGTAGCAGAATTAATTCGATATTTTAATTTCTCACCGGCGATCGGATAAAGATTTTAAAGTTTTAGTGCGATTGTGATTAAAATAAATATCCTTCTCTTCCCAAATCTTTCCTCAACTATTTTGTCCAAAGCAAATATCGCAAAGTCCCGAGACTTGTATTTGTCTTCATTTTTCTAAAAGAGAAAAAAAGGTGTTTTCGTGGGACGATGTGAACGTGTGAGAACTGTGTCAGACAACGCGTGAGTGCCATTAAAGGGACAACAAGCCCCAACACAAACACTTGGCTCCTAATAGCTCGATGATTGTGTGAAATGAGGTTTGAACGTCCTGTGAGGAGCAGCGAGCGCCTCTGGGCTCAGCTCCATCACACCGACTCCTGCGCCACCTTTTGGCGGGTTTGTGCATTTCTTTATTTAACGGATTTACTCTCCTCCACAGTTTAAGTGTTTTTTGTCACTTCCACCAGAAGAAAAGCCTTTGTTGTCAGTGATGGAAGGTTTGTGTAAAGATATGTTTTAAAGCAGAGCTGTGACCAGAATGTCATGAGTGGATGGGTCATAACCACCCCTTTCTACTCCTACTCAGCCTAATGGTCGATTCATGATTCTAATCATACTCATATTCAGAATAAATGAAGAAAAGCTAAAAGTCAAAGTCAAAGTCAAAGTCAATTTTATTGTCAATTTCTTCACATGTACTTGACATACAAAGGAATCGAAATTTCGTTTCTCACTATCCTATGCGTTTACATGTACAACAACATCAAAGTGCAGGTGCGCAAGACGAGACAATCCTAAACTACTGTACAACAACAATGGTAAAGTGCTAAACTAAAACTAGAAACAAACAAACATGTATGACAGGACAAGACATGAGTACCCCAAGACAAGACATAAGTAGTACGGAGTGGAAGGACAAGTTCAACAAGATAAAACAGACAAAACAAGACAGTACTGATTGTCCCAGTTATGTGCATTATGAGGTAGTTGTTGTAATGTAATGACTAGTGCAGGGGTCGGCAACCCAAAATGTTGAAAGAGCCATATTGAACCAAAAAAACAAAAAACAAATATGTCTGGAGCCGCAAAAAATTAAAAGCCTTATATAAGCCTTATAATGAAGGCAACACATGCTGTATGTATCTATATTAGCTATATTAGCCTACTATCAAAATGACTAAGTTGGCTACAAATACATAATGAGCCTTCATGATTGAATGTTTATTTTCCCTGCAGCGCATCCTGTAGAGAATGACGCACCACGTGACTACTCTGTTGTACGATGCCACCTCAAGTTTAACTTCATTACAATATCAATGAATTATGTTTCATTGCTTTGATGAAATTAAAGAAATGCAATAAAGAAATCCGATTTTTAATGTCATTTTTATTTTGACAACAAAATTGAACGTTCATAACGTGCCCCTTTTCTGGGCAACAAACAGAGTGCAATGAAACGCAGCCTGCATTTATAAAAATAAAACAGCAGCCTTTTGAAAAGGTAAAGTATATAAAATCAAATTAATACAGTTTAAGTTTGATTTCTGTGCAAATGCCAAGCAAGTCAGTGCAAGGGTAAAACGCAGCAGCATCCTCTTCTCTTTTGACACGCAACCAACGCAGCTATCCTGGGACCTGAGCAACAAAACACAATAATATCCCTAAGTGTCATTCCAAATATATACTGACGAAAATCAGAAATCACTTTATAAAAACAGCCACTTTGTTACTAAATATGTGCCTATGACAGGATTGTGTTCTTACCCGTTTAATGTGACTTCTGTTTTCGGACATCACTGTCCGAAACGGTTTTCCACGCTTTATTATCTCCCGGGTTGCAACAAAACTTGCAGCAGTAGTGGAGTTTGGAGATGCAATCCACTTCTTAAATATATTTTTGCACTCCTCTAATTTCTCCAGAAGTAATGCAATCGCACTTTTTCTCTCACTACCCACTGGGTATTCGGCTGCAAATGTAGCATGCCTTCCCTGGAAATGTCTTTCCACATTACTCTTTTTGTTATTTGACAACTTATCGCTACAGAGCAAACATTCAGGCAATCCTTCCGCATTGGCAATGAATGCAAATGATTCGGTCCAAGAATCGTTGAATCCTCTGTTCTCCTCAGTTATTTTTCTCTTTTTCCCTTTGGGATCCATGGCCCATCACACAGCCGCCGGTTTGTTTACAACAGCCACCTGCCTGGCATCCCGCCCTGCTGATAGAAACGTGTGTCGCAGGCTATGACGCAAATCTTCGTTGACAGAAATGTTGAAGTGTAATATTTATTCTACACATTTTTACAGCATTGGAAAACGTTAAGAATGTTTGTGTCATGTTTGTCCTCCTACAGAAACCATATTAAAACAAAAAATATATTTCCCTCCCTCATCTTTTTCAATTTTGAAACATTTTTGAAAAAGCTCCAGGGAGCCACTAGGGCAGCGCTAAAGAGCCGCATGCGGCTCTAGAGCCGCGGGTTGCCGACTACTGGACTAGTGCAATGGCAAAATATATATAAATATAAATGTACAAGCAGCAAGTGTGTGCAAATTTAGGTGGGTGGGTGTGTGTGTGGCAATTGAGATAGATAAAACCTAGAGAACACATGACAGGTAGAGCCCGCCACCCTAATTTGTTAATAAAGATCCTAGCACCATCAGATACCACAGGAGGAAAGATTTTCTCTTTCTTCTCAGTCTGATCATGGACTGTGACATGCACCACACATTTTTAACGTGGGTTCGAGCAGCTGTCTACGGATCCATCCACATGTGGACTGTAAAAAGTGCAAAGAGGCCTCGCTACTTAGAAGAAAAAGGCACTGATTGACTATTCAAATGAATTAATTGGAAAACAGTGAGGATCAGACAAAAAATGGTTTTAAAAGGACTTCTTCAAAATCATATCATATAGAATCATTCGATCACATAACTTTGGCAACATGTTAATTATAGGTGTATCCAGATCCAACATGATTGCATAGACAACTCCTTGTTCTACCAGTTTCCTGCTGATTTATGATTCTTTGTTGAATCTGTCAGCTACAGAGAACTGTGTTGGCAGGAAAAACTGCAGCAGAAAACATGCTTGCATTTCACTGGAAGCCTCCACACGCTCGGTCTATAAGTCACTGGTCTCATCTGTTTATGGAAATATCATATATGGAACTTTTAGTGGCAAGAATTCACAGTGCTGGTCTGTGAACATTTAACTCTCAGTCACAGGCGAGTGGAAAGCTGAAAGAACAGAGAAACGTTCAGATCTGTAGAGAATCTGTCATCTCCTTTAAATGATTGTGTTTCTTTATTTTTTTTGTTAATGGGGGTGTTCATCACAGGAGGGGCGGGGTGTGGGTGGGGGGCTGAGTTGAGGGGGATCAGCGTTCAGGTTAGAATCCTGATGTTCATTTCCATCGCCTATGAAGGGTCAGAGAACATCTAGGCTTTTTTTTAAATTGTCTGAACTTTAGATAATCACTTATTACTGATTGTGCCTTCAGGACTTTATACAAACCAACCACACTGAAATAAATGTTTTATTGAAGATACTTTTATAATGTCAAGTTTTTGCGTTAAATGAATTCATCTAATTATAGATATATCATATTTTATAATTATATTTTTGTATACTGATTGTTTTTTAAGTACCTGCAGAATATCTATTTTGAGTAGAAGTTGACTTTTTTGAGAGATTTCTACTTAAATACATTCAGATGGAATTACTTATACTTCTTATTGTTGGCACTAAAATGAATGAGGTTGATCCAGTCAATTCAATAGATTAAACTCTCACATATTTAAGTTTAATCCAATCTGATTAAATTTGTTTTGCTATTTTTCTAAATGTTAACCATCAATAAATTTACCTTCCGACAATGAACCAAACCCCAAACCAAAAATTTGTCTTGGCTGCACATGTGAAGAAGATCGAAATTAAGATATAATTGTTTACTTTTCATTGAGTTAAATTAACTTTTTTAAGGAAGGGTAGTGCATTTTAGAATTAATTAAAAACACAAATATGAGTCAATAATGCATCCATAAAATGAACCAAGTCAAAACATGTAACATTCATGAGGGATCTGAATATTTTGTTTCAGTGTGGATGTGAATGTGATTCTCCTTGAAAGAAATGTTTGTATGTATTTTAATTGATGTCATTTCATTTGGTTTAATCTATATGTAATTGTGGAAATTTAAATTATTATTTTTACATACAGTAGCCTAACTGATAACGTCTGAATATTGTTTTTGCTCTGTTAGTTGTTTCTTATAGAAGTTTATGTTGCTGGGATGAGGGTTAACCTCAGAACAGAGAAACTTTCCCTAGCAGCAAATGAGTGTGAGAGCAGCCTTCTCATGTCACACTTTGTGCATTCATCATTATACACAGTGAAATTTTAAACATCCAAGTAAAGAAGCCTAATAATATGAGGGGAGTGTGTGGGGTTTTTATATGGGAGATTTTTGAGATTCCACTGACCTCTGGTTATTTAAAGTCTGACTTAAAATAAATTTAGAAAAAATATGGTGTTGTTGCTGTAATAATTCCTCCTGTCAGTCTACCCTTCAAGATCATTCATGATGCACTTACAATGTCTACATCAGTGCTTCAGTGAAGGGGGGCACAGGGGTTTGAGAAGAAGAAAAAAGGAGAATCCTTTATTTTCACTATAATTCTGTCTTAAGTAACACAATGACAAATTAAAGGAGTAGAGATAATAAAACAAATGAGAAAAGAAGAAATTCCATTATTTAATACCCTATTAGGGTGGTCCAGTGGGTAGCAGTGTTGTACATGCATCTAACAAAGAATAAATAAAATGGAAAATAACAGAAACATACAAATAAATAAATTGAATCCATTAAATGCCCCATCAAATAAATCTTATTAGATGGGGTCTGTGGTCTAGTTTCTGTGAGTTTAAGGGTCCCTGACTGAAAAAAAGTTGAAAACCAATAGTCTAAGTGATGGGGACAAAAATCCACAGGCCTCCTTTTGTGCTTAAAGTTCATCTGAAGCCAAAAAGCCTCAAACTTCTAAATTAAGAGTAGATGTCTTTTGACATTATTTTTTTATTTGCCCAAGTCCCTTGTTTTATGTGTTTTTTGTGTTGTAAAACAGGAAAACTTTGTCTAAGCAAACACTAGGAGGGAAGTTTAGGCTAGAACGTTTGTAAATGTGGCAGACATCCACTTTATTTGATTAACTCAAACTCCAACACTGACAGTGTAAACACACGTTAAGCGCATATTTACCAGTCAGACAAATGCGTCCTAACCTGAGCAGGATTCCAGTCAACCAGCCTGTTGGATGTGTCTGTTCGCGGTGACGCTGCAAACCACGTGGAGAAAGTCAACCCGGCGGCGCGCTGCGTCAGAGAGTCGCCGTATCCACAGCAACGCAACCAACGAAGAAGACGGAGCCGGAAGTGGCGACACGCAGGGTTGTTGACAATATGCTAGCTAGCCATTGCTAAGTGGCATGACATTTCACTGAGCATTTACGCACTCTTTAACACACAATGAGCTCTCCGGAGGACCGACATGGGACGAAACGACCCGCATCTCCATGTAATGTGAGTGAAATGGAACAAACCGGATGTTATCAGCTGATGGAGTCCGTGAATGACTTAAGAGAAGGTTAGCCTCGTGTTAGCCTGGTTGCTAACATTAGGCTCGTCTATCCTGACATCTCAACACGTTTGTTGTGCGATAACCAAAACAAAGTTTACGCTTCTTGTTAAGATGACTTAGAACTTTATCGTGCACTACACAGCAAGGGTGTATATTGTATTGATGTAGAATACACATTATCCGATCCAAACTACGCTTGACAGATTTTTTAAATAAAGCTGGTCTCTTTTGAGGTAGTTCAACCAGTTCTACAGGATTTGGTGTTGAGTTAATAATCTCCAGTGTTCAAATAAAATGTGATGTAGACAACTGAACTAGACTGTTCCTGCACAGTAAATAAATAAATATTATCCACACACTTTTTTAATTTGAGACTAAATTAGTCCAGTGTTGGAAATTAACTAAGGTACTGTACTTGTATTTTACTTACTGTCCACCCACTTCTCTACATTTCAGAGAGAAATGTACTTCCATGTTGTCCTAGTGGTAATATCAGTGCTTTCCCATGGCAGGATGGCTGGTCATCAGCTGATCTAGGAAGCAATGAACGGAAGCAGAAGTTTCTACGGTTGATGGGTGCTGGCAAGGTTTGTTTAAGAGAAAGATAAAACATATTAATATAATTAGGATATATACATTTTATTTCTTTGTTTAGTTGTCACTGAAAAGCCTTGATTAAGATTTGTGTTTCCGTTTTTCCAGAAAGAACCTACAGGACGCCTGGTCATTGGCGACCACAAGTCGACGTCCCATTTCCGCACAGGTGAGCATCTGAATTCTCAAAATGCTGTGTTTGTTCTGCCATCATAAACCAAACTACTGCCCCATGCCACTCAGTGATACCTCTATGCCCAATGCAATAACCCGCCTTTCCCCCACTACACATCCGCCGCACAGAGCTATCCCTGCACGGATAGGCCTGTGGTGGCTGGGTGTGCCTGCTGTGACCGTCCTCTCCTCTGCAGGGCAGGAAGATCGCCACATGAACCAGCAGCTGGAGATGCAGTACCAGCAGGGCATGGACGGGAAGCTGTCGGGCCGGAACCGGAGACACTGTGGCCTGGGATTCAGTGAGGTGAGGGCTCATCGCAGACAGACTCGAACACAGTAGATCAAATACTGAATATATCTTTGAAATAAGAATTATATCAAAATATAATAAACAACAAACCTAATGCAAATCTGCAGCCTTTTCTTTCTTTTCAACTTATTTATAATGGGTTTTCAAGCAGGTATAGGTATAGTGTACAGAATTCTTTAGGGGTAGTCACAAAATTGCATATTTAGACTCATCTCACCACTCCACCCAAAAAACATGTATGTGCGTATTAGAATACAGAATGCAGTACATATACACATATGAAAGAAATAATTGGCATATAAATATTCACACTAGAAAATCACAGTAAGACAACTGCTATAAGGTACAGTAGTGCAATTTTAGGCCTGGTCTTAATGGTGGAATATCAAGGAAAGTGTTAGGATCATCATCAATTATAACATCGAGGCTTTGAAAATAAGATAGAAGCAGTGCCCATATTCTGTTAAACTAAAGTGGATTTTTTTTTCTACCTTGAGGCAAGACATGAAGTTCAGTAGCAACTCAATTCTGCAGCTTTTAACACAATAATCCCACAGAAGGTGAAAACCTTCAGATTTAAAAATTGTGATAACTGTAACCCACAATTATCATAACTCACTAATATGGAAAAGAAATCTGCAGTTTTTATAATTTGCCATTTCTTCATCGCCTTCATCTGCCAATGACACTTTATTTTCACATTTGTCTGAGTTTTTATTGTGTCTGGATATGTCCTTTTGTGTTGCAGAACAAAAACAGCATATTTCAGCTCATTCTTTATCTGTCTGGCGGCAAACGTTTCACTCGCTACTCACTCGTACTGTTGCATTTGGCTGCAGCCAGTAAACTTACACTGGTAGATAAACGTGTGATAATTATTTGCACATGTTTTTAAGATATTTTCTTGCTACAAGAGCTATAAATAATTGTCATCTTACCCACAGCCCGACCCAGTGCCAGAGCCAATTCCCCCTCCGACCCCGGAGGGTCAGAAAAAAGCAGCCGAATCTGAGGGGCCCACGAGTGAAAACGACCCCACGGACGCCCAAAACAAAGAAGAACACAGCGATGAACAGTCCTCAGATCAGAACCAGTCCAGCCCAGACCACCAGGAGGAGGAACGGAAACCAGGAAACAAAATGGCTTTTGTGAAGTCAGTGTAGGGCTGAGGAGGTGGGCTGGAACATATTTGTTTTTGTAATATCAAATTTGTACATTTTGACGTCATTTGTTTACCTATAGGTGACCCTCCTAATCATTTCAGTCCTTTTACTGTATAGAAATGGGTTTTCAACACGTCTTTGAGCTACATCCTGGTGTGCATGTTGTCAAAGAATCAAATCTATTTTTGAGAGATGTTGCATTATGTTAAGGTGGCAAATAGTCCAGTTTTTTTTTATTTAATTTGAACATTTTAACAGTCGTTGCAATTGCCTTGAATTGTCTGAAACAGAATGACTTGCCATCCAGCATGATTGGTACATTGTGGATTCTGTGATTTGATGGAACACCAATAAAAGGAAGTATCACAATTGTAAAGATTTCTGTTCTTAACATCTCTCAGACAAAGCTATACATTCTACATTCTATTATCTAACTTAACGTATAGTGTTTGTTTTGTGCAGAAAGCTCATAGACAAAGGGCTGACTTTGCTTCTAGGGTCAAAGATTTATTCACACCTTTATATTAGTATAGCGTTCAGATTTTTGCCACAAGTCTTGAATCAACTATTACAGTAAAAAGATACATTTCCCTGTAGGGATCAGTATGATTTGTAGGTGAGAAACTATGTCCACCAGGGGGAGTAAAGGGTCTGGACTGTCCCCATGCATAAGGTCAAATCAGAAATCGCCTTTATATTACATTAGAATCCCATTTTAGGTACCAGTCGGTGTGTGGTCAGTGAAATTATTTTATATATTTTGGTCTACACGGTGCAATATTCTACTTGAAAACTGTTTGTTTATGTCTGGAAAGAGAGAGAGAAAGAGAGACAGAAAAAGGCTGGAAAAAAATTGCAAAAGATTCTTCCTGCTCTAGCTTTAACTTAACAGTGCCGCCACAGCGACCAAAGGCTGGTTACAGAGGGACAGAAAAGGAAGAAACTCGTAAATAAAATATAGAAAGTCCAACATTTGCAACAGCAGTTTATACAGATAAGAAAAAAAAGTTAGAGGAAGTTGTGAAAACTGTGATGTATTATATTTTGACACAGACACCAACCAATAGGCTTGTTTTATCTCATTTATTTTATATAATGACTGCACACTCTCATGTGTTTGAATTATTATATTCTAATCTTTTGCTGGTTGACGGGACTGATTATTGGGTGACAGTGTTTATATGAGAAAAAAAATAAATGTAGAAACTGGTCAACAAGCACGTCACTCAAAAAAATGTAATAAATAAATGATCCACGTCTGCTGTCTGCAGTCTGACGTAGTGACAGAGTTCACTCAACTCTTGTGTTACTGACTCATACAAATCCAGACCAAGCTGCAAATCGGGTCATTTGCAGATAAAAGCAAGTCACTCGTGTTATAAATTATTACTTAATTGTGCAATGTAAGTGCAGAAGCAGGAAAAACAGGATTCTATTTCAGAACTTTGAATTAACACTCTTTTAGAAACATATATCTTGTTCCCACTAGTATAAAAGGACTTTGTTACAGGTGAATCGGTAACTGCTCAAAAAAAAAAAAGATTAGATTCTTCCCCTCCTCAGATTTGTGGTTCTGGTGGATCCTGTGGATCAGTGCTCTGCAGCAGCTTTGGCTGAGGAAGGAAAACACAAGGATGACATTAGTATTTCTTTTGCAGTTGAGATTTGACTATTTGTATCAGGATGTTTGTTCCTAGTAGATTTCATGAGGACAAACCGCTTCCAGGAGAAAATGTCCCATCTAGGTATAGTTTGTCAAACCAGATATATAGTTTGGACATGGGTTATTTAATATTTACTATAGCTATAATTTATATGTCATAGTTTATCTTTTTAGTAACAATAAAACATAGAAAATGTTATTTATGACTGCAGTTTGACTCCGGTCATCTGGACAACTTTGTAGCAGTAAAATTCAATATTCAGCCAATAATGGGCTGCTCAAACCACTGTCTGTGTGTGGTATGAACATCATTAATCCTGCAGTTCAGCACAGTGTTTCTTTATTTACCATATGAAAACACACACACACACACACACACACACCAAAACACCCCTTACATCTATAACACCACCATATTTCACCAAAGAAGCCCAGCTCAGAAGACACATGAATCACCAAAAACATAGAAACCAGGACTGCACACAGATTATTGATAACACTTTATAACAACCCTCATGAATAAATGGTAAATTGATAGTTAATTTAGCTTTAGTTAAGTTATTTGACTGTTTTTTCATAAATAGTGTCTATAAAGTTGCAAATGATGATTATGAACCTTAAATGGTTAATAAATACTTCATAAAACATCTATTAACATATTTAAATAGAGAGTTAATCTTCTTCAACTGTCCAATCACTGGTTAATAATTGGTTTAACTTCAGAATGAACTAACTTGATTTTAAAAGTGTTTAACAGTTACTTTAATTTTAACTTTTTATTTGCAGTTTTATAATTTAAACTTTTTCCAATCTCCCATTTTATGATGTATAATTTATCTTAATTTATCTAATTCATGTGTATAGATGGTTTACGCAATAATTAATAACCATTCACATGCAGTTAATAACTATTAACTAAAGTTCAATTAACTATCAATATATGTTGTTAGCAAGTTTTCCCACTTTGGGTATTTTTTTACGTAAATTATCTACTTTTCCTATTTCTCTTTCTCTAAATTTTTTAAACGTGACCAAAAGAAAATAACCACGTCAACATTTTGTGGAAGTAGCTATTTTCTCCAACCTGTGTACATCCGCCACCAAACTGAAACAGCACAAACTGAGACAGACACACCCAGAGGGGGCGGCAGGTGTACCTGGACCAGACATGTCACCAACTCTCCGGCCACTCAGTCCCTGCACACCAGAATTGACATGTTGCAGGTTTAGGATTCCTGCTAAATTAGTCACCTTAAACTTTGTTTGTAAAATAGGGTAAGCATAGGCTGCCTCACTGGTGCTTGTTTGTTTCTGAATTCACTTTGTGCATGTGCTGTACTTCTTTCTGTGTCAGAAATAACTGTTTCACACTATAAGAAGAATCTGCTTTGCAAAGTGAAACTATTTGGCTGCTTTGTACAGTCTCATATATATATAAGAGTTTAGGGAAAAACATGTGCTGTGAGTGTGATAGGAGAGGCTTAGGGTTAATGGTGGATGCATTATGTTGATGGAATTCCCCAGAAATGCTGCATTGTAAAAATAAATCTGTGTCTGTAAATGTGTGTGAGCTCACCCACCTGCCACGAGTTTGCTCTTGCGCGAGGCCTCTGATGCCAGAGCGTAAGACACATTCATGATCTTCTCCTGCTGCTGGAGAGCCGAGTCCAGCTCACTGAAGTCCAGCAGGGCGGACGGCTGCCTGTTCTGAATACTGGGGAGGGCACACACACACACACACACACACACACACACACACACAAAGTTTATGTATTCCAAATCCACGAGTCAAGCTGCAGATTCTGTGTAAATGACACCTCATTGCAGCAAATAAATACATAATTACTGCTTTTGTGGGATATTTTTTCTTTAGCCAGAGACATTGGCATGTAGCATTGATGAATTGGCTTACAATTAAGTGACATTTATTATGGTGCCATCAGAATAGCATCAATATCTGGGGCCAAGCATTGTAATGGAATCTTAGTGTGATGTGATTTCAAGCCGCATTTCTTACAGTCTTGTACATTTTAATTTAACTACCAATAGACATAATCCCTCTCATTAAAAACCCGGCTGTTTAAGTGCCGTCTACCTGGATTTGGCCAGAAGGTTCTTGATGCGCTCGGTCCTGCGGCTGCGTTCCTCCAGCTCCTCTGGACTCAGAGGCTCCTCGGGGTCAGACTCTATATATCGCTCAGGGATGGGAACTTTCTGAGGTTTGGACAGCTGCAAGGTTGGAATAGTCATGACGTGCCGATCGGGAGCGTCAGCTTTTTTTCCTTATTTATTATCACAGAGCAAGAGGCCGTTTAAAGCAAGTCCTGACTGGTCGAATACATCTTTTAGTGGAAAAGTTCTGTTATTTTTTGAATCATATATGTATGTCGTTTGCCATCTAATAAACTATGGTAAGTTTATTGGATGTTAAAACTTCGGCATGCTGGGAACGTAATGTTTTCTCTGGGGTTTTTACTGTTGTGGGCATTGCATATTATTGCTACAATAATACATAGGAGCTGTAAACATGGTTATAAATTCCCCTTCGGTCTGCATTCTCTTATGTAACCCACATGTCTTTGATGAGGGTCAGCTAACTGAGAAAACAGTTCACATCCTGACAAACAGACAAAGTGGGGAGCATAACATACTTCAGTGAGAGTGTGAGTGATGTTGTAGAGCAACTGTAAAGCGGAGGTTTGGAGCTTATTGCATCTTTTGAGCCTTAAAACTCCCTCACTGACTGACTGACTGACTGACTGACTCCTAAGAAAAAAAAACACAAGGCTGCCTCACACCTTTAGTTTTTTCACGACAGACGGATGAAGCGCGTTACCTCTCGGCTGATGTCCAGGTCGTACTCCAGAGGCTCTACGTCCACCTCGCGTATATGTGATGGGGACACCGTCACCCACTCGTCTGACTGGATTCTCCCCCTCTCTTTCACTTGGCTCCGGCCTTCGTCGCTCTGCCCCTCTGCTCCGAGCCGTTCCTCCGGCCAATCAAACACCTGGGAAGGCACGGAAGCCAGGATTACACACTATTACATGTCATCTGAGACTTTGAGTTAAAGTTAACATCAAATAAAAAGGATGTACATTCATTAAAAATCTGGATGTATATAGGCTATTTTAAAAGGATTTTGTATATGGCTTTGAGCTATTAATATAGTCCTCATCAAATTTTTGGGGGAAAAAAGTGTGCCTCATGCAGAGTCTGGCTTTCTGTTTTAGACACATTTCCCAGAATATCTGCTGGATCACTTTGCAGTGTCAATTTTTTTTTTCAACAGTGCTTATTTTCTCGCTATGGCTGACGAGAGAATAAAATGACATGTTTATGCTCTCGCTCCTCCTGGCATGGCATTTCCAGGAAGAGCAAAGGAGACAGATACTGACAATCCTTCAGAGATCAGCGATGGCTTTAAAGGTAGAAACCTTACCATCAAATATCATCCCGCCGGTTTAGAAAAATCAAAACAATCTGAACTATTTCTATATAATATATATGTATTTAAATGCTACATATTAGAGGATTTAAGTTCAGGTAGAGTGAGACTGAAGGGAGAGAATTATGAGATGTTTGTGCAACCAGAAATAATTATAGCGAGAAGATTTGGAAGGATGATGATGATGTTTAGTATCATTACCACAGAAGGGACCCAGGCAGATGATTAGTCTGTGCTTCTGGAAGCTGTAATTACAAACATACCACATCCTTCTCTCCCATGTACACCAACACATTTTCATCCGTAGGAACACTTTGACTGTTTGTGTGTGTGTGTGTGTGTGTGTGTGTGTGTGTGTGCGTGTGTGTTGAGGGGGTACTTGTAAGTAATCATCCAAGGAGCATCAAAGCCATGCATGCATCCATCCCAACTCCTGCAGCCCGCGGCAGGATCTGATCTGTCGGTGTATTCACATGCTCTAAGAAACACCGCATCCCATCATGCCTTGTTGTGCTCAGGAGGGAGAGAGAGAGAGAGAGAGAGAGAGAGAGAGAAAGAGAAAAACCATGCAGACACAGATCCATCAAACCCTCCGCCAGATTAGGAAGAACACGGCCAAGAGGAGGTATCAGAAGCAAAGAAACTCTTTATTTGTCCAGTGCAAATCTCTACATGATAGAAAAAGAAGAAGGGAGGAAGAGAGTTGTGGGATGCTTCTCAGTTACACAGAATACGGCGGTGGTTAGCAGTTCACTTCTCTAAGGTCTCTACTCTTCAGCTGAGCAACCTCACGACTAGTGTTTCTCTCTGATCAGATATACCGTACGGAGCTGTGGGAGGATAAAAGCAGTATGGTAGAAAAAGCATCCAGGATTAATACTCGCGTGGAAAAAAACGAGAAGCGGACAGCAGGACCATGGACAACCAAACCTGGATTATGACACACACGTTTTGAGTTTTCAAAGACATTAACACTGGTTCAGTTCTAAAAAAAAACATTTTTTAAATATCACCAACCGCTGATCATCAATTGATAGTTTGGATTTTTTTTGGGAACAAAATTAAACAAAATTGTGGCACAAAACATAATGGGCATTATTATAATGATTAAGTAAATGCATTATAGACACAATCAATGAATAAAATCTTTCTTTTAAGAAGTTGCTGTCCATTATTGCCACTGTACATGATCCATTCTGTCCATCTTCCCACACTGATTTCCCATTACAAAGTCATCTGCACTTTGATCATACTTATTTAAAACTTTATATATTTATACATTTAGTTTTCTATTATTGCATTTCAGCCCAGTTGCTTGAACCTGTCCTGTATATTTATGATGCATAAACCAGCACAGCATAGGCCACTTAAAAACTCAGATATGAGTGAAACTTCTCCATACAACTTTATTTGTGGCAATATAATTATCATCCACCCTCAAAGCAATAAAAAAAAGGCTGCGATTAATGAGGATGCTAATTAAAGTATAAAATGACGTAAACATGTTTTATGCTGGTGGAGTAGAGAAAAATAAATATGTTCTGGCATTTTTGGTTCTATGCACTAAAAGAGTAGTAGTAGTAGTGGAGGATGAGTTACTGGGTATTGCTCACTGTTACAGGAAAAAACACGTCAATGATTTATGGGAAATGAAGTCTGATTACAGATGTATCTCACAGCAGCTTGTTAGTCTGTAATCATGATACTAATCTGATTGTTATTATGCGTCATGCTATTTTAACAGAAGACTGACATTTCCTATTTTTTTTTACCCATTAATGTTAGCTGAGGTGTAATGTCATATATTAAAATACTCCTTTTAGGGGTTTAAAACCAGCAGAGTCCCCACATCTTCCTGACTTTGTTACACAGGACAGCAACTTTAAAGCTGTCCCTGGCATCATTTGTACGATTCTCTATCAGAGACACGTGCTTCAAACAAATCACGATTAACAAAAAAAAAAAAAAAAGAAAACAGTGGAGGTAAATTGGGGACAAAGGCAAAAAGGATCATCAGCAAAACAAGGCACTTAGATTTCATCTGAAGAAAAGAAAGAAGCAGAGAGGTGTGATCATGATTTGTGCCACTAGCGTTTCCTCTTTCTTCAATTCTTCAACCTGAAAACTTTTTTTTCTCCTTCTCTTCTCTTTTTTTCCAACACCCCCCACAGTCCTCTATATTCTCTATATACCAAATCTCTACAAAATATAATTTTATAACTGTATACTGAAAATATCCCTCAGTAAATAAATAAAAGTGTACAAGTACACAGTATGTAGATGTACATAATGGGCTCTTTTCTCTACTTATTGGTGATTTTAAACAGAGAAAGGAAGCAAGAGCGATGCCTTCCGTTCCCCCCGCTTCTTAATAGACTTACATTCAGAATTGTGTCAGTGAGGTCCCACCAGGGGGCAGTGGTGACAATTTAACCCCTGAACCTTAAAAAAAAAAAAAAGAAATACAAATGAACGGGGAGCGATTCTGTCCCTGTCCGCAACTCGCGTTCGCCCCCACAATGCACCTGTGCTCGCTTCGCCCCCACAATGCACCTGTGCTCGCTTCGCCCCCACAATGCACCTGTGCTCGCTTCGCCCCCACAATGCACCTGTGCTCGCTTCGCCTTCCCCGTTGTTCCTAAAGCGTGAACTGACCAGTCCCGCCCTTCAGCCTGTTAGTGCTCGCAGAAAACACGGAGCGACCCGCCGGGGTTACAGAGGGCAGAGAGCGCTAGCGTGTTAGCATGGCTCCCAGGTTATTATGTGGCTGGGGGCTGGAGGGCGGCATAGCAGCAGTGGAGCGGGTGGTGCTCCCTGTGTCTGCCGCTGCCGCGCGACAGCGGCGGAGGCGGCGGGTAACGTACAGAGGCCGGCGGGTCGGAGGCGCTGGAGGGCAGCCGGGAGGAGGAGGAGGAGCGCTGGGTGGCGGTGGCGGCCGTGGAGGAGGACGAGGAGCGCTCGCCCTGGCTCAGGTTCCGCTTGCGCTCTCGGACCAGCGCCTTCTGGTGGCGCTTCATCCGCTCCAGCTGCTCCTCGGCGCTCATGCGGCCGCGCGGCGGGCCGCCCGGGAGCGGCGGCGCCTCCGTGGGGGAGGACAGACGCTCCAAGGCACTCTTAGGTCTCTCCTGGTGAGAGATAGAAAAGAAGGGAGGGAGAGGGGGGGTGGAATGGTCGGGTCAGAAGAAATGACGTGAGAATGGAAAGAAAGAGATCAACTGTAGCTTATGAAACATGGAGGGAGGTTGGCGAAGGATGGAGATGCAGAGTGAAACAGAGCAGAAGAGGAACAAAATAAGAGAAAACAGCAGTGACAGATCCTTAATCCCTTAACGCCTGCTGTCGCAAATATGCAACAAACCGAATTGACCCCAAATTGACCATTATGCATGCTGTTGCAACTTTGCAACATACCAAATTTTCTGTTTTTTTGTGCAAAAGTAAAATGAATAATCTCAACATTATTTACCATCTACTTTAAGACAAAAACACACAAAACATTTTTTTAAAATACAGCTATATAAATTCAGGCGTTAAGGTATTAAATACAGAAATGTGCACCATTTACAGGATTTAAATATCTGCAGGTCAAATGTCATGTGCTTTTTTTTGCAAAGATTGAAACTTTAAACTTAAATATTTCCTCCTTTTACTGTATGAATAGATTGCTCTCATGCATATTTAATGATCAAACACTATAACAGCAGTTGTCAAACTGCGGGGCCCTGCAGGGAGGCACAGAGAGAAATAAACAAACCTGAAAAGAAAGAAAGATAGTGTAAACACCTAGTGACGAGCAAATTGGATTAATATTTAGTATATCAAGAGAAAATGAGGGCGGACATAGAGTCTGAGCAGAGTAGAGGACGGAGGAAGTACGACTGATTCACACTAAACCAGAGGAGAGTAAATTAAGACAAGATTAGTTTATCGGCGTCATGGAAAGGGTTTACGAATGATGGTGAAACCGCGGTATGAAAAACATGGTATCTGTTTATTATTATTTGATTTAACGGTTTGCACATAGAGTCACATAGTCATTTGCACTATATTATCCCCTATTATTCGGTGTAGTACAATTTACACTGAATTCCAATTTGGCAACAGCATCCATATAAACTTCCTGTGGGTGGGTGGACTCACCCTGGCTGCGGAGCCCCCCAGGCCTCTCCTCAGGGTGACGTAGGATGAGATGGAGTTGGACTGGTTCAGCCGAGTCGCAGCACCTGCTAACAGACCTGCTCGATCAGTGATGTTTACTTTATTTTAATCTGCACAGTGAAAAAACAGCAAATACATACATGGGTAGAAAGCCAATGGTAAATTCTTTAAAGGAAATACACAATTTAAGGTAAATAAATTATAGTTTTGATGGACAATGAATTAACACCATTAGGGCATAATTTTTTTCATTCCAAAATTAAGGTTGGGTCTTTGTAATACAAATGTGCTTTTATGAACACAAACATGAAAAAAATACAGTTTTAATCAAGTTTGGTTATTAAAATTCCTCAGCAATAAATAATTTACAACAGTTAGAGAAATAGTTTAAATAGAAATTACACATAAATCCTAGTAAAAATAGGATGTCACATGGTACCAAACTGTACATTTTATAATAAGAGCATTTTTTGGCTAGTTTCTGTGCGTTCATGATGAAATTTATTTGTCAGGTACCTTTGCTCTGGAAATACTGGTAGTCAACGGCAGATCCGGCGTTGTGGTGGCTGATCGCTGGCAGCTCTGGTTCACTCAGGTACGAGCGCAAGTCAGACTGAAACCAGAGAAAAATAACACAATGAAGAAGGAATAGAAATACTTCAGTGTTCTTTGCATGAAGTGAGAGTGGTTATGAAAGAAAAAAGTTGTGCATTGAATTTCTAAACCCCTGGAGAAAAATGTAGGAGCTCCAAGGTAAAAACATAAAATTGACTTGACCTGCATGCCAAAGATTTTTTTTAATTGTACTATACTTAAATTACAATGTCATTGGCAGAGGCAGAAAAACCTGTCTACATTATTTATCATAATGGCACAGCCCAGGGATGACAACCTATTGTATGACCACCTTTAAACCTTAAAGTACTTAGTACTTGATTCTTGATAGTGCTTCTTTTATTTCCGTAAATGTCGTACTGAACTCCAGCAGCTCCTCCAGCCCTTATGGTAGCATACCTTACAGTCTCCATTGACAACATACTGCCCGCTCTCCCTGTCCCTCTTCCTCTCGTCTGACTGGCGTTTCAGCCCACGCACCGACGTGTGGCGGATGACCGAGGACTCCTTGGGAAGGGGCGGCACCACGGGGGGCGTCTCCTCGTAATCGTAGAGGCGGGGCAGTGGCGGCCGGGGTGGGGCGTCGTCCTCTGCCTGGAACAGTATGACATTGGCAGGATTTAGTAAAATATCACTCAACCTGGCTCCAATTTAAAGTGAACCAATTCCACTGCAGTTTTTTTTTCCCGATCATTAGGGCGCCACTCACCCACTTTGGCACGGTGCTGTGAGGCAACGTATGGGAGAGGAAGCTTGGAACGGAGCTGCGAGGAGGAGGCTGGACCTCTGCGCTATGAGAAGGCACGGCGGGGTCGGACACCGAAGGCACTATTTTCCTCTCTGGCGAGGGCGTGTGAACACAGAAATTGAGATTCAGCTTTTAAGTGTCATGGATTTACATCAGTAATCGAGGGTGGAACTTCAGATGGCGTTCACAGTGAGAAAAGTCGGGAAACAGACACAAGCCACCAGAGGCGTCATTTGCTGGTACGGCACCTGCCCTACCTTGACTATAGTAACCAATTAATTTTATGGATCGATACCGAATGTTAATTTTTTTATAGCTTCATAATTTTGCTCTCAAATTGCACCAGGATTGCTGCATTTAAATTTTAACTTTTTTCTAACCCTCCTACCTGGGTTCTGGACGGACTCTATGGTGATTCTGTAGTTGGCTTTGCTGGCACTCAGTCCACTCATCACGTCCTCGATCCTCCACAGCTCGCGCTTCATCTCAGCTTTCTCCTGCTGTGTAACGACACAAGTGCACAAACACGCATAGGGGTCAGACGGCTTTCATTTCTAGAGTCCTGACTTTAGTCCTGACTTATTTCAAGGCTCAGTTTTTGTATTCATTCTGTGTGTTTTTCTCTGTGGGTTGACTGGTTTGAGTTTTGAATGTGATCTGAGAATAAAAAGTTGGATGTATATTAAGAAAAAAAGAAAGAAAAACACAGCCAACAGTAAGATGTAGAGCACATGTGTCAAACTCAGGTCCTGGAGGGCTGAGTGGGTGCAGGTTGATGTTCGAACCAGGCAGTCACAGATTCCAGGTTCCTCCAGGACCTGAGTTTGACTCCCCTGATGTAGAGGATGTAACAGAACCAGAGGCCTTGCTGCTCTGAGTTGCAGTAGCACATCTCACCTGTGAGGTGGCGCTGTGGTTCATCTGTGCCTGCAACGCTGCTCTCAGCTGCTCCACTGATCTCTCCAGCCAGCTGTACTCCTCCCAGGCCTGTGCCATCTCCTGCATTACAAAAACCATCCGCTTGTTAAGAAAATTAAGTGCATCTATTTTCATCTATTCTCTATTCTATTCTCAACTTTTATCTCCTATCACTATAAAATGAATTTCTTTTTTGAACATTTTCCCACTATATTCTGACATTATATAGACAAACAACTAGTAAATTCACCGAGAAAATAATAACAGATATTGTATTTCAATTGGGATGCTATTCTGGTCAGGGATGCCTCGATACCAGTATTGAGTATCAATTGTAAAATTGCCATTGATAAAAAACTAATTTATTTCAGCATGTGAGAAGTTCATTTCAAGGCAGAGATCGATTTCCATGCAGTAGTAATAATTTCGGCGGTGTGGAACTGCCTTAAGGTGAATGAGTGTGACAATAACAAAACAGAATGCAGATGATGTCTAGCAAAAATCTAAAGAGAACATACACAAGCAACATTCGAAATCCCGCCATTTGTCATTATGTTGTTATAGTACATGTAGGAATCACAAAATGATATATAAAAATATACCAATTTTTTTTATTGCAACTGATTTTTTCTAAACCACACATGCAGTATATTATGCAAAACTAAATGAGGTGAGATACCGTGGAGAGCCGGGATATTTGGGCCCTGATGGTCACCAGGTCCTCCTGCAGCAGCCTCTGCTGGTAGGCGATCTTCTGGGTGTGGGTCGCCTGCTCCTGGTACTGCTCCATCTGCTGGTGGGATACATCCAGGACACTCTCCAGCTTGTCCTTGGGGGAGGGGGTTACAGTCAGGCAGCAAAAGTTAACAGTCTCAGACAGGCTACCTTTATAGAATGTTGCTCTAGCAGATAATAAGAAGGCCTCTAGATGGCAGCAGGTCTCCATAGTGAATTAAGAAATGAAAAGAAATCTGAAATCTCATTTAATCTCCTGCTGTGCAACTCTATGTGGAATTCCTTACTTATTGGTGTGTTTAGCATTTTGTTGAGAAGCAGAGAGTACCGCCTTCAAACAGGATTATGTATGTTGCAGGATAAGACTACTACAGCTATAGGTAGCAATCCTAGCTTTTCTATAAATTGAGTTAAAGGTTGAGAAAATAAAAAAAAAACAAAGTTCTTCCTGCTTCATTCTAAGCTGCATCCTTCAGCACGGCAGTGTCATGTAATCTTCTCTGGCTTCGTTTGCTCTTTTTTTCCCCTCTATATTCTTTTAAAGCATCAGGCAGACTGAATGAATCGGGTGGCTCAGTTCTTTCACAGCCTGTATAAACAGCACACTGTTTACCTTGTCCTCCTTCAGGGAGCTGATCCTCGCCTCCAGATCCTTCAGGATCTTGTCCTGCTCACACAACCGACTCAACTTCACCTGCAAACGGAGAAACGGAGCTGAGTAATGAGGGGGGAGTGGTACAGGTAAAACACCCCTACAGTGCTCAATGGAGTGTGCATCTGTGTATTGATAATAAGGTGACCTGTTAACTTTGCCCTCATCTCTAGATAGTATCTGGGTGTATGCGTGTATGAGCTAGATCAGTCTTCTCATAGTAATTCATGGTATCTCAGGATTTATATATAAATAACTCCACAAAATCTTTTTTAATGCACACACAAACATTTATTAGTGCGTGTATGTAAATGAATTTCTTATGCATGGATATTTTTTCTTTTAAATACATGTATTAGTAATCCACAAATACACATATTGATAAGTTTTGGATATTTTCATCAAAGCCATATTTGGATATTGTTAGATTTACATGAAAACTGTTGAACCCGCTTCACAACTGCTTGTCATTTGTTACTTGAAAGCATTTTTGTGTTTTTTTTCTCTCCTCTGACATGCATTCTTTTTTCTCCAGGGAAGGAAACGGAGACAGCTCATCTTCAAAGTAAAAAGTTGCAAGTTACAAATTTGTGGAGAGACGTTTATATATGTACATGCATCTCTTTTTAATATTTAATATCCCGCAGGTGCATAACACATCACTATTCAAAGCCTCCCGGTCTCATTCGCCTGCGATTACTGTGATTGAACCTATTAAGCAAAGTGGATGTGACCCACCTGACACTGTGACTGTAAAGTGTCAGGGAGGCTCTGGGGCTTGTGAATTAATCTCTGATTAAACCGAGCAAACTATAAGGCAACTGTTGAATTACATAATCATCCTGCAGTAAAACAACGAAAAACATTCATTGGCACATTGGAACTGAACAGCTATATATATATATATATATATATATATATATATATATATATATATATATATATATGCACTTTTATATAATTTTCAGTGCACAGTTATATAATTTACCTATGTACACTCCCTGCATGCTATCTTCATGCAGCAAATCCTCCCACATCCTTTGCTTTAATTACCACCACTTTATTCCCAATTGAACAGCAACGGCATTTGTAGTTTGATTAGGTAAGCACCACAGACTGTTCTGTGCGCTTCTGTGTCATACATGATAGGAAACAGGCGTTTGGATTCCCTTTCACCATTTTAATAGTACATTTTAAAGATAAAGCTAATAATCCAATAATAAAAAAATAATGAGCAGATTAACTGATAATGAATATATTCACTTCTGGCCCTGCTCTGCATGTAGTAACAGAAAATGGATATGTTTCATTTGAGTAAAAGCAGTATATAAAGAAAAAATCCCAATAAGAAAAAAAAAGTACTTATCACCCTATTAACAAATCTGTTAAATCCACATCAAAATAAAAATGGTTCCCTGGCCTGCAGCTTCTCTTTACACCAAACTTAAATTGAATTTTGTTCACATGACTAATAGAGAAACAAACAGGGCTGAAAACAATTCCCTTGACAGCTTAAAAAATGGAATTGGTTTGTTGTTAACGCAGCCGGCGCCGTAAGAGAATATTAAGCCTGTACTTACATCCACGTCACTTTCTGCAACCTTCACAGGTTTCCCTGATTCCTTCAGCGTTTGACTTCCAGCTACCTGCAAATTGAGAATTGGAAAATGGATATGTGCGGATGTTGCCTATAGGATAAAACCTAGAGGCTGACTCCATTGTGCTGAATGGTGCTGGAATAACGGGAGATACAGAAACACAGAGAACTACTACAACAAATTACTAGGAGGCCGAGGCAGACTATCAGCGACACACTCTCAACCTTGTACATGACAGTATGTGTGAGAACACAATGTCAGCTCTTGCCATGGAGACCATGATGGTTATGGACACTTTGAAGCCCTGCACAAATTGACGTACCCATAAAACATCTATCCACAATGTCCCATCCGTACAAAAAAAAAGAAAAAGAAAAAGAAACTCCATTTTCTGATTGGGAATGAGCTTTGTATTTGCCTTCCTCGTGGCGGAAACAAAAATATCAAGGTAGAGCACGCGTGTCAACAACCTCATTTGTTGGCTCACATTTTTCTCATTTGACATAAGAAGAACATGTGCTCCGTGTTGAGAAAAAAAACAAAACAAGTGGAAACACGACAGTCTAGGGCCCTGTGTTACTGTCAAGGAGGTGCAGCGTTTCAGAGACGATGGTAGAAGCAGCTGGCTTTACAACCACCGGGCCACAGCCACAACACATGCACTGCCGAGCCATCCCATGCCCGAGGTTCAGCATCGTCAACATCGCCGCGCGCACGGTGGATCGCGTAAAGGACGAGCGGGTCAAACGTCATGTGGAGAGACGACATTTGATGCCATTCAAGCCATGATTGCAGTGCTGTAAGCAATGGGATGGTCTTCCTAGAACACAGACTCTCTAAACATGTGAACATACACACATATACACGTGCGTCTGTTCTCTAGACTAGGGCTGGGCGATTTGGGTTTTTTTTTATTATTTTTTTTGATTGATTTTTTTTCTTACTTTTCTACAGTTGTGAAATGGCTGGACCAAAATTAATATTTGTTTTAATTTTATTTAGCTTGAGTAATACATACAACCAGTGGCGTTTTTTTGGTCAAAAAACACCTGCTAAAATGCCCTCTAGGAGCAAAAAAAAACACATGTTAAAGTGGCCTCTGGGGAGCCATAACATGTACTAAAGTGACCTTCTTGGAGGATAAAACATGCCTTAAAGTGGCCATTTGTATAACATATAAAACATCCCTAAAGTGCCCTCTTCAGTGGCTATTTGTGCCCTTTTTTCCTCCTTTTTGCCCCTGCCCTTTGAAAGGTCTTTGCACACCACTGCATACAACAATATAATAATGTGAAGCCACAATCTCAGAAAATGAAACCACAAAAAAGACCTAAAACTAGAAACACAAATAAATGATCAAATGAAAATAAGGGACAAAATGAAATTAGGATGCCCTTAGTATTTCAACATCTCTGTCATTTCAGTTGGTTTAGATAAAGAAACACAAAAAATCAAGGTTTTAATCAAAGAATGTATTGATTGGGAAAAAAAAAGATTTTATTTTCGACCAAATCACCCAGCCCTACTCTGAACACAACATATACAAGCATAAATGCACACACACACACATACACACACACACACTACATAACACGTTGCCTCTTTGTATGGTACATATTCTTGCTACAGGCACACACACGTACACATAGAGCTTACGTTCATTAGAGCCCTGAGAGGCCCAGCAGTGCAGTGCAGTAGTAAACTGTGAACTGCGAGGATCAGGGGCTCTAGAGCTCTGATCTGGGAGTCAAAAATCACAAACACATAGAGCCGCAGTCACTAAACGTGTGGCTGCTTTCGTGGGATGCTTCTACAACCACGAGTTAGAGTGACAAATCTATGGCAAGTAAATGGGGATATTTTGTGCAACCCCCCCCAACACACACCGATGCTTGAACATCTCCATTTGTACACACTGGTATTTCGGTCAAAATGGCTGTTACAGGTGTCAGTAAATAAATTACGTTTACCAGGAGTCATTTCAACAGGAGTAGAAAACGGAGCAAAGCAGAAGTTAAAATGACTCCTAACATGTTGTATCACTCACCTTCAGGTCCAGATACTCCAAGTCCTTCTTCAGCTGCACATATGTGTCATCAGGCTACAAGGCGAGGTGGGGGACAAACAGGTGAGTGTACATTACTGTGTGTGTCAACAAGTATAAAATAATTAATCAACCATTAATCAAGTGACATTTGTCAGTTTGTTACGATTTGTGGACTGCAGTTATGTGTCTGTCTGCACGAACATGCATCACAACACATTCACAGAAAACACGAAATATTCATTCATTTATCTTCCCGGAGATGCTTAGTCACTTCCAATGCATCAAACACCAGACCAGCACCATCCAGATCAATCACACAGGCAGAAAATTTACGTGAATTCAGTTCAAATCGCATGATAAAATACAGACGGCCTAACAAATGCAACGTTAACACATTGGAGGATCAAGCTGACCACAGCCAGCCAGCCAGCCAAAGCATGGGATGGCTTTGTGGACGTCAGATATTTAGCGGCACAACATGCTACGGACAATAGAACTAAAAGCACAATATGGAAACGAGAGCAGTGAAGAACTGCACATGGACAAGAGGCGGATGGTTGGAGGTATGACGGTAGCCAGGGCAGCGCTTAGATCAACCAGGACACATGTCACGCCACTACAACACTAGAGCGTTCAGGTAGAGGTTGCCACTAACATAGACTGGGACTTGATGCTGTTTTAACTTCTTAAGTCTTTTAATACAGGTATTTAATACAGTTAAGAGGTTTAGGGATGTTGAATGGTTAAAAAACACATTCTTATACATCCAACATTACACATTAAGAAACTGTTTGGTGAATCTAGTCAGAAATATTTAAGCCACAATGAATCATGTTTCACTGTGATGATGAAGTCTCTCATATTATTCTGATGGCATTAAAATGTGTACCCTGATTAGATCTGATCAAATCTTTAATCATTTTTTAAATAATTTTATGATATAAATAAAGTGCAAAATTCAGCAATGAAGCTGATTTAAACAGTTTTACTCATTCACAGAATAGCTAAAAGTTTTGGAATGAAAGGGAAGGCATTTTCAAACCTTTTAATCAAGTTACAGATTGCAATTATGCATTTTTTCAGTTACCTCAAAAATTAAACTACTAATTAATATTATGTTAAGGCAATATGTATATATACACAGTATAATTGGAAAGATCTCATTTGACTAATGATCTAATTTAATTTTGCAATTTTGTGTTTCATCTCTTTTTTAGATTGTGATCTTTTATAATTGTTGATTGTTGAGGATAAAAATTTCTAAACCTTAAAAACAAAAGACTTGTGCTTTATATTAGAGGAAAGGCCATTTATTTGCACAACATGTCATCAAAAATCCGTTGATGAAATTCTATTCTATTCTATTCAATTCTATTCTATTCTTTGAGGATGGGAAACCTCTCAAAATTTCACCATCAAAATAACAATCACTAAAATATTCCAGCATACCTGAGACAGTGTGCTGTGTTTAATAATTTTAGGGGCAACCTCTACCAGCCCCTGGTGAAATGGGGGGTAGACGGGCAGGCTGGGCTCCCACCTGGGTGCTGTAGGGGCCTAGGGTCGCTGACAGGCCCAAGTGACTGAGGTGGGACACGGGAGAGGGGCCGCAGCTGAGCAGGGGGCTGGTGCTAGCGGCGGTGGCGGTAGTGAGGAGGTGGTTGTGGTGGTGGTGGTAGGGCTCTGTGGGGCCGTTGAGCCGCTGGATCTGGGCTAACGTGTGCTGGCGAGCCGAGGCCATCTTGGCCTGGTGCCGACGCAGCTGAATGAGGAGCAGCGTGAGCTCATCGGGCTGTCAGGCACATTACAGGGCGTTAAACCCGGCGTCAGTACTGACCACAACCAAACCGCGGTTCGGGTTTGGAGTTCAGGAGGCGTAACGCCACACGACTGGCTGATCGCCCCTCGGACAAACTGAACGGTGGCTAAATTTACTGAGATTATTTGTACTGAAACAAAAACCAGGGCACACAACAGCACACTGTACATAACAGGCAAGTCCTTCAAAAGTTCAACTATACTCTCACTGGTCAGTGCAGACACAAGACTAATTCATGTTAATATCAGTTAAAGGTCCCATATCACATGCTTTTCCTGTTTTTTTTTTTTGAAGTTCAGTTCATTATCTAACAAGACGTTTGTGGTTTTAAGAGCCAAATATCATCTCTTCTCTCAACCTTTGAAAAAGATTTGATTGTCTGTGCATGTCAAATTAATACACTGTATTTCCAAAGATATTTACTCATGCTGCCTTGACTCGCATATGAATTAAGGTGACATCACAAAGGTGTTGGTGTATCTATCAGGTAGAGGTCAAGACTCTGTCATCCATGTCTTTTATTACTGGTTTGTGTATTGGATGAGTGGATTTGGATGGAAGACCGTTTGGAAATATAATGCATTATTGAGCCTTTCCTCTGATTGGCTGATTTGATTGGTATTTCTCTGTGGAAGGAGCTTCTATAATCAAAAAGCTATTAAAATTAAATTTTCTACGATATGGGACCTTAAACACATCTCAAGACTGATTTCTTGAGATGTTTCCAGCTGCGGACAGCATGAACACATCAGAATTCTACATCAGAAGATCTCAAAACATAAACTTTTGAAAAATATCTCCAGTTAGTGGTGAGGTATTTTGAGTAAAACAATAAAAAATGAATATATATCTGATGAAATGTTTGCAGTATATCAAAGCATGGCTTAGGTTTCTACTTGTACGTACCGTTTTGCCATGAAGGCTGGGTGCACTGACTGTGTGTGTGATGTAGCCAGATGGAGGCATCGAGCGTCTCTCGATAGTAGCCGCCTGGCAACACATGGACAACACGTTTTATATGCACCATTTAGAGCTAACTCTATACATCACAATGATGATTAGAGCTGATACATCACAATCATTAACATGGCCTTGATAACAAAGCATTTGTTTAGAATCTCTGCAAAAAAAATGAAGTTGTGCAATAGAGCGTACATTTTTCATTTATATTAAAAGTGCGATATGCAAATAACCATTAGCACTGATTGCAAATTTTGATCATTTAGAATATTGTATTACATGTAATAGTATATATTTTACAGTTAATGCATTGAGTGCTAAAACAGTTAAGGCAATTTAAAGGCGATTTGCATTAAAAATGGGATTTTTTTTTTTCACCCTGAACAATTATTGTGCTCAGTGGAGCACAGTTCAAACCACCCACGCCGTCAGAGTGACTGACGCGTTCTGAATGAGTTAAAAAGCATTGAAATCCCCAAGGCTGTGAAGAGAACAAACGGCGAGGCCAGAAGGAATTCATTTCACACACTCCATGCGACAGAAATCAACTTCTGTTCACACATCTTTTTTATTACGTTCATCCTATCTTGAGTTATTCATCTTGTGTGGACACTTCTCTGTGCACAGGAAGCACAATATAATGAAATTATTATCAGAGAAGCTGAAAGCAAGTTTTTTTTCTATTTTATTTTTACCTTGTTTTATTTTTGCTACTTTTTGCTTCAGCAACTTTGTGCAGCTTTAAATTCAAGAAAAAACAAAAAATCTAGAAATGCGTTAGTGGACAATCATGCAGAAGATACGGTCGATATTTTACCTTGAACAGCTGAGATTTGGTCCTGCGGGGGGAAACTGTGAAGGGGATGTCCACCGCCGACCTGTCCCCCGCCGGCCTGACGGTCACTCGTTCAGCAGGGGTGTGCGGCCTCCGGGCGGGCGACAGGACCCGGCCGGCGCCCGGCGGGGGCCCCGGTGGGGGAATGTCGGCGGGCGACGGCGGCACCGACACGCAGCGGGTCGGCCCCTCGGACTTGGGAGGCACGGTGGACGCGGGCCGGGGACCGAACGGGTACTCGGGGGCCGGTGTGTAGAGCGGCGCCGTGGGGCTGCCGTGGCGGTATTGGTGGCGCTGCTGCCACTCGTACAGCTGCCACACCGTGTTGGCCCCGGCGCCGCCGCCCTGCTCCGGGTTGAGGCGGAAGTGGCTCAGCCGGTCCTGGGCGTACTTGTACTCGCCGAGCCGTGCAGGCGTGGGGCTCTGGCGAGGAGTCTTTGGCAGGGTCTGGTATGCATCCAGGGTGGTGTACTTGGGTTGCGTCGGTGGCGTACGGCGAGGGAGGGTGTTCTCTCTGGATGGGGGGCTGAGTAGGAACATTAAAAGACATAAGGTTACGTAAAAAACAGACATAACACATAATGTCTTCAGATTTAAGAGTAAAATGTAAGAATTCCTTGTAAAACACATTTAATGCACTTTCTATTTAATGAGTGAAAATAAACATAGTGATTTTCATTTCTAAAGCTATAAAAAGGCTGCTCGTCAGTGCATGATCTGTTCTCCGTATTTAGAATAACAACAGCCTCAATATTTGATTTCAGAAATTAAACACATACAGACCTAATTAATAAGATGGATTGTTCTTGCTAAACCTACGAGAAAACAGCACTCAAGGGAGTCTTCACAATACGTATACAGAACATATTTGTGCCAACATTCCTTAACTAAACACAGATTGTTTACTGTATTTAACCTCATGAAGCCTGTAGCCTCTGTAACATTTTTTTACTGTGTGCTCCCATAGCCAGATCAAAATCAGGCTGCACAAATAGAGAAATATTCGGAAAAATAAAATGGATCCATCAATTGCCTATATCCGCTTATTCTTCACTCGGGTCATGGGGGCCTGCTGGAGCCAATCCCAGCATAATGCGAGCAAGAAGCAGAGATACCGACCCACACAGGTCGGCAGTCAGCCTGACCGTTTGAACCTGTTTTTCAGTTTCTTTTACTCCATCGAGTCAACTCAATCAATTACGTTCAATTTTAACACTTCTCTGACATGCCAGGGACATTCCTGTTCCTGTTCCTGTTCCTGTTTAAATGTCTTTGTTTGAATGGAATTTGTTGAATTTGAACCTGCGACCTTCTTGCTGTGAGGTCGCAGGTTCAAATTCAGACTGCGCCACCCCTACAAATAAAATATATAATATAAGTTCATCATTCTGTGTGTAGAAAGTGACGTACCCTTTCTGCTCTGCCTTCTGCACTTTAACCCACTGCTCCACCTGCTCCAGAGTACTTCTCTTCTTATGTGTGTCTACGGGGGGCAGCGGGGGCGCCCTCTGGTACGTCCCGGCCGCAATGCCGTTGGGCTCCAGGATCGGGCTCGGCGTGGACACCAGGCCGTTCCGCGTGCAGACGCTGGAGGGCAGGGTGGAGGCGGCACGCGACGGTGCCCGAGACGGCACCCTGGAAACGGGCGCCGAGGCCGACATGTGGTCGGACTGCGGGAGGGCGCAGGGCGTCGGGTTAGTGGGGAGGGAGGCGTGCGTGTCCATCTCCAGGGAGGCGCTCCCCGCGGGCCGCTCCGACATGGGCGTGGCGGGCGATTCTTTGTGGAAGCTGCAGCGCTCCTCGGCGTCGCGGTGGATGGGCTCCAGCAGAACCTCGTGGACGACCGGCCTCGTGCCGTCAGAGTCGGCCTCTGTCTTGTGGTGGTTGACGTGGTTGGCCTGCGTGAGCGCCTGCTGCTGCATCATGGTAAAGTTCTCCAACTTGTCAGAAGGTCTGTGGGTAGCGGAGAAAACCTGGGTGAATGTTGCCCTTTTACGTTCTTTTCAACACCCTTCATTCCTAAGACAACCAGATGATGGGTAACCACAGCAGTTTTCCTGACAGGTGATCCTTTAAAAGGATTTCAGCTGATTTTACTCAATCGGCATCAATTCTGTCTAATTTGATAATTTCCCCGATATACCGTGAACATCATGTTCCTCTTTTTGTCTTTGTTCTATTGCACTGAGCTGAATTTGGTCACAAGAGAGAGAAACTTAATGACATAACCCCATCACCGACTTTAAGGACAGGGCTTAGCGCACCACGAGGACCATTTTAAATGAGGACAGATGACAAGCAAAGCCTTGGAACCACAACGAGATTTGAAACTCATTAATAAAATCTCTTGTGGCAAGAGGCCATCAGGCTAGAGGTACAGACAGAGCTCTGACATTTAATGAACCAAACACCAAATCAGTTAAATGGGGCAGCATTAACTACGTAGTTATAAAAGTATAATATGGACTATTGTGTTGCTGGCTTGTTTATATGTTGTTAAATCAACCAAACTCTTAAAACAGCAGACGGTAAATTTAGGATTATGGTTTCTTCAAACAAGAAACATGCAAAAAAAGGTTATAAAACAATTATCGAAGCTGTCAATTGCTTAGTTTCTCTTCGTCATTCATTTAAAACTAGAACAGTCTTGTTGTTATCATCCTTCCAAAAAAAATAAAATAAATAAATAAATAATAAAGCAGGATGAGCTGCGTGCGTCTGCCAGTGAATGATGGGACATATTTGATCTGAGCCACTTCACGCCGTCAACACCGTGAATAATACATGCGGGAAGCTGCTTTTTGTTCAAAAGCAACATTTCACAACATCAGAATGCCATCTTTGTAAGCAAACAAGCATGTTAACAAACACACAACACTCATATTCTGTAGCATCAAGAGGCAGATCTCTTAAACTGTAAACGGCTGACTGGAATTGATCAATGTTATCTATAGTGACACATGATTATTTTTACAATGTGTGTTTATGACAAGTGAGAGTAGTAGCTCTACTGTCCTGTCACACAAGCCTTCAGCCAGGATCATGTTTTACGAGTGTGTCTAAACAAAGCTGCATATGGAGCAACTCTGCCGTTTAGGAGGCAATGAACTGAACATGGATTACAGCGCCCCATCTTTAAACTTCGGACCTTGTTGAAATCTTCTAACCCTCATTTCCTGCCATCACACTACTATTTAAATTTTAACATGAACAATTATGAAAAAAAAAACATTAAAAGAACTTCTGATTCACCACTGTTTCATATCAATGAGGAATGTAGCGCAGCAGAATGTAATAACTCATGGAAATACTTGACTTAATAAAATACAGGAAAAGCCAGTATGATTCATGTCTGTAATTATCTGCTGATCGCTGTGGACATGTTGTATAAAATCACATCCTCTCAGTGTATGTGCATGTCTGAACTGTTGACACTTTTGATCAGGAATGGGATCAAAGATGTATCTCAATGAAGATATTTTGTTTGTGAGAATTGAGGCAATTTCAGTACCAGCAAAAAACACAAGGGGGAGCTCATGGTGTAAACTGGGGAAGAGAATGTTTTGCAAGCAGAAAATAAAAAATAAATGAAAGTTATTTTTTGAATAAATTTGACACTTGTTTTTAACAAAAAAGGGCAGAAATTGCTTGTAAAGTGTGCAGCCAGTTAGTTGACAGAGTGTGTGTTTGGTGTGTGTGTGTATGTGGGGGGGGGGGTCCTACCTGATGAGCGTGTCACTGTGGTTTTGCATGCGTGCGGCCTGGTTCATGGCCCTCAGCCAGGTGTTCATGTCCTCCTGTGTGTCGGCGCTGAAGTAGTACGTCCGCATCCCGGTGTGCTCCGCCTGCGAGCCAATCACAGAGCTCTGCTTGTAAATGTACGAACGCATACCAGTGTGGTTAGCCTATAGGGAGAGAGAGGTGGAGAGGTCAGCGTCACGGTTCGGGAGGGGGGTAGGCGGCGAAATCAGCTGTTGAGGTTAGACGTGCTTCGAGCTTCGATCAAAGAGACAGGGAGATGTCATGCTGTCCAACGAGAGAAATGACATCAACGACCAGTACAGAAAGCGCCAATGAAGGAAACCAGACAATAGAAATACACAGACATAAAAATGCGAGCCAGTTACCAACAAAGCCACAGTAAAAATGTGTGAGAAGAAGAACCCCCCAAAACCCAAATTGTCCTCACAAACTTCATGTCTTCATGAATAGTTCCCCTCCCACCACCATTCTATTGCAGATTAGAAACCTACTAAGAACATATGAGATCGTAAATATCGGTCTGCTGTTATATTCACTTTTAAAAGCAGCTTAATATATTATTTTCCATCTGTATATCTCACAGAATAAAATAGTAACATGAATCACGGTGGTGCAGAACAGAAAAGTAGGAAATAGTCTGTGCTTTAAGTACCTAGATTATGACAGGCACACTCATCCTTAAGATGAATATGTCTTTGTATGCACTGTAAAAGGCCATTAGTCAGGTGATCTAGCACAGTTGTCAGTGCATGAATATCGAGGGTACACGTGCAGCATCTTATCATGGGGAAGGATTTTATGGCTCAGCGTGTAGATTATAAAAGGTATTATACTGTAATGTACTGAACACAAAATCTAATCTCTCGTATGGCAAAAAATTGTGTTGAGCCGACCTGTTGTGGACCTGTGGAAGGGCCTATCTTTATACTGTATCACTGAGGACCCCAGGAAGAGGTGTTAGTACTAAGTAGTTGCTAAAAATACAAATAAATAACATTTATTTTTAACAACAAGTTACACACATTAAATAATCTGGTCCTGTTGGCTGATGCTTATCTGCATATCATACAATAATATTTTTATTTTATCAGTTTTTTGGATTATAAACCATGCCTGTAGTCATAATATATCCTCCAGTCAGGTTAGTCCACTGCAGCCAAATGGCCAACAATCATTAAATCATCTTTAAGTGATTTTTTTTTCCTCCACAGAAATTTTTGGTGCCTTAGACTTTACCCCAGAGACCTGGTAGTTATATTCAGACGGTTATGCTGTTTGTGTAGGTGCAACAACAGCATAATAGCTGCAGGAAATAGGAGGGATTTTTTTTTCCCAGCAGAAGAAAAATGAAACAGTTTCCTGCTCAAAAATCAACGTTTCTTGTTGCAGTGCAACTGGAGTCTACTAAGAATACCATCAGTGAGGTCCTTCTACTATGGATTTCTGCAAAAATCAGAAGCAAATTATATAGATGGAAAGTGCTTCTGCATTTCTTTTTAACTGAAAATATCTCAACATGAACACACTGATGTTATAATTTGTAAGATATCTACAGGGACTACATGAACTGGCTGATTGAAAGTCAATGCATCACCAATAACTGTGTTATAATCAATAACATTCAGTAGTTTTGTATCTTGTAATAAAGGTGTCCTGGCAGTTAAAGTGGGGTTGTTAGAGCTCTTTTTAAGTGAGTTGCACTCCGTCGAGCACAGCACAGCACAGATCTATAATAAATGTCCTACTTCTCCGTTTCCTTCCCTCCTTCTTTCCCTGTTATGGTGGCGAGGGTCGGAAGACAAATGAGAGAGCCCGCTCAACAACAGACGCACGCAAATGAAAAGTAATTAAACACGAAATCGCCCCAATCCTAATTCATTCAGTAAATAATGAATGTAGGACAGTAAGTGTGTGTAGAGTGTCTTGGTGGGACCAGCTGTGGCTTCAACGCTATAATTTCTCTACGATTTCTTTATTGGGACGTTTTTATATTTAGCTTTTTGTCCGCGGCAGCCGGGAACACACGGAGCAGCACACCTACTTTAACATTTCAATGTACACACTGAATGAGTTCATGAATAAAACAAATACAGATTGTCACCCCCCTGCTGCTCTATCCCTGTTGCAATAAACTCTGAATAAACCCCAGCACCCAGATAAACATAAACATAAATGCTCCCATTTCTCCAATAGCTTGATAGTTCACCTCCCCCCTGAAAGCCCTGCTGTCTGAAACAGGCTCATTTCACTGACGGCTTCTGAACAGTAATAGAATGAAAAAGAGCATTAGGCAGAGTACAGTATATGTACGGTAAAGTGTAGGTACATAACTACCTTTCAACAAGCTTGCCGGATCTGCAAAGTTAAAGTAACAGGACAACACTCGTTCTGTATTTGCATTTAAACAGTCACAAAATTACATTTACTTAGCAGTATATTATCAACTGAGCACCACATGTCTCATTAAACTCAATTATCACTGCATATATACATTAATATCTATTCACTCTACACTGCGTTGTTAATTTTTTACTACAAAAGTCATGTCATCTGTGTACATCTCCTTAATGTAAGTCTGCACGTTCTTTGGTCTCACAATCTCACAAAGGATGTGGGCCACACTATGGGCTCATTTAAACTGTATATCAGAGGCCAGGAAACAGACAGGGAAACTAGTTAGCGGGACAGTCATCTTCAATTTGAGTCGTAGGTATGTGTAACAACACCGGGGAAAAAAAAAAAAAGTCTTGACAAGTGGAATCAGCATCCAGAGGAAGCAGCTGTCAAAACACGCCTGCCCACTCGCCATCAGCGGCGCTCTGACAGACGGCCTCTTATGGCTGCGACGGGACAGGCCGCCTGATGAGAGACAGACGACTGCGCCTCTTGTCAGATGTTCACGTGCAGCGATACGGGGCATGCATGTGCAGTGAAGTCACACACACTTATATGTGTACGTGCAGCACTGCTCCTACAGAATGTGACATCCATTGGTTTGAACTTTTATTTCGTAATAAATCTACCTCTAATCCCAACCCTAATCTCTCACTTCTTTTCCCCCACAGTGTTTTGCAGTGACCAAAGTCTGATTTCACTTTGCAGACAAACACCACCGGACCACACAAGTGTTTAAAAGCCTTATCGATTTCAATCAATGGCCCCGATGTTTTCCCATTTTTAGTTGCATCAGAAGGAGCACGCACAACAGCGACAAAATGTAACACACACCAGCAGCGGTCCAAAATAACATTGGGAGAGTCCGCCTCTCTTCAGTAGGAATGCTGAGTGGCTCATTCAGCTCTGAGTGTGAGGCCGACACACCTACACACCAAATTGATGCACAGCTAAAGCCTCTTTTTCTACTGCTGCGGTTTGTGCCTGTGTGGGAGTTTGTGGCGGTTTTGAGGGTGTTCCTGATTGGTTTTCACTCTTATTTTGTTGTCCTGAAAAACAATATGAAAAGCCCTCTTTGCCTCACCAGCCATTTCTGCCCTCTGTTTCACCGTGACTAGCCCTCATCACATCCTTCCTCTCCACCTCTTTCCCTCCATCCCATCGCTTCCTCTCTTTATTTGCCTTTTTACTTTTCCATTCTTAATCACTTCCTTCCCTTTCCCGTGTTCTCCCACCTTCAGCCTCTCATTCTCCACGAACTATAAAAAAAATATCACTCACTACTTGCACTCAGAAAGGCTTACAATAATGTTGGCTCTCTTCCTGTGGGCCTAACAAACACACATACACTCTTTGTCCGGACGCTATTTAAAGAGTCATTGTGCTTATAAAGATAAGCCTCGGCATCCAGAGGAGCTCCTGATAAGGTACATTCTCCTGAACTTGCAACTTTAGAAATTGAATTTACACTTAAAAAAACATATAAATGGAGCCATTAGTAGCTTCTGTGTGTCTGCTTTTAGACACATATTCTATATGTAAAGAGACTAGTTTAAAACAAGCTTCTCTACTTTAAAGTTCCTTTGACTGCCTTGGAAAAATCTCCTTTTGATTGACCGTAAAAATCGAAAGGAAATGTCCCCTTACAGCTTATAAATATGTTTTTTTTTCACACCTTTCATTTCTGAAACAGTAGCATGAGGTGAAGTGAGTCCCAAATAACAAAGTGAAGGTTTTTTCTCCGAGCCATCAGAGAACTGCATGCTGGTACAGAGCTGTGACAGATGGAGGAGATGGGGAGAGCGGGGAACACAGATAAACAATAAGCACAAAACCAGATAAGCCGAATACAAAGATCCACATTGCCATAACGAGGAGGGGGTGAGAGACAAAGAGCTCGGAATTAAATACGACACTGACAGGAAAAAACAAAAAAAACAACACCACCACATCAGCCAGACGTTACTCTCAGGACATGCATCAAAAAAACAACAGAAGAATATACAAAGCTGCCATATATATTCTCTCATGTTTGGACCCCAAAAAAAAAAAAAGCCACACTGACGATAGACAACAAGGACGCAAGGTATAGATCTGGCAAACACGTGAGAGGGTAGAGTACCTATTTATGGGAGGATTGTCACTGGACGACGCGACACACTCACGGGGTGGGAGGGAGGTCCCGGTCGGGCAGCCAACCAATGGGAACAAGAGAGGGAAGAGGATTTCGGTGAATAAGGGAAGGAGGGGAGGAGGGTGGGTGGGTCTGTGTGGAACCTCGGAGCTTGAATGTGCGGGGTCATGACGCCTTGGGCTCGCTTTGGTTTTTTCAATGAATTCAGCAATCACACCAATTAAATACCCACCATCTGGCTCACTTGGGTGCTAACTGAGGTCCTGCTGGCGTGGCTGATAGACCTGGATGTAGCGTCGTTTTTAAAATCACTCTTCATAGGAGCTTGTTCTTTACCCGCTTTGAGCGCCAGATGGGTGGGGCTAACTGCGGCGGGGCAGCTCTGACAGTGCCATCGCTCTTAATAAGTACACTCAGCCACGTTTCTGTGATTCAGCTCAGCTCAGCTCAGTTTCCTTATTCTGGAGGGTTGAAAAGTAATTTAAGATCACACTAATTTCTCTAAAAAAATGATTAGAGTTATCAAGTGTGACTTCACCCTGCATTGTATAGATGATACAGAAAATCATGGTTTCTTAATTACCATCGTCAGTTGTATATAGAATTTAGAATATTTTTAAGATCTTTAAACCAGGAAGAATTGTCATTTTTTTGTAGACAAAGATGATTAAAACCAAACAAATAACAATTTGGATCAGCTGTGGGTTGTGAAGATTGTGGGAGAAGAAAATAAATGGGTGGGAAATGAGCAGGTCCTCAGGACCTATTTCTGTCACTCATGGTAACAGACACACACACACACACACACACACACACACACACACACACACATAGCTCTGTTTATGTCCACTCTTCACTTTGGTATCATGAACAGCACAGGCCAGGATGGTCTCGAGTGGAAACAATACGCATTCAACAGCATCATAAAGCAGCATTCATAATAAACGAGGGCATAAAGTGACGGGAGGAGAGACAGTTGCAAGTCACCGGCAGATACTTTGCACAGAGTTGTCATCCTCTGCCCTGGCTGGAAGGAAAAGAAAAACCCTAGAATACTCAATGTGTTTTTGAAGTGAGATTCATGAAGTGAGCCCCTAATAAGCATACATAAGGAAAGGAGGCACAATATAAAGTGGAGTTAGTGATAAACAGATGGAAAACAACTGCTGATATATGACTATAATTATAGAGTGTATTATTAATTCATCAACATTTATATTTGGTGAACATATTGTCATTTACAGCCCTAATTACTGGCAAAAAGACAGGTATAATAAAAGGAAAATGTGTTGAGAGCAACACTTGTATACTAGCAAATAAAAAAAGAATGTGTGACTGCTGCTTAGTTCAGCTCAGAAACAGTAGATGCATGTTGGGTCTCTAGGTTGAACAACAATTATGATTCAATAAAGTTGCTATTAATATGCAACAAATTCATTAGAAGATGCACAAATTGGCCAGTTTGCAGTGACACTAAATGGAACATCTGTGAAATGTTTAATATTTTTTCTCAGAACCTTGAAGTCGTCATTACAGAACAGACCTGTACTGCCTCTTCATGAAAAATAATGTTTAAGGTTCAATCAACAAGTGGCCTTGACTCTGACTGAACCCTCTATAAATAAATTTAAATTTATTTTAGCTGAGGCCTATAGTACGGTATATTCACATGTGACTCAACACGCTTAACTTCACACATGTCAGCCTCAACATAAAAAGACTCAGGGAATAGAGACGCCTCATTCCGTCTCGTTTAAGACACTGACAGACATTTAGTGTTAATGCACGTCACTACGACAGCTGCTGAGTGCTGCACCAGCGCAGTGACGTTGGATTTATGGGTAGGCATTCTTTTATTCTTTCTACACTTTACATACATTATAATGCATAATTGTAAAAGAAAAAAAAGAGATAAACTTGGATTCCTGAAACTGATTTGACTAATTTTAACCTTAGGCTCAGAGCAATAGATGGCTTCAAAGCTAGACAAACACAATTACCTTTTAACATAATGAATTCATTATGTTTGACAATATACTGTATCTCTAAGGGAAATATCTAGCATCCAAATCTGCCCATGGAACATTGTACAAACCATATGCATGCTGGAAACTTTTAGTATGAGGAAATACATATTTATTTTATATGGGTTCCAGTGGGAATAAAACCATTGTTAGGTAAGTTTTAGAACATTTATTGTATATCATGCTCCTGATGTTTTGACTGATTTCTTAAAATGATGCATTCTTCAATCCCTGGAATAGTGCCAGTAGCTTTAAATCAACTATAGACTACGAAGACTGACTTGGCTTCCAGTGAACAACATTTTTTTTTAGCTTTTAGTCAACTCAGCATCAACTGAATCTTTCATGTGATGCTAAAAGCCTCGCCGTGCAGTTCTGGTTTTTTAAGATTCTCATCAAAGCTTGCATATGAATATGACATATTTGTGTTTGTACTAATTAGCTTGAGCTCCCTCGTGGCAGATGATCACATGAATCAAAACAGAACAGAGGCATAGAACAAGGGAGGCGTACCTTAAAGGCATACTTGCGGCTGATGTGGTCCTCGGGTCCCACGGGTGAAATGACATAGCTGGGCAGAGGAATACTGCCTAGGACTGATTCCTCTCTGCTGTCTGGGGAGGGTGAGAGGCAGAGAGAAAGAGAGAGGGTAGAGAATAGAGGAGATACACATGAGTAGGTATTCAGGGTGGGGAAGGTGAGAAAATGAGAAGGGGAGATATAGAGGAAAGGCAGGAGCTTAGGAATAAATAACACTCATCACCTACTAATTTCATCACTCCCTGCCACCAGTATCAGCACACTCTCTCTCTCTCTCTCTCTCTCTCTCTCTCACACACACACACACACACACACACACACACACACACACACACACACACACACACACATGCCGTCATTCATACCAATGTGTTGTGCCAAATAGTAAATGACCACTCTGGTATCCAGAGCTTGAGCTGGCGTGGTTCAAGTGGCAGCTCGCCGACGTTCCTCTGGGCCTGTCCCATCTGGTGCACACACACACACACACACACACACACACACACACACACACACGCACACACACATGCATACTTGCACATCTGGCTTTGTTATAAATACACACACTTGCAACCAGAATGGGTCCAGTTTTAATTAGTTCACACACACACACATCTATGTATGAAGGTCTACAGAATATTTTTTCCCATAGACCATTGTGACAGCATGCAATAAAGTGTGTGTGTGTGTGTGTGTGTGTGTGTGTGTGTGTGTGTGTGTGTGTGTGTGTGTGTGTGTGTGTATGATGGTGAACACATCATAAAATTTGGTAATTTTACCAGCCGTGCATGCATGTTTGCCTGAGAGGTGATAAGGTGGTGCTGTGGATTAAAGGGGTAATTGGTTAAAAATACCTCAAGGGCCTTTGGAGGAGACATTCCCTACATGGTGGGCGGGAGGGTGAGGCCTTCCTATCTGCTTGCCTCACTCACTCACACAAACACACACATACTGTGCAGACCAGACCATGACAAGTGGGCCTAGATAACATCCAAACAGCAAACAGAATTGGCACTCTTTGGTCAGCGAGCAGAAATTACCACGGTTTGAGGATGAACCCAATGTGTTAGTGCCTTGAAGTACAGCGCTGCACGGCCGCTAGAGGCTGGCTGATATTTGAAGACTTTACAGCAGCTTTGATGCCTGATAGAGCCCTGAGCTCCCGCAGGATGCGATGCAGAACCGTGCGGTGTGGGACACACAAAAAAAAAAATCTGTCCTGCACAGACCTCACAACCTGACCTTTACAATGCGATATCCCCACTTGCCATATATGGGAGTGGTTGCCACAGCAACTACGGACTCCACCTGTCCCTCACCCGCTCACTCTCTCTCTCTTTCTCATTCTTTCTTGCCATTTCATTTTCTCCCACCTCCCCTGGTGTGATCATGTCCCCAGTCTTATGTTTGTCACTTCATCCAGAAAACAGGAAGAAGAAAGACAAAGCTTGAATGTGACATTGAGTTTTCCAAGACCAAAAAGAAAGTTTACTGTTCAGGATTCAGAGTAAGTTATTCGCTTTTATGTATTATCTTCTCGTCCTGAACAATCTATCTTTTTAGACAAAAAAACTTGACTTTAGGCAACATGATCTTGAGATTGTCTAAGCTGCAATTTTTTTTGCCATTTTCCATTCCCAGATTTAGTTTTTATCAACCGATCTTGCACTACTCTAAATTAAAGGACTTTTTAGTTGCACTTTAAGTTAAGACATAAATCGCTCTTTTAGTTCTTTAGTTGCAATAGCAGACAAGCATTCGATGTAGCCTATGTTTAGCATGTTTCTTGTTAATAAATACGACTACATTTGAAATCAATTTGTGAATTTATTTTGTATTCTTGCATTAGAATTATGACATTGATTGTTTTAATGGTATGTAACAAGCTTCTGTGAGGCTTGTAAATATTGTTGTGCACTGAATCTTGATGTAAAGATCGTGAAATTAAAAATTTCTGGACAAACGTGTTCAAAAATAGTTAAGATGAGCAGTCAGAACTTAAAGTAAAGTTGTGATGACACAACGATATAGTCTCCCACTCACACATTCAAATCAGCCAATCAGAGGAGAGGCTCATAATATTAATGAAACAGAAAAAGCACCTGTTCTTTCTAGAGCCCTAGGGAGAAGCTTATGAGAGGGGATGTAAAACTATATTGAGAATGATTTCTAGTACATAAAATGTGTTATATCTTCTTAGGGAGATCAAGACTTCTCATAAAACTCAGGAAAAGTCAGGATACGGGACCTTTAAGTATGTATTGTTCAGCTCAAACAAAGGCAAATTGACATACACTCAGTCTATAAAAAATGGAATCAACCCCAAAATACACTTATCCCCATGGGCCGAGTTGCCGAAGCTCACAATTAACCAGGAAAAAACAAACAATTAACCAATCTCATGAGGACAGAATCCATCAGACAAATTAAAGGGGAAAGAGAGCAGAGAGGGGGGGTTGTTTGCGCAAAAACGAAAGATGAAGGGAGGGGATAAGTGGTGCTGGAGACAAATCAAGTGTTTTCATGTTGAGCGAGAAAACCTTTTGAACTGAGAGGCAGAGAGAAAGAATTGATTTTATCCCCCTGTCGAGTCGGCGAGGCAGAGGAGCGTGTCGCGAAATGTTCCGCTTAAGAACACGGAGAAGGGGAGGCGTGGAGCGTCAAGATCCAGACAGCCAGGTGACAGACGGCTGCCGACGGGACTGTGTGATGTAGACCCTGTTTATTTGTTCATATCTGTCCATGTGTTTCATCTGCAACCCGCTGAGGGGGATCAGACTCACGCCTGCCCAGATCCAAACCACCGTCAGCAACAGTTCACTTCATATCCCACAGCTTTCAAAGCCACAATAGAAACAAAAACAAATAGGTTTTTGTTGAGAGCTGCCTTATACAGTATTAATGTCCAATATCTATTTCCCCAGTTGACAAAGATTTTCCCCTCAATGCAAAAGTGAAATATAAAGTAAATGTGAAATTGATTCTGAAATGATTTACACGACTACAAAGGCTTGTTTGTAGCACAGCAAACCTAATCAGATGTTGGTGATGTGGTCTTATTTGATATTAACACTGCTCATTGATTCTACAAGAAAGATATTGTGCTCAGATTGTAGCTGTCAGTGGGTTTATTAAGGCCTCCTTCAGCAATAATGTCTAAAAGAAAAATATTTTGTCCCTATGTGGTTGTTGTTTTTTTTTCTTTCTGTCTTTTCTTGTTTGTTGTGATCAATATTACTGTGCACACAGCCTCACCTTTGTAGTAGAACAGACAGAAATCAGCCAGGACGAACCACTTCCTCTTCCAGAGACGCATCCCGGAGCTGTCCTGCAGAGAGTAAGAGGGGGTAACGAGTGTAAGTAATGAACGAATAACGAGACGGGGAGAAGCGCAGGCTGGAGGAGATCACAGGAGACAGAAGGCAGAGATCTTTAAATAGGACGGAGTAATGAGCAAGAAGGAGGCAGAACGGCGCACCTCGGGAGGGCAGATACGGCGGGGAAACAGAAGCAATGACGGAAAAAGTGAGGCGGATGTAAGGAGAGATAAAATAAAAGAGGGAGCAGGAAAGAGAGAGAGAGAGAGAGAGAGAGAGAGGCAGGGAGTGATCATTTGTCCTCGTTCACCGGTTCGCTGGGTCTGCCACGGCTACTTTACTGCCCGTTTAGTCTTTTATGTCCCCTGAAGAAAATTGTGCCATTCCAAGAAGAAAGGAGACACAGGCATGAAATCACCCCAAACACAGATCTATACTCATCCTGTGTATGTGGGGGGGCGAGAGAAAAGAGAGTAAATGAGTTCCCGTCTATTTGGTATTGACAGTGTATGTGTGTATGTGTAACTATGTGAGGGTGTGTGTGCTTGTGTGTGCCAGTATTAAAAGGATTTTACCTTATTAAAATATAATTGCACTGCACTAATAGACTGTAGCTTCATGTGAGCGTCTGCCGTTGTCCATTCAGCTGTCTGTGTGTATACTTCTGTGGTGGTATTAAAATGTAATTGCTTCGCAGTAACATCACTTACTGTTTGTCTTGTATGGATGCCAAGCCTTCTCCTGCGGGAGGATGCCAACAACTACAGATATTTTAAGTACAACTTCAAATAAATATAGTGTCTCCGGTAATAGGCTGTGATCACCAGCAGGTGCTCTATATTACCGAAGAAAAAAAAAAAAGGACAAAAAGAAAACCAGGCCGTCGGAGGAGTTGTCAGGGTACAGGACCGACTGGAAAAGCTGGAACCCTGTAGTGTGTTTATAGGCGCAATATGTAGTTTTTCCCACATTAAAACTTTAAAGTTCAAAATATGTTATTAGAAATATTTCCAACAATTCTAAATTAAAGTTGATTCTAATCAAGAGATCGTACATGTCTGTTACCTGTGCACATGTCCATGAAGATGTCATGAATTGTTCCACATTGAAGCCACATTTTTACAATACACTTTTTTGTTACATCTAGGTGGGTTTTTATTATCTTCAATGGAATGAAGGATTTTAGTCTGAAAGAAACACATTTTTTTTAAATGAAACTACTTTATTCAGTGATTTAGTGTTTTTAACTTTAATCATTTGGTCCATAGGTGGAGAATGTCTACAGGTAAAGTTAATGTTGGCGCTGCAACACAAAAAGTGAGTCAGACGTCACTCGTAGGCACATCTGCTATGGAACTGCTGTACAACGTCTTTGTGAACCGAGCATTTTCTGGGACCATTCAAGCCTGTGTTGAGACTAGTCTGGTCATCCTAAGCCAATTTACTGCAGTAATTACCCTCCTAATTATTAGAAAAGGGTGCTTAACACGTCATGCATGAAAAACAAATACTGTCAAATACCATGACTGATATAATTTAGATTGTTGGTGCTGAGCAGGTATTGCAAATAGTTTTTTTCTTTTTTGCAGCTGCCTGCTGCATTGTATATGAAAACCACAACAGTAATGCTGACCATTGAACTTAAACTCCCTATAATGTTTGAGCTGCATGCTCAGACAGGTGGGGTCTGCTCCAAAAAGTTGGATGTCAGTCGGTCATCAATCATGATGCCCAAGTTGGAGACAGACTTGTTGTTGGCATGAGTCGGGTCGGTTCGAGCTGGATATTGATCTGTTGTTGTACAGAGGGACCGGCTGGGATGACAGGAGTTCAGTCTTAGAGGTTAGGCTGAAGGTGGCATTCTTTCACCTACATATATATTGACAAGGCGTCACGAGATCCGAGCCGAGACCGTGAGGTCACCCGGCGGTAAAGAAGAGGAAGTTGCTGTTCAGCGTCATGAATTTGGAATGAGACTGTAAATATAGTTAACATCCCCCTTTCAAACCCAGTTAAAATGTCTGTCAGCGACAGCAGTCTTAGACATTGTATGCGTGTGTGTGTCCTGACCTGTTTGAAGAGCCATCCTCGGACCACGGCAGGGACGTTGGGGTTCCTCTTGATGGCTTGCTCTCTCTTCCCAAAACTGTGCACCTTGCCACTAGAGCGGGAGCCCTGAAACAGACAGACAAGTACAGGGAGCTTTCGTATGATACAAGTAAGATGAATAAAATGTATTGTTTTTTTATACTCGCATAGTTGGAAACAGACTGTCAGTGCTTCAGCCTTCTGACCATTTTAACAGCATTACCGAATGGATTTGACCCGCACTATGATTACAGTTTTCTGGCTGCTTTTTTTTTCTCTGTTGTTTAATTGCCACCATTATTTGTGCACAGATAATTTTCCACTGGACCTCCGTGACAGTGCAGACCATGATTGTGATGACATTTGTCAGAAAATGACAAAGACTCAATAGACTATCAAGAAGGAGGTCAAACAAATCATAATGTGACCCTTTAAAAGCTCGGCAGACACTCGCTCCGCATCATCACACATTTTAAGTTCCACTCAAGTCTCAGCCCACTTTAGTGAAGCTAAAATGTAGCATCAAAGGTTTCAATGATAAAAGTGAGGTACATGATTTGAATTTTTTTGCATATTACTCACAAAACTCCTACAATTACTGCCATTTTCTACAGTAGTATATCTCATATATATGATATGTATATAATATTGCAGCTCCCCAATATGAACTGTAATTCTAAAAGGTGTATTTGAACTCAAGGCCCATCCACTGAAAAGATGGTGCCTCAGGCTCACACTTGCACATCAGCACTTTATGCCTAATTTGCACTCTGGCTAGATGCAAAATCTTGTTGTGACTTGTGTACTGTGTACTTGTACTTGTTCAGTGAGAACAAAAGTTGAATGCAATCTAAAGATCATTGTGATCATTGTCTGAAAATGCAGAACCCATAAAGATGCCCAGTTCAGCTAAGGAAGAACATGTCAAATCTAGAAGAAAAGGACTCGAGCAACTGGTGAATTAGACACAGATGACACATATTCTAAGGTAATCCTGCATGAAGTTCTGTGCATCAACTTGAACAGATTTGTGCTTCTCGACTGATCCTAGCAACACAAATGGTAAAATGTGACACCTATACATGCAACATATGATATTGTTTATCCTATTTGTCTTAATCCTGGTTCATATTTATATGAAATTTCACTGTGAGAAGTGTTTAACTTCTCCATCACTTACAGCAACTCATTTTACATTACACATTCATGAAAATGCACGGGAGCTGTTCGTCTCTCCCTCAGCAAACCAAGAAATGATTGCATTATTATTGTGTTTGTGTGTGCCTGCTGTGTATATATACTAGTAAGCACATGTGCACATATTCAACGCATCTCATTACACCAACCTATTCTGAAACCTCAGAATAAAGCAAACTTTCCTGACCCCCCCACACACACACACACACACAGACACACACATAAACACACACACATAAACACCCTGGAATCTCCATAAAACTGTTATTATAATAAAGAGTGGTGTGACTGTACTTTCTATAATCCTCCCCTGAAGGTCCTTGTTTGTAAATATACAGTATGTTTATTTCAGTGCATGTGTAATATTTTCATCTCTGCCTCTATGTGTGTGTGTGTGTGTGTGTGTGTGTGTGTGTGTGTGCGGGAGATGCAGAGGTCTATTTTTAGGCTGAGGGTAAATATGTGGAACAGACTGTGGTCCCAGTTGCCAAGAAGCTCTCTGTCTTGTAGGTGAGCGACTCGGGGTGAGAAGCAGCTATTTGTTACATCAGTGGCACATTTCCACATAACCTGAAAGGCCAATAGAACCAAGTCTGAGACGGGGAGGGTTGCAGGTTCAAATCCCGAACCCGACAAGAATTATCTAGGATAGTCAGGTAATTAAACAAGAGTAGTGCCCTATCCTCCCTTTACAAATCTGGCTGAGGTGTACTTATTCAAGATACTTAACCCCAACCTGCCGTTCCCTAAAGTGATATTATATATATATCATATATATATGGCACATGAATTGATAATTGTAAGTAGTTAACCGTGAGTAGTTGTGCAGATTATGAACCGACATCAGGAAATAAGCATTCTGTGACATTCTGTGAAAGCGAGTGCTCAAAGAAGAATTGCCACACGCGAGCCGTGGGGGATATGGATCCTCTTCTGCTTCTAGGCTCGGTGTCAAGTGTGGGAATGGATGCCGCTTTTTAAAAGTGTGGATTAATTTCTTGAGGTTTGGCGTTCTTTGCAAGAGGGACAAGAATGACTCATCTTTCCCTTCGAGACAAGATTCCTTTTGTTAAGTTTTTTCTTGTCACAATGAGCCATCTGCACCATTTTCCCGCAGTTCTATGGCAGGGGTGATGAGCCAGAGCACCTGGGACGGCTACGGGCCGAGAAAACACGGGGCGTGGAAGCGGCAGCGAGGCGTTGTGATGGATGCCCTGTCATCCGGGCACTCCATCCGATGACACATGTTCAATCTCAGCCCCGCGGCACCTGTTGATAGGGCAGGATGAGATTTCATGCCTCTGCGGAGCTGTGTGTGTGTGTGTGTAGTTGTGAGTGAAAGAAGAAGCCACAGAGACTAAAAGGGTTCTAAAATCACAGAGAATGAACATCTGCATTTTGGAATATGCTTATTCTGCTGAGAGGACAACCCAATGCAAGGTGAAATACATCCAAAGAAACTGTGGTGTTTCATTGTTACTCCAGCAGTCCTAGTCGGGCTGGACAGTATATATGGGCAGTGTTTCATATAGAATACCAGTGTTTTTTTATTGATATGAATTTTTCATATACCCCAATACCAGTGAGTGTGTAGCGTACAATTTGGGAGTGCAGAGTGGCGGAATGTCACACTGTGGGACATTATTTGAAGGGGGGACTGTTTTGCAGTTGTACCAAACAAGCTGCATGCAGCTGGATGTGAGAGCACAGCATGTGTGTGCTGAAGAGTGAACAACACGAACAGAGAAAATGTGACAGACTCAGAGGAACTTCTACCAAAAAGAGGAGCCATGACAGTGTGGAAGCACTTAGAATTAAAAAAAAAGAAAAAAAAGACACTAATTAAACAACCAATCAATCAAACAATGTTATCGGGTTAAAGTTCTCTGCCACAAGTATGTCTTAGAATTGTTCTAGCTTCTAGCTTGATCTTCCACATCTGCAGGTAATGTTATTGTTGGTGCTGCTACTGCAAGAAAAGCAATTTTAAGCCTGTTTACTGCAGCAATTATTATCCAAATTAGAGCTGCAACAATTAGTTAATTAATGATCCATTGCCACCTATCACAGTAATCGGCAACTATTTTGATAATTGATTAATCAAGAAGAAAATTGCCAAATTCTCTGGTTCCAGCTTCTCAAATCTTATTATATTCTGATTTCTCTACTCTTTTCTATAACAGTAACCTGTTGATCTTTGGGTTGTGAATTCTTGGTCTGGACAAAAGGCATTTTTGATTGAAACTTCATCTTTGGGAAACAGTGATTAACATTTTAGCACCAACCCTCTCAGTGTCTTGTCTTCACTTCTACAAATGTTAACCAACCGACATGATTTTCCAATAGTCTGGGGAGCCTGCTGGTAAATGCCCACCTGTCAGCATTACAACAGGGACTGTCAGAGGAGAAGATTTCATGTATGCCTCATAAGAAAGGTGCGGTTTAACGTGTTAACACCAGATAATTATTATCAGATAATACATTTGACTTCACCCATCACAAAACCATTAAAGTTAGCATAACTGATTATTGCTGAGCAGACTGTTCCCTGCAGGTCCTACACAAAGGTTATTGAATATATCCTAGTGTCACTTCATTATAATGGGGAGAAAATCTGCAATGAGCAATGAGTGGTGAGAAAAAAGCACAGAACAGGATCTACTGTATATTTTACTTTTGTGTTAGTTTTAAAGGAAGGACCATTTTACTTCTGTCATTTGCTTTATTCCAGTGATGTGACAGGGCTTAAGAATGTAAGGGACCAATTATATTTATACTTATTTTATTAATATTTAGAACATAGATTTTATGTACAATTCATTGTATATTTTGTCAAACTTATCACTGTGAGATTAAATCGTCAGTTTTAATAATAAAAATATAATTTCAGAAAAAATAAACCGATGAAACTAGCAAAAATAAAAGAATAAAACTTGAACCAATGAGCCACACAAACGTACATGTGGGAAAAAAATAGTTTTGTGTTTGATTTTTGCAAAATGACTTGAGTTACTGTGTTAAAGTGCTAAAAATGTGCTTACCCACATTTACATACACATCAGACCGACAAACACCACAGGATCATCCACACTCAACACAGCCTGAAAAGGCTTTAGATGCAAACCCCAGCTAAATTAAAACTGCACACACACGCACAAACAGACTGACCTTTGAGGCAGGAGTGGTGTCCACAGTAGAAGCAGTGACGGCGGTGGAGGCCTCGCTGATGGTGGTGCTGGAGAGCTGCTCGCCTCCGGGCTTGGACATCATGCGAGCACCCTGCAGCCTGCACACACACACACACACAGAAATGCCTTTAAATGCCGCTGCTACCACCAGGGCAAACAATGGTAGACTTTGGGTTCACCAAGTTTGACGAAGAACCAGCAGAGTTTATTGTCATTAAATGGTTTCGTGGTTTTCTTTCATGGGCTGTGTGACTGATGCAGCACCACATACAAGATTCTGCTTTAAATACTGAAGGTGTGATTGCTGCCTTTATCCTGCATTACTAGACAGTGTATTGTGGAACCCATTTGTTTTTAAAATCTATTGTTATAATCTGACCATCTGACCCTCTATATTCGGTTCCTTGCCATTGTGGATACATACTATGCATGTTCAATGTTATTCTACTTGACATTATGATAAATCTAAAAACTATTCTAGAAAAATAACTTTAAAAGATAATGTAAGGGAAGGAGTGATGGAGGAGAAAGTGTGAGGAGAAAGAGTCTAAATAGAGGATATTATGGCCTTTTTCTGTGGTTTGTGTCCCCAGAGGCCAATCCTTTGTGCCTTTGTGGGTAAGGTCTGAGGTGAGCTCAGGCCTATTAACTTACATGATTGCTTCACAACAGGACATTGATAAAAAACAACTTAGAAACCTGATTCACAGCAGAAAAAAGTAAAAGTGCAACAGAGCACGCTGTTACATAACAGTGTGATTCCAGAGGATTAATTCACAGTAGTCCTTAATCCAAATGTAACCATCTCCGAATATGAGCTGTGAGAAATGTCACGGTAAACTGAAATGCTTTTTTAATTGCTTTGCAAAAGATTTGCTCTTCTATGTTTCGGTTCTCGTCAGTTTAATTAATTCTAATGGGAAATTGTAGTATAGTAAGCACGAGTAAACATAGACATGAGGGTTGATGTTACAGAGTGTGGACCAGAGAATTCTGGGTAAACAGGGCATCCCATAATTACCCCATTATTTCATTTTTTTTTCCCATAAGAAACTCAAATGCATGAATACTGTAAAGAGCATCCACCTGTACAGCTTCATTAACAGGCAGTAGCCTCCATTTCAAGGTCTATTTCTTGCATAGATTTTTAGACTGGTGGAATAAAGATAGCAGTGAGCAGATGTTGAAATCAGATTACATTGAATCCTGATTGGATTCATATGTTGTCTTTTCCAGATGAGCTCAGGTAATCTAAGGTGAGCCAACGGTTTATGAATTACATGCATTCAAGATTGGATGAAGCTGTCAAATGACAGCAGGGAAATGTGATCTGACGTTATGCCGTATGAGGGGAAAAGAGCCTGAGGAGATGTATCCTAAATGTGACACTAGATACTGTGTTCAGCATTTACATCTTTCTGTTCGGGGTTTTGATTTCAGTCGAAAGCGTCCTGCTAATCTTAGACTGCTTGGCAACAGGTGCCTCTCCAACAGACCTTCACCTCGAACAGATTAACTAACTTGCTGCTACATATTTAGAAAAATGTTCTTGTCTGCGGTCTTCAGCACATCTTAAGAAGAAAAACTTGACATTTCTTTTTCATTTGAAAAGAATACATAAAAAGAAGAAGAAGGAAACGAAAGAAGTAAACTTTATTTTGTCCCTGTGGATTTTTGCTTCTGGTTTTTAGTCCATGAGACATTTTTAAGAGGTTTATTTTTTTGACTTTGGTAATTATGGTTTTATTTAATTCACTGAGGACCAGGGTGTTCTGACAGATTTTTAGATTTTTTTATTTAGAAGTTGGCCATTAGCTCTTTCAAGAATACTGTGTTCTTGTTAGAAGCTGGACTACCAACCAAAAAAAAGCAACCAACTCCCCAGATGCAACTCGTGTGTTTGTATGTGAATATGCACCATCTATATTGGCTTAAAGCCTGAATATATTCTCAAATGACATAAGCATAGTGTTGCAGAGTAGTTCTGTTCATCCTAGTTCCTAGAGTTTGGATTTCACTGATACTTTTGTGTTGTATTGTAAAAAGAAAACTGTATAGGGAACATCAATGTTTTTTTTAATGTTATTTTTATACTATATTTTCATAGGTCAAAAGTCCAAAACTTGAGATGAATACATGTACAAAAAGAAAGCAAATGCTCCCTAAACATCAAACAGTAACACCAAATTAATTAATCATGCCCACGATCATCAGCTGTGTGTTGGTGGGGTTTTCTCATGTACCGCAAATACTCTAATAGAGGCCCAGGCCTTTAAATATTCAAGTGCGTTGACCAGGCTGTCACAGTAGGAATTATTGTTAGGGACCTTTTTTTTTTAGTTCAGTGTGACACTGTTTTGGAGTTTTGACACCACTGGAGTTACCGCACCAAGCTGAATGTACCCTACACGCTAAATGTTTAATCAAGTCTGTAACCCGGCAGATTAACAGTAAACACAGACTTTAACACAGACCACAGTAGCCATGGCTTGATATTTTAAGGGCTCTGACAGCGCTAAACAGCCTCATCTGTACAGCATATTTTTGCACTCAATTAGACATTTAAAAACATTAGTTCTAATAATAGTCTGTAGACCTGTATTACAGATCAGCTTTTATCTAGCGACCTCTAACATCACCAATGTTAGAGGTCGCTAATGGAATACCAGCTAATGTTAGAGGATTTATGATATTTTGGATCAGATTCAGGTTCAAAACAAGAACAAGACGTGTACTCCAACCACTACATTTTGTGTACACGGCCTCAAAAAAGCAGGAGCCATAATATTTTCAGGCAGACTGCGAACCGAGAGGCTGCATGAAGAGCCAGGATATGATAAATCATGCAAAGATATTGCAGTGGAAACACGGAATTTAAATATAGACCTGGAAAATGAGCATGATATGTCCCCTTTAAATTGCGGCTCATTTTTTTTTAAAAAGCTGACTAAACAAACAAGAAAACGGAACACGTAAGCAGGCAATTTAGTCCGACAACAAACCCCAACAAAACGCAACAAATCTGCTTTCGGCCTACACTCAGACTCAGTCTCTTTGCATAATGACAGCGCCGTTATTGCTGCTGTCATACTGCGGCGAGACAGATGAGACATTCCGAGGAGGATGTTTTATTGCTGACGGGCTGTCAGCAGGCGGAGTGTGTGTGTAAATCTGTCTCATTAGTTTCAGAAGAGAAAACAATGGGAACGTAATGCGTGATTCACTCATCCGAAGAATCCAACCTTATCATGAAGCAATATCTTTCGCCCTGATACCTTTTATTTTGGCTTTCAGATAAATTCACACATTTTTATTTATTGTAAAAACACCCTTCTGTTTCACTGTGAATTGCTCTGCTGGTGAACATACAGTAGAATATTTCATCAGATCAGCTCTTGTTCTCCTTCTTTCTCAGACAAATTAACAGACTGAACAGACCCTACTCTGTCTTGCATATTACAGGCTGTTCTGTGACACAGCCTCCAGTTTCGGCACATTACCGAGTTCCATCTACTGATGCATAATGTAAATCTCTGGGGTGTGGGCGGGAGGAGAGTGAGAGACAGAGAGATATGCGCTTTGTTTTCACTCCGCCGTCAAGAGGATTTTGTGCAAACCTATGAAAGGTCACAAACTATAAAATGGAAATTAGATGCATTCTCGTCCAAGTAAACGTCTAAATAATATATTTGCTGCAAAGACGCTAAACAAAACGGATGTTAAAAAATGAGTAGTATCAGGGAAAGTTACTGTTCGTTGTCTCAGGGCCAACGTTGGTTCTAAGTCATGCCTTTGAAATACCAAAGCATTGAAAAGGCGCTTTGCTTTTCAGCCACTGCACTGGCCAGTAGAAATAACCTTTTCTCTGCTTTTCATTTGTAGATTCTTCGCCGGAACAAATCTTTAGGCGTGACATTTTAAGGATCTTCATTCAACTTTCTCTCTGCTACCATTCAGAAAGAAGAAGTTCTTAAAAGATACAGAAGAAGTAGAGACTGAGAGGAGTGTTCGTGACCTTGTTAGTGGATGAGAGATGAGAAGCACAGAGACAGGGGGATGGAGAAAGAGCTGGATAGGGAGATGAAGTTAATGTCAGAGGGGTGAATTCATAACAGAAAAAAGGAGAATTTCACTCTTTCGGAAGTTCAACTTACTTAAATCCACATCGGATATCATGGGGGAGGGAGGAGGGGGGGGGGGGTGATTTGGCCTTTGAGTCGTAGGCGGGCTTTGATTCTATATGACCTCTCTTTCTGTGAATTAAACCATGCGTAACACAGGTCCTGGAGGTCCGAGGGAAAATAACCCACTTATTTAACTCGAATGCCCAAAGAGGATGGGGTCATGGGCGGTAATCTGTTTAGCTGTCTGCAGAGAACAGAGATGGAAACACAAAAGGGTCTGAGCGAAAGAGACAGATAGCGATTACACAGGTTGAGTCCTCAACTACTTTATTCATTATATTTTACAGCCTTTAAAAAAAGACTTAATGGTTTCAGAAATGTTTCAGCAAATTCATTGCTCTCACCATGAACAAATCTCTCTGAAATCTAACTAAACTCCATTAAATTGAGAAGACAAAGACACAAGAAAAAAGAAAGGAGAATGGGAAAAGATAAAGAGATTGTGTGATTGACTGTAAAGCGTATGAAAGGACAGCGTCACACTCCACTACACATGTTAAGCTGTGGCTCCATCAGCCAGACATCAGCATGCTAGCTGGTCCAAAGGTTGCTTTTATTATGAATGCTGTGATTTGATATAGTCGCATTTCAAAAAAAAAATCTTGATCCATGGAGATGTGAAGCTTTATGGCAAAGTGCAGGTCACTCCCATACAGATGGTAATTGGGAAGTGGAATTCATTTAAATCAGACAGGGTTCATGAAAGGGAGAGTAGGATCAGATGTTGAGGTTGCAGATACTATGATGAATGACTGCACTGTTCTCTTCATGGCCCTTGGTCTAACTTCATTTTTATCATACAAACATGTACCATAAATGAACAAATAAAAGCTGGGGTGTTTATTGGTTTCAAACTCTTACCAGATCTGGTAAGACTGAATATTAGTTGCTTCCTGGCAAAAAATTTGCTGAAAAAAACTGAAAAAATTGGTAATTTAGTAAAATGCTAAATCAATATGATTACCATATAACTTTTCAGTATAGTACTGTACTGTTTACTATAGTATTGTAGTATTATAGTTATATTTTATGACAGAAAGCTTAAATTTCATTACTTTTTTGGGGGATTTTTCGCTGCACCAGAGCTATGGTGATCGATGATTAAGCAATATTATTGAAAAGGCAAAGTGCAGCATCAGTGGTCACATCTTCTTACTGATTTTCTGAAAAAATATGAATTACACTCCGCATTATTTAAAAGCAATCATTATTTATCCTAATATACACCTGTTTTTAATGGGGACCAGGTGGTAAATTGAAATTCAGCTATTGTTAGGTAATTTACAATAAATCTAAATCCTTTTCTTTGCAGCTTCTCCTCTTGGTCATATCTCTAAAAGCCTTGTATCTCTAAAAGCCTTGTATCTCTAAAAGACAAAACACAATATTTCCTAGAACCCCAATCTAGACATTATCTTTCAATATATAGTGATTATTGACTTTTTTCTCAATTTATATCTCCCATTGAATATAGTTGCACTAATTATTATTCTAACTCAGATTTGTACCTTCATCAAAAAAATGAGGGATGACTTGAAGAGGTATAGTTGTTTCAAGGCAAAGTAAAGTGCAAAAATGAACATTTTATCTCAGCTTAACTTCCTGTTGTTCATGATCCCTCCAGCACCGCCCTGATGTATATCAGGAATAGACTCCGTCGTGTTGCTGTTCATTTGGGGGAGGAAAACATGCACAAATCAAACTTACGACCTTAGAAAGAAGCAAACTCACTGGAGGCTTAGCTGTCCTGAACCTTTATGTTTTTCTATTATACCTTTCAAATTCAACCATTGCAGGTTTAGAGGATCCAGGAATCAGAGGTCCTCTGGTGGGCTGTAGAGGTCACACTGAGCAGAATAATACAAACAGGCAGGGGGCACAGAAACCAATCAGACAGAGGCATGGAATATAAGAAATGCTGATGGTAAAAAACAGATTTTTTTCCATGAAACATCTCCTCTATGAAATAACTATCACTTCCAGTCCACTTTATGTTTCCCCCATGGTCACATACAGCAGGTCTTACCACATTTAAATGAAGTAGCCAGTGGGAGGAAGCAGCCCGCTAGTGTCTGGGGACATGTCCCTGCAAAATGGCCTCTGGCACATTCTGATGTCACTATTCCATCATGTACGCTGATCTTCAATATTGCATATTTGAAATGCCAGAAGAATTGAGATTGTTGTGCGTTTAGGACCCATGTAGATAAAATTTATCTAGATATGGAGTTTCATGCTGCTAATGTGTGCTTTTGTTCTGTGAACTGAAAATATATCACTTATCTGTGTAAAGAAAAAAACACTTTACTACGGGATGCATTAATGGATGAATAGAGAAAATAAAGCAGGACGAGGGTCTACCAGTGCAATCGCTTCAGACGAATCAACTCTTAAAGCCAAAATGCTGGTATCTCACCCCAACATAAAAACAACCCTTTGAAGTGATTTCAGAAGCTAGATGCTTAAAATAAAGTCTGCAAGCCTCACAGCCACCCCATCATTAGGAAATACACTGGAGACATTGGATCACATACTTCTAATGACAGCTGAAAAAGCAAACAATCTTCAATTTCTGTGAAATCTTTCCGTGAGTCCAAACGTGCTATTTTGCAGTTTATAGTTATGGATGGTCTCGTTATTTAATACCTTTGAATCCAAATTGCTTGTCATATTGTACATCTAGTCAATATTTCCTTAAAACAAATGCCATTAAAATGTTATGCTGCTATAATCCTGTTATGGATAAACTGCATATTTAGACTTGATATCTGTTCATTTGGATTCTATGACTTTATTAATTCAGTTACACACCAACTTTGTCTTTATAGTTATAATAGAAGAAGCAAAGTTGTGGGCTTAATCGTGTTATTGGCAGGTATTTTGACAAAAAAAAAAAATGTATGCCTTTTAAAAAATGGTGATCCGACTTATTCCTATGGACTTCAGGTACTTTGACACCAAATGAGAGTGAAGGAGAGTCGATTTTATGTTTGTTTTTTTATTTTTTTAACATTGCATATTAATCTCACTCAGCAGCACTGGCAAAGAGTCAAGTGAAACTACAGTTTGGAGAAGGTTTTGCCCGTGGGAGGAACAGGGAGCCATGTCGTGAACGAAAAGGCCACACAGGAGACTTAATCACACAGGAAAATTAATTAAAGATTCCTGTATTTTAATGATACCTCTCGCAATATAACGAGAAAGAACTCACCTAATTCCCTGGAGAACTTGGCAACTCATGCGTAGAGCTGCGACCGAATTTGTCAAAAATCAACAGGGCTGGCAGCCCACGCAGCATTTAAATGTAATCAGACTCCCACTGCTTACCTTGTGCAGGCACAAAAACATGCAGAAATATACCATAAAGGAGAGGAAAAGCACAGGTATCCCTCTCCTCAAACGGAGAGGAGATCATTATTTCTGCATCACTGTGTGTTAAACCCATTTTCCCTTTCAATTTTATGTTGAGACAAACAGTGAGAGCTCAAAACTTTCTGCAGTAAATGAGTTGGTAAGGACAGGCTGGCAGACGTCTACTGCATCTTATTTCACCACTTTGAATGTTTTACTGACACTTCTATCGGAGCTGATGAAAAATCGTGGCCCTCATACATGATGGTGATGGAGCTAAAATGCCTTGTTGCCTTTGGGTTGCAACTTTACATTTACAGTAAGTCTCTCGATGGTAAATGAGTTTGTTTTTCTTGTCAATCTTTTAGAGTTTTAAACATCAGTGGACTCCTTAATTGTCGCTTGTATTTTAAAGGAGACATTCCACTGATTTTTTTCACTTCCTTTACATAGACATGTGAGAGAAACATAAATGACAATAATTATCATAATCTATGCAGCCGATCTAAAATCTATCTTGATTTGTATTGCTTTTTACTAGTCACGCCCCAAAACCCTACAATTCCCACAATGCAATATTATAGCATTTTATCATAAGATATGATCCTTCTGCCTGTTCATTATATTTCTATAATATGTAAAGTGTCAAGCTAAGATAACCCAAAAATGGTATTAAAGCTATTTTTATGATTTCAGAAGGAAAAACCGTTTTCACAAACTGTACTAGTACTTAACATCATGAGTAGACTATTGTCACGCATAAAATCAGTGCAACACCCCTTTAACATTGGTGATGTAAGAAAATGCACTTTAAGAATATTGGAATAAAGCCTTAGCTTAATGACCAGCATGTTTAAATTAGAGGTTAATATACAACTACATTATTTTTTTAATTGCATTATATTGGCAAATGTATCTGCTTCCTGGATTATGTTCACAGGAAACATTTTTTTTGACGTAATTAAGTGCTAGTTTTATATATCACAGGGACACCAGTGAAAAGTGGTGGTTTCACTTAAAATTTAATAAACCTGTTATATTTTAAGTCACTCTAGACTCTCACTCTTTTTCTTTATTAAACTTAGACTACAGTTTTTCTCTAACTTCAACACCAGCGCCACTGACACATTTCGATGGCAGATACATTTTTGCAACTTGTCAAAGGTGCCATATTAATTAACACGATTTTCTTGTTGAGAGAAACCATAATACAGACGCTATAATGTTTCAAGCTCTTTGCTGTTGCAATGTCAGTTTTATATGATGAACTTAACTTCTCAGACACACAGTTGAATTGAAATCTACTGACTGTGTTTCGAATACTTAACGTGGTGGAGAAACTCACTCTTTATCACACCACACATTCCATCTACATGAGTATCCCCCTGTTTCATTTCCACACTGCTGCTATGGCAACAGTCAACCAAAGCGTTGCCAAGCTGCCCCCCCCAGAGAAGCACCATGCGTCCACCGAGTACAGCTCCCCTAAAAATCTCCCGATCCCAAATCAATGGGCCAGAGAAAGGCTCAGAGAGAGAGAAAAATATGTGTACAACAAGAGGGTGAACAGAAAGAAAGCACTTCAAACAGGAACAGATGAGGGGCGACATGGACGAAGAATTGAAAAAGACAAATGCAACAAAGGGAAAGACACCCTGGAATTCTGTTGATTTCTTTTTATAGAGTGGAAGTTTGAACCATGCATGCATACACTGTTTCAAACTAAAAACTCATCACAAATATATAGGTAAATGAAAAGTATAAAAAAAAAAATTTGAGTTGTAAAAATGATTCATTAAAATTATGGGGGTAAATTTCATAATCAAGACAGAGATTTAGCTTGACAACTTTTACATTTCCATGAAATCAAAATCTATGTGTTTCATGATTCTAGAGTCGATGACAAGAAGACAGACAGACTGACAGACTGACAGACAGACAGACGTGGTGCAAATAGACGTGGACATACTTCAGATGCAGACAGATACTGAGACCCAGACGGCAGCAGCCGGGGAAGTTATTCCATCTCCCCTGCTGCCAAAATAAGAGCTGATAAAGGTACTCGGAGGAGCTGTAAAGTCCTGACACTTTGGTTACTTTAATCCGCGATAACCCCTAGTGAGCAGCCCGCTGACGCCGGCCTTCACACACTCGCACGTACGCGCACGCACACACACACACACACACACACACACACACACACACAACCAGCGTACCCTGCTTCTAATAACACTCTCAGATGGAGTTTCAACTTTGTTTAGAGGGCCAGTGAGCTGATGCCTCTACAAAGTTGAAGTTGACATCAAATAAAAAAGAAGCCTGTCAGGTGGAGTTGAGGTGACACACACACGTGTATGTATATATATATATCTGAGGATTAGCTCTGCTCCAGCTGTGAGGCTTACTGGACAACAGAAAAACAAAACCAATAAATATGTTTGAATATAAATGTGTGTGAGGGAGTATGAATAAAGCAGGTTGATGCTGAAAAAAAGTAGCTCAGCAGAGCAATACTCCGTCCTTTGAAAAATACAAAAGTTCAGAAAAGTGTTTTGTTGCCTCTGTGAAATCCTGCAGCTTCACACAGCTACAATAAAGCCTTTAAAGCAGCATGGTATGTATGTCTAGATGGAGCCTGGGGCAACAGCTGAAATAGTTGTGTCTGTATTGTGCGCAGTGCTGCGATGGTTCTGTAATTGGATAATTAGGGTCCCCAGCTAACAGGTGAGTATATAAACCCAGCCTCCAACATGCCCTAATGATAATTACACAATTTGTTTTCCACCCGCACATGTAATTTGATGCAAAGAATTTTGTGACTATTAATTAATGGTTTAATCAATTTTAATTCCACTAGTATGAATGGAATGACAGAATGATTACTGAGAGAGATATCAATTTTGCTTTGCTTTCGGTGAATCCCAAATGAAATGTGTTAAACTAAACCCCAACGGTGATAACATTCGGAGGGTTATTGCATTTGTTGGTGCTGATGTGCTGTGAATAAAAGAACAGGCCCCAAGAAATCCTTTGCATACCCAAATATGAACTGGCTCAGAATGAGAATAATGTCTTTATTGGCGTCGACAACAACTGGTCGATCAATAAGAGAACAGAGATACATTGAGATACACTGTAAGTTTCTCCAATGAGTGGATTGTTTGGCGACAACGATTATTCATTAGATCAATTGATGAAAAAACAGAAGTCACAATAATGAACTTTGACAGGCTGACAGTCACAGCTCTATTTACACGTCTACAAAAGATCTGCCTGGTCTGAAAGAATTTAAAATGTCCTCTGTGAGGTTAACCAATCTAGACATTCAATTTCATCTTAAAGGAATAGTTGGGGAAAATGCAGGTAGACCTTAGCATAGCAGACTAGAAACAGAGACAAGCAGCTATTTTAATTCCACTGTCCATCAAAATAAGTTGATGAAACGTGACTTTGGCGCTCACTTATAATGCAAGCACAAAGTCCAGTATAAAAGCACCAGAGATTAACCTGCCTACATTAAGATGCTGTATAATGAAGCTATTCAGCTTCTGAATGAGTTGCCCACAGTAAAATAGCCCCAATATTGTAGTTATAAAAGCAGTAATATTGAAGGTAAAATAAAAAAAAAACAGGTTTGTTATTTTCAGCCAATAAGTGCTAATTGCTTTATAAGTGACCTGGGGATTAGTTCATAATCTTTGTTGTCTACCCGCAGCATTTCCTGTCAATATTCACATGCTCCAAAGCCGAATTACCCTGGAGGACGTTCTTTACTGTGACTATTAGGCTGGATCCCACTGATAGTGCTCAGCGGCGCCTCACGTAATCACAGTGAAGGGCGTCCTTGAGTGCATTACCCGCCATAATGCCCGTGTATTCTGCCTCTGAAATAATCTATACCGCATCATACATCCCTGATTCCTCCGATCATAAACCTGTACAGAAATCGCTGTCTATTTTCGTCCCGACGCGTTATCAGAGCGGCGTGGACAGGCCTGCTTCACGCCTACACAGCCGCTAATAAGACAGATCCATCACATCAGAGCAGGGAGAAAAAAAATATAACCTGGTCTGTCCTCATCTAGAATTGGGGAGCTGGCGTGAGGAGAGGTGGTGAAATACATTTAATGAGCCGAAGTGATGAAAAAAGAGAAAAAATGCAGGCAGAGGAAGAGAAAAAGAACAGGCGAGACAGAGCGAAGGGGAGAAAACACAAGTCGGGACTGGGAGAGATGAAGCTACTGTAGACACGGGCAGATGTAACAGACTTGCATGGACGTGTGTATCTGTGCTCGCTGCCAGACGCACGAGGCTGACAGAAATGCTCTTGCTGCCCACATGTCTGGGGAAAAAAAAAATTCTGAAAGAGCTTTTCACAGCTAAAAATACCGACCTTTTGCTTCTATAGAATTTCTCCACCACACTGTGAGAAAAGTAGTAGTTTTAGTCTTCCACTGAATTAGAAATGATTGTATTGTACGGCCACCATTTAAAAAAAAAAAAAAAAAAAAAAGGAGGTAATGGTCTCTCTAAAGGTTGCTTTAGAGAGAAACATTTACATTAAAAGTCACATGATTCAAATAAAATTACCTGACAATTTGATAATCACAAAGTCCATTCAATAGTAAAGTGAAGATGTAAAGATGTTTTAGACTTTTAATGCCAACTGTTGGTGGCACAAGATAATGTAATAGCAATCCATACAGTATTTGTTCACATATTGCAATCTGGTGAGTGTTGGACCAACTTACACACTGATAATACCAGTGTGTTGATAAAATAAAGAAAAAAAAGAGAGAAAGTGATATAAAACGAGCAGTTTGCAGAAGTATGAGGGGAAGATGAAGGATGGGGAGGGACGGATGAAATTAAGGGGTAAAGAGAACAGGAAATGGGAGAGATTGAGATGGCGATACGAAGGGAATAAAAACTGACAAATGAAACTAATACAATAGCTTTTAGTGTTGAAACTTTACTCGCATTGAAGTGTAAAGCGGCAGTAGTTTAGTAGAAAAGGTTTGAATGCTGTTCACCGTAGTGCTTTCTTTATACAGACTTTTCACACTGCAGCCCAGGGATACATGCATTATATACACCTTCGTAGGTTCCGTTAGCCCCAGGCTAAGGAAGCCTTCACATTTTCAAAGTTCCTGGCACATTCTAAAGTGGATAAATCCTGACTTTAGCCTCCGGCTTGCTGGCCCTGCTTTGGAGCTGTGTTAGCCCAGAGTTTGCAGGGTTGGCCCCTAAAATCCACCAAAAACAGGGGTAAAAGGTGTGAAAGGGGGTTGCTAAAGTAGCCCGTCTAGAATGTACTGTAAACATAAATCACATACTCCCAACGGTCATTTAACCCAGGTCTAGTAGAAGTGGAGTGTGGACTGTATAGTCCTGGGATTAGGTTAACCATAGGTTAACAATATGTGTGTGAAAAGGGGCCAAATCATCCCAGGATCAACTCAACCGTACGCAGCGTGAAAAGCCTGTTAGGACTTCCAGAGGCTTCTCCTCGAGAGCTTAAACTTTAAGTGTAAACCGCTAGCCGCTTTATAACTCCATGGAAAGTAAGCCACATCGGAAAGAAGACGTTTCAAGGCTCATTTCAGATTTATCTACCCCGCGACTTTAACAGGCTCCGAGGCTGCAGTTTGTTTATACAGACCTGCAACTCTTACCCAACCTTTTAAGTCTTTTATGTCCTGCATGTAGAGGTTTTATTTGTTTGTTTGGTGGGTGTTTAAATCATTTCCCCTGCACTGCCTCTAGAATTTGCTTTTTGTCAATTTTTGTCCCTTTTTCTCTCACCAGGTCATCATTATAAGTCAGAATCTGTTCTTAATTAACCTGCATTGGTAAAAAAAAATGCAATCAAATATTCTTTCATATTCTTTTATATGCAGGGAGGCTGTTGGGCATCATTGGGCGTGTCGGGTGCAGCCACATTGCATTGTGTTTTGACACTTTTATTCAAGCACTTACTGAATATTGGATGATATCTTTTAATTCAAGGCAGTAAAAGCCACAACAGAATAACCTTCAGTTGCTACAAATAAGCAAATATAATAAGTGTGAGAGTCAGCTACATCACAAAGAATGGCAAAATGCCATCAAAAGGTCACGAATGAAGAAAGGTCACAGGAATTTAGTTCAGATCATGTGAGTAGTTCTAATCCAACTGGGGATTTAGTTCCCATAATAAATAAATACTGGGATACCTGGTTAGATTTGTTGTATAGTTTAGTTTGATGTGCAACACTATAAAAGTGGAAGTGAAAGTACACAGTTACTACAATAATCAGTATTAATAATTGTGACTTTTACATCAATGGCGGTGATAATCACTACACTATAATTTAGTGAACACACAGACTTACTCATTAAACCAGAGGAAGTAAATGATAAGTTTGTTTTCAGGTTTTCAAATTCAGACAGTGAGGTTGCATGAAATTTGCTTCTGGCCCTCTTTAATTAAGAGCTTTTTAGTAATTAGATATATGTGGATATTACTTAGAGGCGCCACACAGCCACACAGACATTTAAAGTTATTTTCCAGGTTCAAACAATTAAATGTAAAGTGAAATCTATTATATGAAAGAAAGAAGTTGGAAGTTGTGCCACGGCCCTTACACGCCCATAAAGGTCACAAATCACCCGACATAAGTGAAAACACTTGTGCAGAGCTTTATGTTTTTCAGGAACTCTAATTGAGGTAAACATCTATTTTGCCTGAGAGCAAATTACATACACAGGAGATTAAAGCAAGATGGCTGAGTCACAGAAAACAATCATCACACACAGAAACACCAATTAAAATAATCACAGACATTCTGTCAGAGAGCAATATGAAGTCCTTCCAGAGCAGTGGTCCCCAAACTACGGTCCGTGGGCCGGATACGGTCCGCCTCCACATTTGGTCCGTTTGAACAATACCAGAGAGCATTTTGATTTTTTTTTCATATACTGTATTTTCATGGCGCACATAAAAGTCTTATATTTTCACAGATTGTCTATAAAATAACAGGGATGTGCATTATGCAGAACATTGTTGTATTAACAACACTGAAAATGGTAAAGAGACACACTTATAAAGCACAGTTTAAACTGAAGGTGATCAGCTATCCGCTGAGTTTCTGCGGACATAAGACAGGTGGCACGAGTTCGAGGAAAGACTCGATCAGTGGATCACCGAGCAAAGAACGAGTGGGAGAAGCGTTCCGACGGTCATCATTCAAGTAAAAGTAGTAAAGCTAGCAGAAGAAGTGAAAATTGAACATTTCCATCTTGGTGCTTTCGTTTCATAAAACGGTGTGATTTTTCCATCCAGACCAGGACTAGCGCAGCAACTTCCAGCGGATTACAACGCGAAATTTTCATGGAGCCACACCACACAGAAAGTAAAGAAAGTGAAGCTGGCTGTTTGATGGAGATTTAGCTGCTGTTGGAATCAGAAACAGAGGATGAGGACTTTGATGGTTTGATTGATGACATTACCCCTGCTTGTTTTATTTGTGTTTTACCATGCCCGCAATGATTAAAAAATGTTAGTACTCTGTAATCAATACCTAAATTAAGCCCAACCAACTCAGTTTTGCTCTCACTCTATTTTTGTATATATCTATTTCTATATCTATATATAAAACGTGCACCCTATAGTTAGGTGCCCTATGTGTGTTAAATACAGTAATGACTTATTTACTTATTATTTATTTCATAAATAATGTTATTTATTTTCTGAATTGTTCTGTGAAGAACCTAGAAAGGGTTATTTGATTGTGGCTTTCTGGAAAACATTTTTTTTACATTTAGGCAATCCTGCAATCATCACACTTTTTCTGTTACAAACTGACCCCGGCCCCTCATCAGAGAAGGGAAAAGTTATGTGGCCCTCACAGGAAATGGGTTTGGGGAAACTAGAGATACATGTTTTGCTCTGTAAAATTTCAGGAAATAGTAAGAAGTACCTTTAGAATGTTACTGGTATGGTACCGGTAATAGTGCAGTAAATGGACCTTCCAACAGGTGCCATTGTTTGGACCTGATCAGCACCGTCCTAACAGGTCTATGTTTCCCGTTTCTAAATCACGTCACTCTCAGCTCATGGGACACAGGAAGTCAGATAATGTTTCAGCATAAAACTTCTGTCACCTTCCAGAATAAAACACACTGTGCCAGACATATATGAAATGACGGCATCAACGTTCCGTCATATCCGCTGGCAACGGGTCAGAAGTCATCTGGGTCCAGCATCTCAGACTCACCAGAAACTCATTGTGGAAGTGGCAGAACAAAAGAGAACTTATGACCCCACGGATCCTTTTCATAAGGACAATGACAAGAAAGACAAAGCACCATATAGAGCTTGAAATATACTGAATAAACACAGTCCAAATGAGTGGTTTAATGGAATATGTAGTCGTCTTTGTGGACAATATTTTTCTTCTAAAAGTTAATTTTTATAACATGCAAAAAAAGAAAATAATACGAATGGCTGAATGGCCCAAGCAGGCAAAGATAGCATCCTTTTAACATTTTAGTGGTTTCTGCTGTACCTTCACAAAGAACACTCCAACAGCACTTAATGTCCTCTACAGATCCACCAAACCTTTCGGGTATTTATTTAAAAAACCATCACTGGTAAAATGAAAGGCCCACATCTTGACTTCAAACAATGCTGAACTTTTCATGAAACCTGTCATCAACCCACACAACCAGCACATATAACTAAAGTGAAGAAAGAGATATGCAAATCATAACCTTAAGGCATGGGTAAGATGTTTTCAAAGTCAACGAGAAGCTATAACAAAACATGAAACACTCATCACTGCAAGACCGTTGGAATTCGTCTTTAAAACCTTCTAGATTATTCTCATTTTCAGTATCATTTCATCACTTCAAAAAGAATGAGAAAATAAACAGCTCGCAGCTTGAAATTCACCACGTGGAAGAGAACAGAAAAATATGTGGCCAATGCTCGTGTTGATGTATCTGAAAAACAGCTGGAGAAAGTCAATGTAGCCCAAAGTATCTGACATCAAACACATTCTTCTTTTCAACAGCTTCGCTTGTGCGTGTGTGTGTGTGTGTGTGTGTGCGTGCGTGTGTGTGTGTCTTGACGAAGTAAAAAGAACAAACTCGATCACTTACTGTTCGTGCAGAATAAAATCCACGTTCTCTTGAGAAATCTGCCCGGTCACAGGATGGCGGAACGCCGTGGTCCTCTGGTTATGACTGAAGTGACAGAGGAAGGAGAGAGAGGAGATAAAATTAGCAACCTCGAAGGCATCACCCCGGAATTTTCACCCCCTAAGGAGTCCGCGAACGCAGCAGACGAGAGCCAATCGTTCCCCGGAGGAGTAGCGGGCTCAGAAGCTCTGTCCAACCTCCGCACCCCGATGGGCTCTCGTCCCTGACTTTGCCAGCCCCGTGTAGAATGTGATGGGTGGCTGCAGGACCCCCCGACCCCACCCAGCCAGTCCTCCGCAGCCTGTCAGGAACAAAGTGTTGGGCTCAGCACAAAACGCTGGACAGAGCAGGCCGGGGCCTCCGTCGGTTTTAGGCTCGATCAGTCACTCTAAGCCTCGGCCAGAGTGTGAAAGCATTCAACTGGGTAAACAACACGGGGTGTCACCAAGGGTCACAGTGTGTGTGTGTGTGTGTGTGTGTGTGTGTGTGTGTGTGTGTGTGTGTGTGTGTGTGTGTGTGTGTGTGTGTGTTAGGGAGTCAGGAAAACCTCATTTCCAATTTATCAGCAGCTCGGATGCTTTACAGCAGATAAAGGCTGTGATGGAAAATTCATGTTAGTAGTGACATTTCAACAGATTTGGAAGTCAATTAACAAATAATTATTAGATTATATGGTCCAATGATTCAAGATTTAGCCATGATCTAAGTTTTAGAAAATCCTAAATGAATTGTAGTACTATTATTTCATATAGTAGCATTACACTATGTTGTACTGTCAAAACTATATCAAAGATATACAGAGAAACAACAGTGATGACATTATGTCATAAATGTATATCAGTGTTTCCCACACATAGACAGCGCCACAGAATGAAAACCCAAGTGCATTGATTGCGCCTGTGATTCTGTCATTCTTACTCACACAAAACAGAGAGTGAGAGGGCAAGAGCTACGCATACATGTCGACTGCCGTACACTCGCACTGGCTTGACATTTCCAGCCAACGCAAGCACAGCTCAGACCTCATATTAGTTTTAAAATAATGCACCAGCTCTCCTTCCTGACCCACTAATTTAAAAAGTATAGGGTATGCTTTTGAATAGCTCAATCATTGCCTTATCGGCTTCCGTAAAACACCTTAAACTGCATTTAAGTCAAGACCTTACAATATTGATGCATAGCTGCAGTTTTAAGGAACCTGCCTTATTGCACTAGCACATTTTGTCTCACCAGTATTCAGGCGGCAGTTAATTATAGCCTTGATTATAATTTACTATTAATAAGAATTTCCCACTAGCTTGCACACAATGCATGAACAGTTAGTCACAGGGATGCTATCCTGGACACCTTTGCCCAAGTCAAGTCAAAGCTCCGCCGATGCAATTAGCATCTTATAGTGATCGGCCCACCCCTAGTCCACTTCACCCTCAGGGGTGTTGTAGCATCAAGTCCATAGGAGCAGGATGAAAGTTATTGATTATTGGTTTCGTCCCTGAAATTTGTTATAATGAACTCTCTTCATATTCATGCCTCTTTACTTATTGTACGTTATAGAGAAAACAGGGTCTTATATATGCATGCATACTCTTATATTAGTTTGAGTGCAAACTTGAAGCAGAATCAGCAGTGAGAATGCAACAAACCCTGAGAAAAGTCCTCATTCCCGAACATTGCTCCAGGAGAGCTGCTTAATATCCACCAACAGCAACACAACATTAATGAGGAACACCATCAAGTCTGAACCAGAAATCAATACACAGCAACACTGTGTTCCGTTCACTCGCAGCTCAAGTTGCTCACGCTGTACCGATTCCTGCTTGATGTAGCAGAAGATCAAATCCTACAAGACTACAAGGTTTCCCAGGAGACTGGTCACATGGCAGCGAGGGGGGCCATAACGGGGAATTACGATGTCATGATTATCTTACAGCACAAGCACCTAAACACAACTTATCACACGGAACTGGTCACATCTATTACACCTATGGCTGCCTCCCAATCAGCTCATACATCAGGTATGTGACACGTTTCTCTTTCCTTTCTCTTTAAAATTACACAAGTTACTGCTGCTAATAGTCTAAATACCAAGTGAGTGATAAAGACTTTTATTCTACTACTAGTAGCAGAATATATTTTATGATTGGCAATTTAAAAAGTTGTATTTTTTGCACCATTCTGCATTAGCAACAACCATATAAAACTATGTCAATATCAAGCAAATCATTTTGAATAACTGGTGACACCTTCTATAGCAGCAGAATGTTTTTTGGTTGCTCGAAAAAAAACAAAACTTCTTCTTCTCATCTCTGGACCATGTAAAGGATTTATGGTTTTCATAGGCTCTGACAAATCACCTATAGTGGCCTGTACTCAAATTTGCACATGAATGTCTGACAGGCCATAAAAAAAAAAAATGCGTGAAAAAATGAAAATGCAAAAATGGATGTTTGAAGAGCATAAGGGAACTTTTGCTCTCATTCCGCAAGGGAAGAGCAGCTCAAAAACTGGAGACGGTGTTAGTCATGCTGCCAGAGGAGTGTGTCTTACAGGACAAAAACAGTCAGTGCTGCGGATAGCAGCGTCCCTCAGGGGGGGGAACGCCTCACCGCTTCACCACAACAAGAAGCTTGCAGAGGAGTCAGAGGGGCTCAAGGAATTAATAATTGTCCAAATAGGACGGAGTTATAATCGATCAGCTGCGGCATGAAAAGGAAAACAGATTGTCCCGACGGGCCTCGGAGTCGTGAGTTATGACGGAGACGCTCGCTCCTTGCAGAGCCGCGTCAAATTCAACAGCAGATGCTGAATGGCAGCTCCGGCGTGTCGGCGCTGGTATGCTAATAAACAGCTCCACGCGCCGATCGATGCGGGCGGTGTCATGTATGTTGGGGAACGTCGTTACAACCTGCACAAGCTCAGAAGGAAAAACACTACTTCCCAGGCATATTCTTTCTCTGAGAAAGGAAAAAAGCAGAGTTGTTCAGGTTCCATGATGAAAAAAACAACATATCCGATCATCCAGAAACTGCAAAGCTTGAATGTAAAACACACAAAAGTGACAAGTATGGAAGGGAGTCTTTAGGGGATTTTTGTGAATAGACTAAATAAAAGATTCTTTATAAGGCAGGAAAATGTGATATCAAAAACATTGGTGGGAAATTATGCTAAAAGGATTAACACAATGTTTCTACAGTACTGATTCATTATGTTAATATGGATGTATCCCACTAAAAGCTGCGTTCTTCAGCAATGCACCCGCTTTTTTACATACGTCACCTCATTGCACATTTTACATTGCTCCAGCCAACAACTCGCAATGTCGCTAACGAATCAACCGTTCTGCAGATGAAAAAGATTCATAATCCACTGATGACATTCACAGAAATATGCAAGAACTGATACATACATGTCAAATTCATAGTGATCTCATACAATTAAACGCAGTATGTCAAATATATTAACTCTGATGTCTTTGTCAGACTATTAAAGTGCGTTTTTTACTGCTGAGGACGCAGTCACCTCAAACCCTTAGTGAGGCCAGCAGTAAACTCCGATAGAGATTGCAGGTTAAAACAAAAGGTTGTTTATTACCAGGCTGATATGTGAAGCAATTCTCTAGGGGTGCTGATGAATCCATCTGTGATTGCTCACAGAATATGAATGGGAACATAGTGTCAATGTCCTGAGAGGTTGTATATCAGCAGCCGTCATTTCATTTTTTTTTTGGTCCAAAATAGGACAATATATAATAGACGGGATATTGTCATTTCAGAAGAGCTGAGGCAACGATGACCTGTACTGTAAACGGGGGGGGGATTGTTCAAAGTATCTCTAAAAGCTTCGTATAATGGCCTTTAACAATGGCCTTTAACACTGCTAATAAAAGACCTGCTCACACTGTGCCTCTTCATTTCTGGGCCCATTTTGCCATTTAGTGTATTTTTCTGATCCGCACAGCGAGATGTGATCAATGCAGCTGAGAGCCTATTAAAAGACAATTTATCTCCCAGACATCATGATATCTGTGAAGAAAAAGAAGAAGAAATACTCCTCAAAAGATACAAAGCAGTAAATACATATTTATTCGCTGCGCCGGTCTGATAAATAAAAAAATAAATAAATAAAAAAGGTAAATTGATCACTATTGTATTAAAACAAAGACTATGTATCACAAGAGAAATATTATTTCACCTTTATTATTATTATCCTTCTCTGGGAGTTGGTGACTAACTGAGCTACTTGGACGAGTTAGTTCCAAATAAAGCTGCACACGTTCATCACATCGCTCTACAGAGCAGCTTAGCACCTTTCAGCTGGATGTTTTGGTTTTACAGCTCACAGATGTACTGCTGGTCTAGTCTCAGTACTGGGGTTGACCCTGTTTGCAGCTTGGAAAAGCCCATTTTAAAATCATGTTTAATCACATCTAGAGTATCTGTTGACATCTTGATTTACCTTTCAAGAAAAACACTTTGAAGCATCGTTCCTACATAAAGTGTTCATGCAAAGTCATCAAAAAACACAGGGGTGGATGTTTTTGTGATGCATGTTTCTGTTATGACATAACCCATTACATTTGTACCTTGAGTGCTAAAGGTACATTATCGCATGCAGCGAAGGCTATGAAGAAGAGACAGAGCCATGTGAGAATAAAGGAGCATGGAAGCTTTGAATTCAACGCCTCTGCTTGTTCTGTTCATCTTGTATTATCTTACATTCTTATTATGTTACCGTAGCCCGGTGTGGATAAGACGAGCTTTTAGAGCACCTGAAAACACAGCAGCAGCAGCAGCAGCAGCAGCTGAGAGCGTGTGATGCAGCTATGAAAATAGATCCAACTCATATAAACATCTCTGCTGTCCCAAGAGCTCACATCTCCAAGGACAACCCAGACACTACCTACCCCTGCCGGCCCCCCCAGCTATGGGAGACTTGCGTAACAACCGTATCATTAAAAGAGAGCTTCCTCTCAGAGCGCAGACTGATTAAAATAACCGACTTGATGCTGACACTGCGCATGCAGCTTTCCATGTAAGGTGTGGTGTTTACCTGCGGGGTGGCAGGAGGTGTGATTCTAAAACTGGGGTGTTCCATCCACATCAGCGTGACGGTTTCCCTCAAAGAGACGGTTGTCAAGTTTAGATAAATGTATCTGCTTGTTATCAAAGTAGTAGTTGCTGGGTATAATATGCTAAGCATTAAAAAAAACAATTTTCGTGGCCAGAATAGATTTCAGAGTTAACAAGGTGCAGCTTAAAGTTGTATAAAGACAACGTGACCACCTCATCCCTGCTAAGTTAAATATTTACTCACTTTCTTATCTCTCGAAAAAAAGGCCCAGTGTGGATGCAAATATAAAGGTCAGTAATATGTTTATGGAGCTCGGCGTCATATCGTAGTTTTTTAGACTAAACTTTTCAAAAACAAGATGATAAATGTGACCAAACATTCAATACCGGCTTTTGGTTTGTTATTTTTTGATACCCGGTATCAAAAGTTAGTTTTGATACCCATCAAAACATATTAATGCATTCCTATGATATGGGAGTTTTAATGTATACTGTTGGTTCTAACTTCTTCATTGTCTCCAACTGTTTATGAGCCGTATTAGTTCTCAGGATTTGTTCACATCCCACCGTCAGTTATGCGCCTGCTGTCAGAACAGTCAGGTTATGAAGTGTTTTCTTTAACCTTTCACTTCTCTGCACATATCGCCTGCCGTCATGTCGCCACTTCAACAGCCCGGTAAAAATAAACATGAGGGAGACCAACAAACACCACGGGGGGTTAGAGAAATCACACTGATTTGTGCATTATAGCCTGTAATGTGGACAAAACCTCAGAGGCAGACATTTGTCTCATATTTCTATGTATGATACAGTCCATGAGGGTCGTTTTTTATTTTTTTATTCAATCAGTGTGAACCTGCAGATGCACTATTTGCAGTTATTTCCTCAGACTGTCTGCGGGATATTAATCCAACTGATTCCTTATTCTCACCAGTATGAAATCTCAAACTTAAAGCCAAATTCAGATCCATCTGCTTTAGTGTTGTTTCTCAGGTACAGACAACATAAACCTGTGATTGCACCAATCAGCTGAGCTCAGACAAACGGTGTATAGCGCTTCTTTTCTGATTCTGGACACTGTTTCACCACTGATCCCAGTAGATAACATAGACCCCTATCAAAAGCATCAGAGTTTTCACCCGTGACTTGCTGAGGTTTAGACTGAAAAGTAAAAAAAAAAAATCTTTACTTTGTTACTGTTACAATAGTTCATAATGTGAAAAACTTCCCCGACACATAAACCAGACAAACTATTCAGACAAACTGTCTCATCATTCTGCTGTCTGAAAAAAGCAAACGCGATCAACGGCAGCTCACCCTTTCACACTGGCTGTCAATCTCACGACAATAATTTGGGGGTTTTATTACCGGAGAGTGCAATATCTAAAAGAATATATATATGACACGTGCTTTGATGGCGTGCGATTCTCAGACACAGACACTCAATCAAACCGCTCAGAAGAAAGGACTCATTATATCTGAGAAAAACACTCCCCAAGGCCACAATCTCTTTCATGCCAGTGCAGTATTTCATTTTTCGTAATTTTGCAGCATTTCTCTTGTGAGGCAATCTTGACCTACAGCAGATATGCTGTGTCCCTCTGTGTAAGACTTTTTTTTTTGCCTCCAAACAGAAAACCTTATGGCGGTGGCATAAACACAGGGCTGTGCACGACTGCACTCGCACAACATATCCCACCTCTCATGCAAACACACGAGATCACACATAGCACACATGGTCTGCCGCGCAGTGCACACGCTGCACCTGCCCTGTCACATGGTTTGGGTGTCACCAGGAACTGCAGTTGCTTTACTCCTGTTTGTCATTGCAGCTGAAAAACTGTAAATTATGTGCTAAAATGCACTGGTTGAGCGGTGCAGCAGATCAGGGTTAACGTTTGTGGATGCCAGTGACACGACAATTGCATACAAATGTAGTTGACAGGATGTAGAAGGGATGCATTATCATAGTTCCAGGTGTGTTTTCACCCCATACTATAACATTTTTCACAAATAGAGCGTGTCTCCTTCTACATGAGTTCTCCTAGTTTAATTTTGGCCTCAAATTCATCCGTTATTTATCATTTTCAATGTGCAAAATATGATAATGCCGTATAAAAAGGAGGGTGTTTTAAGTTTAAAGTCTACTTTGTTTCCTGTCTTTCTTCCTGTTTTTTGGAAGGTGGCATATCTTGATAATCAGGTTCAAAGTCAAAGTGCAATTGATTTTCATTCCCTCCATAAACAATAGTCAGTACACAGGGAGGCAACATTTTATTCCTACAGCTTTGAAGCCCCTAATCCAAAGGTTGTCAAATATTCATTGTGTGATTCAGTGGGGGAATGTTGATGTCTGTAATTACTTATTAACATAATTACCTATATAAGAACTTGATATAGAAAGATGTTAAGCCCACTTAATGAAATAGTTTTCAGCATCTTCTTCTGTCTGTAAAGCTCCATATTAAACTTTCATTCTATTTCATTTAAAATTCATAAAGCAGTTACCACAAGGACGATGTACAGGTAACATTGCAATGAAAGCATGGAGCCTTTTTCCCACATTCACCTCAGAAACTTGAAACTTTGACCATATTTAACCGACATCTTGTGTCACAACAATATAAGCTATTGATATTTTTTTATCTTCTTCTGTTTTACGATCACTATAACTTGTGTTTTGTCCAATACTGTTTCAGTAAAAAACCCAAAGGTCAAATTCTCCTCTTCCAGATCTGTGCACCTTCATTCATAGGGTTTCCAATACTTTCAACAAGGTTTTGCAAAAAATATAACGACACAGCAAAAACACACACATGAATAATCAACGCCAGTAATACAAAGTTAAATAGTCGCTTCTCTACATAAACAGGATGTTACTATTTGAATCTGCATAATGGGATTTATCTTGCTGACATTAATAATTTTCAGTATTTATTATTATGAGGTAAACTAACTCAGAGTGAAGTTCGTATATCATGTTTCCCATAAAACAATCCAGTTGATTACATTAAGCAAGAAGGTGTAGAGGATGGAGTTTTTTTTTTTTTTTTAAGCTGCATTTCTGTTTGCATCCAATTATTGTCCAATGACAGCCAGGCTGAAGTTAATGTGGTAATGATTTATTGTTATTTAAAGCTTTACGTGGCACTTAGGACGTTTCATTTTATTGATGATACACTGATCAATGTGTCACCGTGTCCAATAAGCCAAACCTCCATCTGAGTGTGACTGATGTTTTAAAAAGCGACGCCGTTGGCTTTGACCCGCAACCTTTATCGCTAATAAATAGTGGGAATTTGTCTCTGTATCTTTTGCGCACACCTGCCTGTGTTTTAACAGATGTGGAGCAGACGGAGTGTTTCCAAATGCTTTGGGGAGCGGGTGTTCACTTAGTCAAAGGTCACGTCTATTTAAAGGGGTTTTTTTTCCAGATGAAATGTGTTTGATGTGAAGCGAGGGAGGGTGGAGAGGAGCGATGCCAGTGCACTATGCGGAAACACGGCAAGGTCATTCCCATTCAGAGCACACGGTGCATGTTTAACAATGTATGTGTGAGTGTGGGCATGGGCGTGTGTGGCGCATTAAGATAGGGAGGGAGAGAGAGAATGAGAAGGAGGCAATGACGCCTGCATTCATGGTATTTGTGGGTGACAGTACACAAGTTTGTGTCTCAGAGAGGGAAGAGAGAGAATAGTAAATACACGACACTACTAACAGCACTTCAATATCCCTCTGTGTGAACAAATATCAGCGTCATTGATAAAAACTAAATAAGCATAGAAGTTCCTTTGGATAATAAGAGTGTGTGGCTGAATGTGACCTTTTCAAATCCAAATACAGAAGGCAATGGGCTGAATTCAAACCTTAATTGGAAAAAAAAATCACAAAATAGAGCAGAATTAATGTTCTCGTCCTGGTTAAAGAACAAATTCATCGGTTGCTCACAGTCACAATTTGATTTAAATCTATTGGAGGGCTCACAGACTAACAGCATCCTTTCATTATTTGATAAAGGACATGCACATGCGCACACACATGCAAGCACACCATTGCCAAGGACTGAACACTTTAGCGTATTTTCCAATGTTTAAATAAGCGTCCCCTAATTAAGCTGCACAATGCCACAGCTGCAAACCGCTTCCTGATTTGGCTGCAGCACAAAAGTAGGTTAAAACATCATCAGTGTTGATGTTTGGTAGCCCGCAGAGTGGGCGGCCGGCCCCGCAGCTCTGATTATTTAATAGCCACTGAAAGTCCAAAGAGCCACCTGATGATGCTCCAGCCTCCAGCACTCAATGGTCTGCATGAACTTTAAGCAGGAAACCCTGCTCCGTAAAGATCGTCTAAGCAGATACTTAATCTGTTATTGCTGAACAATTTGATAACGCGTTGATTAGTCCGTTGGTATTTCATCAAATGATTAATTCCAAACAATTCTGGCTGCAGCTGCAGGAAAAAGGGCTTTCGCCAGTTCACATACCTGAAAATGTGCTTATTTTGTGTTGTCTATTGTTGGACATAAAAAAGAATCAATTAAATCTTTCTCTGGTAACTTTATCACACTAAATTAATTTATCAAGAAAACAAAAGTCTATGTATTTTTTGTATTAGAATAACATTTTATCTATTAATACACAAAGTCACATGTAGGAAACATGTTCTAGTGAGGAAAAAAAAAAGTATCTTTAAACATTAATATTCTGTCCTATAATAAATATTAGTTTGCATAAGTCCATGCGAAACCACTTTGTTGAACATTAATAAAATAGGAAATCAGAACATTTTAAATTATTTGGTGTGGTTTATATTCAGTAGAATTTGCCTGTGTGTGGACCATGTTACTCTCCTTTGAAAAACTAGAGGCAAAGCTGTGCTGCATCAACATATGACCCACAACCAGAGTTACAATGTCATACTTTAGAAAGTATATCCGCGATGCTATAAACCATGACTGCTATCAGTCGGAGCAACATCTGCGAGAGGCCACGTTCTCCCTGTTGATGTCTGGCAGCAGATAGAGAAGCGCTGCAGCTGTAACATTAGAGCTCAGTTCCACCACGTTACGCCTCGGGAACTGCGAAAACAAAACTGTGATAGGATGCAGACGGCTTTTCTGTGCACAATGAAAAGCAGACAACAGAATAAGCACATTTTTTTTGTTTCTTTTCCTGTTCTTTTTTGTTTTTTTTACCTGTATTCACATGGTTACCGCTGTGGCTTCATTACTTTTGTTCCTCTCCGAGCATGTGAATGTGGGCGAGCACGGCGCGCTCTTCCTGTGGGTAACAAGGAGGAGCGAGCGCTAAGCATGCTAGCTCAGTCCTATAACTGGCCAGGGGGTGAAGAGATGGAATACTATCTGACGACTGCAAACACACACACACACACACACACACGTGCACACACACACACCCACACAAACTTCACCCTACTGAATTCCAAGCAGATTGCTGCTGCCAGTAAATTCCTTGGCCCAGTGAGCATGGGGCAGTGACACATTTGGTTCAGCTCCACGCTGCCGCCACCATCCTCTGCTCAGGTTTCACAGCTATGCACGACCATCGACTAGGGCTGAACGACTGGATGTTTATTTTCACATTAAAAGTTTCACACTATAGTTTTGGTCTAATACTTTTGGTTAGATTTCGGTAGAATACGATGTGTAGGCCAGCACGTCTCTGCAGCACAATAATAATTAACTACCTCTGCCGAGGAGGGTATGTTTTTGCCGGCGTTTGTCTGTCAGTCTGACTGTCAGCAAAATATCTTAAAAAGTTTTGGCTGGATTTTTTGGATATTTTGAGCAAATGTTGTGATTGGTACCATGAACAGATGATTCAATTTTGGTATTGATCCAGAAGAAATCCTGGTTTTTGGATCTTTTTGAATTTTTCTATTGTTTGGTAAATTTGCGGTAATAAAGGTTCCAATGACACTAAGAGAGGACTTTGACTATGCCTAAAATACATTTCATGCTTGGGGTAGGTAGAAACTTTTGAAGATGTAATTTTTATGTATTGCATGTATTTCTATATTTACTTACCTATGAGCATTACCACTATGCTGTCAAGAATTTGCAGATGATTTCTTGTCAGAATTGCAATTTTAGTGTCAAGTAATCTATAAGCACCTTTTACAGAGGACAATGATGAAAATTGATATTTTTCATTCCACGATAGTGTGTGTATTCAATGAGTACGGGAAAACAATGTTAGGTGGGAGACACAATACGCTCGGCAGAGGTCTGCACTGTGTGTTTCTAGTTTAAAAAACGGTAAACACATATTTCCTTTAACCTATTTGAGAATTCCACCAGTCCATACCGCAATTTTGATAAAATGCTCATCAATTGTTGGGCCCCACCACCTGCCCACACATCCAGCACACACCACAAACATGAACAGCCTCTTTCATTTGCTGTGCTCTCAGTACTTTCCTCTCTTTCACTCTGCCTATCGCTCCTTTTCCCCCACTCCCACTCCAACTGGAAAGCGTTCAAAATTGCTCCTTTGATTGAATAAATTAAGGTTTATAAAGCCTCATGGAGGTTTTTGTCAGGTGGTGACACCAGACATATCTACCGGTGTGACAGTCTGCAAAGCTGAGTGCTCCCCAAGTGCCTACTGGCACAGACATGAAATCCTTGTATTGAGATGTATTACGCATCTCCTGTTACATATCCCTGTCTATCAGGATGATAAACAGGAACCTAAATTATAATAATAACCAAAATACTAGACATTTTTGCCTTATATGTGTGTGAGACGTGATCACTGAAATTTTCAGTCATATGAAACCTAAAATTGTGCAAGGCTTTTAGAGTAAGTTGGATGATGTCAATGTATGTTTCACAAAAGTGCACCAAATTAGATTTTTTCCCTTGTGTGTGTTCAAAAGGATTCAGTATTTTAATACAAAAAAAGAACCATAAGGTGCAGCTGTGGGTTGCATAATGCAGCTTTTCTCTTTAATTCTTCACTGACTCATCTCCCACCTACCTGGCCCCCCTCTGTCACAACCATTGTGTATTCTTCAGACACGAGTGGAGGTAAAGTGGCAGCACTGCGACCCGGCGCGTGACCTCCGGCCTCCAGCGGCTGCATCATTTGCTTGTTATATCACAACACTTTTTATGTTGCCAGGCAGCTCCCCTATCTCTGGTTTCAGTGTGACCCAGTAAGAAAAACAACAGCAGAGAAGGGAAGAGACGGGGCTGATGGAGCCAAGGCAGTCGCTCAGCACTGCTGGCAGCCCGGCAGCATCGCCACGCCAGTAATAACCGAGGCCGACACCGGCATCACTTACATGGCTGGCACGGAGACCCTGCTGCCAAGGCCCAGATGGACGTGGATTCTGCGTACCTGCCTCTATATGCACGGTCCAACAAGCTGCAATATCCCACTGCATTACAGTGATATTAACAAGTGGCAACTACCACAGATTGAGGCTGAAGCTGATGTGGAAGCTGCGTTCAAGTGAAATACCACCAAGGCCTGCTAGATGCTTCTTCAAGAAAAAAACATTCCTACATTCATTAATATCACCAACTAAAAAAAAAGCATCAACTCGTGATATTAATCTAAAATTCTAAATTTAGGCACTCTACGGCTCTGGTGTTTGTTTTGGAAACTATTGCTCCATTGTGATAGAATTTAAAGACTGGCACAGGAAGAGCGTGACAGCAGTGATTAATAGTTTTCTATGAAGAAGGGGGAAAAAAGTCTAAAGGTTTCAAAAAGCAGAATAAACAGTGGACATATTAGGATTGTAAATCACACACTGTGCCGTAAAAATGACTACAATTGTTGGATAAGCGTTCAATATTGGACGATATTTTGAATTTGATAAAACAACGCAATATGCGGTAGTAATCTGATAAATGTCTGGTAGTAATCACTGATAAATGCAATATACGTTTAGGTATCGAGCAAATGCATATTACATTCTATTTCAATTTTTAATAAATTCAAAATGAGGTTGGTAGTAAAAGTTTATTAGGTGAGTGAGACAACTTCAGTGCGATTTGAGTTTACGACTCCTCCATGACTGACGGGAGAGAGAGTGTGAACAGCGTTGCAAATAAAATGTTTATTAGTTTATGATGAAATACTTTGACTATATTTGATGGTACAGGCCGCAGCTCATATCACAGACACTAGTTTCATTAGATGTATTGGTTTGTAGGCATATTGTTATACAGCTGGAAGATATAACTCAAGCCCTGGAAGTGAAAGAAAATAAAGGATTACTTATGCAGAGCTGTGTGTAAGAGTGTCTGAAGAACGTTTTCTGCTCCGTTATGAGTTTGACTTTTTTTCCCCATCTTCAAGAGCACCTTTACTGCGTGTGAAAGTGAGTAAGCACCTGGTAGCCTAATTTTTCATAGAAATGAGGAGGATGTTGACTTTAAATCAACGGGCCTGAAAAACCTTTCACAGCTCAATGCCATAAATTTACAAACAGACACCTGCATTCATGAGAGGTGAGGTGGTTCATGTCACATCTTTACATTAGGAATTATTTCCTGTTCCTCCTTCATAAAAACTGTCATATTCTGTGAAAATAAAGTTCAATCATGACCCGTCACCTACAGTCAGATGTGCCCAGGGGAAAAGAGAAATACTATGAAACATTAACAATGCAATTAGTTTTATTCAGACATCAGTTGCTCCACATATTTTATGCCAAAGTGCATCTCACGGAACTGATCATCACTACAAACTACCATGAGTAGTCCAATTAGACTAAGTTCGAATAATCTATGCACACCACTGCTTCCAGTACATACATTAATACTAAGATTAATGTTTAAGTTAGTTTAGTTAGTTTAAAATGTAAAGTCAGCCTCTGCTGAACGATCACGTCTCACAACAAACACTTCAAAATACATCATGTCTCTGTGTTGATGGCCAAGAAAAAAAAAAAAAGGAATGCTTCCCAGTGCTGCTGCAACACCTCAAATGCAACTCCAACGCATCGTATGCTGGCAAAATTAGTCCTGGAGCTAAATGAAATAAATTTTACCAGAGCTGCTGATCACATGGAAAAAACAGTGCTGAAATGACATGGGATTCTATTTTGTGTGCTAATTGTTTCCTTGCATGGGAAGTGGAAATGATTATGCTTTACTGAACAGTAGATAATAATGCAGATGTCTTTAGACAGTATTTGAAATAATATTCATTGACAAATATATATACTCATGTATTATGATGCGCAAATCCATCTGAAATGGAAATCAGCAACATTCTTTATTAAATACATACAATGGGTGCACACGCGTGGGGCAAGCAGGGGTCATTACTTTGAATTAGAAAAGTTTACAAGCCAGTTTCATTTTCTTTGCATGGTGCATGCTTCATCTGAAAATCATTATACGACCAGAGCTGCACTGGTTTTATTCTGTTAATTCTACTACAGCACTTGGCTTTGCAGAGTTAGCGTCGCTAGGTGTTTTTCCTCTCACGCCTCAGTGTGAAACAAAATTAATTTTCACTTATCAGCAAGGCATCAGTTTACATCTCATTCAAATTCAGTTGACCTTAAATCTGAGTTTGACACTATATTTAAACATCAGTGTTTTCCTCTAAGACCATGAGAGAGGTTTTAGTGCGTTTTGTTCGCCACGTGCTACCACAGGCTCTGCTGGCATGCTTGGAGGGCTCATCATTCTTCAGCTGTCATTTTACTTGTGAATAAACTCACTCTAATTATCCAGATCACTTGCAACGCATTTCCTGATAGCTCTACAGAAATCAGACGGCCGCTTGTTCGACACTGGTCCACATTCAAATCAGCTGTGGCATTTTGGCCCCCTGCCTCACCGCATGACTGGATCTAATAGCCACTCTTCGCCGAGCTGAGGAGCGGAGAGCCTATTAAATGTCTTATTGCGGAGATAATGAAAATATTTTTACATTAGCATTCAGGAATAGCAGTGGAATGCAGCCCTGCGACGGTGGAAAGAATATGGAGAGGAGTAAGCAATGCTTAGGCTCATTAGGAAAGCGCCTGCACTGACTAAAAATGAGCAGTGGAACCGCAGATTGTGCCTTTACAGCAAATAAGATTCATAGCGGGCCCATTGAGCAGCTGCTTGACAGGGGTGGCTATTTGGGGGAGAGAATGCATGTCGCAGAGGAAGCAGTTTTATGGATTTTATAATTAAAAACTTCTGCGTTAGTCGAAGATTTTTATCAATTTTGTAGACAATAAGTTACTTGATGAAAGATGCTGAGTCCCTATAGCCAGCAAAGTAACAAGGCATCCCATAATGCTCCGCTGCCTCCTCCTCGGCTGTAGCTCGGCTACGTGGGTGCAGGTCAACGTCGAGAGGTAAAGAGGAGGGGAAAACGTGACACCAGCACGATATCCGTAATGCAGGCAGCCGTTTTCTGCCCTGAAGCAGCAGAAAAGCTGCTCACACCACGGGTTAATGATATAATGTGACACTCGAGTGTTTTCCGTTGACAAATTCTCTTTTTGTTTGGACACCTACAGAGTGGCTCTAAAGGAGCTGTTTGGGATTAAGCGGCTTGTTGAAGGGCCCTCCAACGGTGTGCGACGCTTGCAATAAAACGCAATCACCCCAAAACACCAGAATGGCAGCTTAAAACGAACAAATGCGAGTCCTGTTTATCCCGAACCCCAGTCCTACAGTCCTGTTTCTAAAATCGATTCGATGCAATTTGGACATGCACACATGTAATGTAATATTAATCACAATCGCAAAACTGATAAAACTGATATAGAGGGGGTTCCTCTGCATAGTACTTTGGCACTACTGCTTTAATTTGTCATTTAAAAGGATGTCTAAAAATTTATTCTACATTATTAATGCAACATTTCAAAAAAACAAGAAAAAAACTGCATTTTTCATTCACTACAAATGTTTGCGTCCCTATTTAAAACCGAAGAGCACTTTCTCTTTCCTGTGATTAGTCCGTGTGGGTGTTGACTAATAGCTTGTTAGTGAGGGAATCTGTCCACAATCAATCCCCCCTGGCAACGCAATGGCGAAGTGACAGTGATCAGCTCCACTGTTGGTCTGTGCTATCTGTTCCCACCATCTCTTATCCTGTCTGTTCTGACAGCGTGCGGACATGGGAGACTTCCTCTGTTCACACAAACACCGGGGACGGCAGTAAACAGAGCAGGGGCGGCGTGTAAATATGCCTACGACTACAAAAACGTATAAATATGACTGAAGCAAGGACTGCCTACATCTGATAGATGGCTTAGCTCCAGCAGACATGAGGGAGTACAGTAACAAGGTTGAGAAGAATCAGTACCATTTAAAAACTGTAATACATAATATAAAATATATTAAGACTAATATAGTCATAAAATAAAGAGAGATGACTGAAATAAGTGTGTAAAAGTAAAGATATAGAGTGAAAAAAATATCCAGGAGCTGTGACTGTGCAACCTTCTGTCATATAATTCAACAGATGAGAGTAGAAATCTGTTATATTTGGGAACATATTTTAGAAATGTGCACTTAAGAACAACAGATATGGAAACTTACGTGGTGTTTTGACTATCTGGGTCATCTGTATGGGTGAATGCATGCCCATGGACAAGCTAGGTGTATTTTGGCTTGTGCACAAAAATATTCTTTACTTTTCAGCATAAAACTGGCACCTATATTTCTGTTGCAAGCAGAAACTTAGCAACAAATTCTGGGCCCTATACACGCTTAATGTCAATGGGCTCCAATCCATGCCATGAGGTTTTAAGATGCCACCACTTGAATTGATGCATTTATATATTTAATCTGGACTCACTGATGTTACACTTGTTGCTGGTCCTGTCTGTGGGTGAACTTTACCATTTTTGCACCTCTAAAAGGGGTTTGACACATTTGTCGCTCATTTGACACCATATGAAATTTAACACCAAGTACCTGGAGGGCCCCGATTCATTCATTTTTTCACACCCATGCTTGTGAGTAACATGACATATCAGAAAACTAGTTCTGCAGGGGTTTCAATGTAAAAGAATGGTCTAGGAGGCAAAATACAAATGTTTGGTTTTGTCCTTGGATTATGATTGTTTGTCTCATCTCCCACACACTGTTGCTCCTGTCTGCTTCTCTACTGTCAGTCTCAAATGAAGACGAGGCGTTCAAAAGCACTTTATTGCAAAGCGTCCTGCCGTTATCGCCCTTTAAACACCGGCTTTCGTTCACTTTACTCATCTGGCACGTCGACAAAGCATGTACGGTCTGAAACCACATTAATGAAATCTTGTGTCACATGAGTCACTGTTGTTGCCCTTCTCTTTGATGTGATCATATTTGCATTGATTCCAGGGAAATCAAGTCTGTTTCCTCTCGTGTCTCTGCTCCGAGCATTTTTATTTTCATCATTTCCTTCCTTTCACGTCCCTTCCGACATCCTGCTCTCAAAAAGCATATCTCTGAATTTACAGATGTATTTTTTGGGGGGGAATAAACCGTTAACATGTTATGAATCCGCACCATCTTTCCTGTGTTCTTCCGATGCTGTCCAGCCCACGTCCCACCCCCCCTGCTGCCACCCCACCACGCAGCTCCCCTGAAAGACACGCAGGTCATAAAGACGGATAATTGCGGCTCCATCAAGTAGCACGTTCGGGATTCTTCAGCCCTGATGAGCCATTCAATCTTGATTGTGGCTGCATTTTGGGCAGGGCGGGGTCGGGCGGGCGCTGGCGTAAAGGAGACGTCCATCATAGCCAATCAGAAGCGGCAGACAGAGTGGCATCCACGCCTGTTGCTACTGGTGATGCCATAAGGCAGAGGCGCACCACCACCCCCCCCCAGTTCCTTAAGAGACTACATTTTGTTGCTATGGCAACATCAAGATGAGGCCATCTTTAGTTTGAAGCCGCTGCTCTTGTCCTGTGCAATAAATATCGCCAAATAGCTCTGGGATTTTACTGTGAGCTTTTACAAAAGAAGGAGATTAGAGTGTTCAATGCGAGACACCTCTTCTGAACTATGCCTGTGTGTGTGTGTGTGTGTGTGTGTGTGTGTGTGTGTGTGTGTGTGTGTGTGTGTGTGTTTGTGGACAACAGCAGAGCAGCTTTTAGCTGGACAGCAAGGCAGTTGGCATGGGGACCAGCAGCCTGGCATGCTAATAGAAGACAAGTCTACACTGCATTCACATTCAAAAACACTTCACATCGTTCTGATGGGCCCCGTTTCAAAGAGAGGAAGGGATCTTGTGTTTGTGTGTGTGTGTGTGTTCATGTGTGTGAGCCAATAGCAACGGGTTCCGAATCAAAGCCAGAAGAAGAAAAACAGTATAAAAGATAGCAAACTGAATAATTAACTAATCAAAGAAATAAATGAAATACAATACTGTGGCAGCAGAATGTCTGTGAGAGGAAGGAATAGTAGCTGGCAGATCTGAACATGAGTGAATGTAATAAAGACGTGAAACCTAACAGAAAATACACTGAATTTGAGGCCTGTAAATTCACCATATAATCACAAGGGACCTTTGATTCATAATGCCTTTTCTATCTCTCCCTTTATTTCTCTACTGTCAATGTCAAATAAAGGCGGAAATGCCAAAAAACCTTCTTTATTTTGTTTGGAATGCCACCAAAAGAATAGGTCGAGCTCATTGTTTTACAAAATCCTGTTGTCCAAATAGATTTTTCTCAAAACAAAAAGTTCAAGGTGAGTTACTGAATTTGTTTTACTTGCGTTGTGCATGATGATGATGTTTAGTAGTTTCTGCGAGTTACGAAGTGAGAGGACACGCTGGAAGTGTTGTTTCCCTCCTTTCTGTATTAAAAAATGGTTCTTTAAACTATATCAACAATCCTATAGGTTCACATTATAACCAGCAGTTTCAATTATTTCAGCTTTGCTTTTTAAGAAATCCTGTTTGTGCAGGATTTTGGCATGGATCGACAGATTATTACTAAAAGCCTTGGTCACCGTTGCTATGGAAAAGAAGCCAGTCCTAACTTCAAGGCTTTATGATTATACTTTGATTGATTGATGTCTGATAGATTGCCCCATCTTCAAGCTTCAACATGTTTAATATTATACAGTGTTTTGTCTGTCTGAATTACTGTGGGTTAGAAATATGATCTGCACATTCAATAGAAAGAAGAGCTTTGTAGGTGTCATTGTTGAATGATTAATGATCAATAATGAGAGAAATATACATTTTGTTACCAGAAGAAAAGATGCATGGCTTCTAAATGATACCCGCAGGGCTCTCATTCAGGAAATTAGAAGTGATTGAGTAGTTTGTGGAGAAAATCAAGTGTATTAGTGTGTTTTAGTTCTGAGCTCCAAGACAGCCAATGACCAGAGATTTCAGGCAGACAGTTTTAGAGCCAATGTTTAGATATATGTGTCGCGAGAATCATTAGACAAATATCTGAAAAAGAGCCAAGATAATACAACTTGGGCTGCAGTGACAGAGTGGCACAGACAATGAGAGAGAGAGGAAGACAGATACAATCCACAGACTACTCCCACACAGGCGCGTTTCCCACCGGAGGCCCGACTGACGTATGTCTTATTGATTTAGTTGAGAAAATGCTTCTAAATGCCATGCGATGATGCCAAATTGCACCCCGATCTGGCACTACAAGACTCTGTGACATTTAGGTTTGGGTAATATCCTGTACTGATCGAGGTGTTAACACGACTTCTCTGAGCACCTTTCTATTTCCATGAGGCATGAGAAAGTGTGCTGTACTTTAAGTAAGAATGAAACAGTGAGACATGTCATGTGAATAAGAGCCTCTGGGCTCTGACTTTTGTCACTTGACAAAACATAAACCTGCACAGATACACAATACTTAAGCAGCAGCAGCAGCAGCAGCAGTGATGAGAAAGTTATGTAATTACACAATATCAGCCTGTTAAATTCCTGAGTGGACGTAGATTGGGAATATGGGATGATAATAATCATTGCATACACAACATCTCATTTTATGGTAAGTGTGCCCTGGATCTGTGATTTGCGTGTGGTCTGTGATTATAAAGAACAGAAACAAGTTCTCTCCAGATGCTTCAGAGCGCACAGCAGAAAAGCAGCTGAACAGATCCGGTTAGACTATCACTGTCAATCACAGAGGAAGCGGATGAGCTGGAAGTAAACCACAATGTCACAATATTACTGAACAATATGAAGCATGAAGCATGTATGAAGCATATTTATCTGGGTTACTATTAGTGTACTACATATTTTAAAAATTCTACTGTATCTTGTGAAATTAGCCTCATGCCTGTAGTCATAGATGAATGAACAAACATTCAGTGTTAAGCTTTACCCTGCTACTGGGTTTATTCTGAAAAGACAGATCTGTGAGTGAAGTGAAGGACAGGCTGCAAACCAAATAAAATTTTCAAGATTCAAGATTTCCATTACTTGGTCACTACTACACTGTAGTGACTACAGCCAACGCTTCACTAAACCTTGGCTAGAAAGATGTGAACACTTCCTCCCCCACGAGGGATATGCAGATCTGGAGCATCGTTTATTACCCAAGGAGCAAATATAGCGGACAAATGCAGGCACTAAAACGAATGTCTATTCCCTCCTTTCCATCTCAAGCTGCATATGCGTTGCTCTTCTAATTTATTTCATACAATGGCCTAAATGTATTTTTAGGCACAACAAGTATTATGGACCTCTGTGGCAAAATAAAAGGTATGAGATGGCACTTTATGCCACGATAAGAGGTGGAAAGAGGAGTCCAGTCCACCCACTGACAGAGGAGAATCACTCTGCTCTGGCCCACTCTCTCCTCACTTACTTAGCCTTCTGAGACTGAAGCAAGACAGACTTTCTTCTTGTTTGGAGCTGTCAGTGTGGGAAGCAAAATACACGCTATGGAAAAGTGTTTGGGTCATCCCTTTTCTCTTTTTTCCCTTCCGCAGCAGATTTCTTTGCATGCAGTTTGTGCATGGAAAGCCTTGCTGGCATTGCCAGTAGCAGTCTCATGAACTAGAAGCTCACAACCAGATGATGGAAGAGGAAGTTTTTTTTTTAATTTTGCCAAATGGGACACAACAGGCAAAAAAGAAATAGAGGAGAAAATAAAGAAGGCAAGTAAAAACAGCATAATACATATCCCTTATCTAATCTAATTTAAGTAATGAATGCCTTTAAAGTAGCAGTAAAATCAAGCAAACTCAAACACGTTACAGTAACGGAACCCTAAACTTTTAATTACCTCAATCCAAGTTTCAGTCGTAGAGAAACTGTATGAGAATCTTATGGGATGGCAATGCTTGTTCCAGGTATTAGTCAAGCCCTCAGGCATTACCAGAGAGTGAATTAGGGCTAAAATAATGGTCCTATCATTATTTCAATGAGTAGGTGTACGTTCATTTATGAACCCTTGGCCTACCCCCTTAAAACTGCATCCATACACATCTGAGTTTCAATGCGAGCCATAAAGCACATACAACCTGTGTTAGAGTGTTATTTCCCTGTGTCTTTATGAATCTACAGTGGTTCTTTGATTACACACAGAGCCGCCTCAGATTAGATGGGATTAGAGTTGTGCAGCCCACATAGACGGGTCCAGCTGGGGAGTAATGTGAGACCTGAGAGACTGGCAGGCTCAAAGGGCTTCAGTGACGAACAGATGGAGAATAACGAGCAGGCAGATATCAGAATCCTACCGTCCTGTCCACCCCTGGAATGGGCATAAGGGTTTGCTTCTTCCACGTTTCCAGGTCACTGAAACAACATCAGGCTTCATTCCCACTTTAATAAGATTATTACAATAAAGGCTGAACGGTCATGAGAGGACCAACAAATTATCACCCGAATATTATATACTAAATATAACACCGACAGGGAAATGGATGGTATTTCCATTAATTATTATAATTATTTATAAATACCAGGTATGGGCCAGACACAATGACTTCCTATTAAAAACTTTAGCAATGCTGTTGTGAAATTGCAACAAGAAAATTACATTTAAACATGGCGTATGCCTTAAAAGAGCACTACTGGATGATTTCAAGGTATATATCAGCTACTATAGTGGATGGATGCTTGGTTACTAATGTGTTTTTGGCACTAGACTAGAGCTAAAATGATTAGTCAATTGATCAAGTGACAGAAAATTAATCATCAACTATTATGATGAACAATATGTATTTGGCTCAGGTTCTCAAATCATTTTTAAACAAAAATGCTAAATTATATAATTTGGCTGAGGTTTTTAAATTTGAGGATATGAATACTTTCCTGTGTCATACACAGCAGTAAATTTCTATTGATTATGTACACATTCTCGCCTACCTTCTGAGGTCAAGGCCCAGACAGAAAGCCACACTTCGCCAACAAGTGCTCAGCATTTCTGTTCTTCTCCGAATTGAAAAAAACAGAACTGAAGCCTTTAAAGTCAGCAGTCCTCAAGAGGTCCATCCATCCCTGCAGCACCGTTTGACTCCGATGAACCAATGTCCGGCAAGATTTTAGGTGTAATTTGATTTTGATGTTGGAAATCTTCTGAAAATGTTCAAAAGACATGCACGTCCCTGAACTGTGTAGTCCGAGTGCTGGATTGAATCGGCACTTCGATAAAGACGAGGATCCACTCAACAAAAAGCTCCCATTTAGACATTTTTGCTTTTGCTGTGTAATGTTTGGAATATAACGCTCTTCCTCAAACAGCTTGAAGCTGGAGAGGTGCTCTCATCTCACATCTGCCTTCTATCCTTTCACGCTGCCACGGCACACAACCACCGCTCTGTACATTCTGATGAAAATAACGTGAAGAAACACAGATTACGCTTCGCAGCAAAAGCTTTCTGGGCTGGATTTAGTCACCAAACCGAGTGAAATGATCCCTGCTAAAGTTTCCCCTCCCACTTCTTACGAATTAAGCAGGTTGACATAAGGACATGTCTAGCATTATGAAGAGAGACATTTAGACAAAGCATCCCATCCAAAAAAACATGCAAATGAACCGATTGGATATCACGCTATTTTACAAATAGGCCGCACATAATAAGTCTGTAGATTCATTAAATTAATACGGCTAATAAGCACAGGAAAATTATTTTTAATGTGTCACCAATGTCTTGTTTTGAATTCTGAATTTGCATAGTTGCCTTTCTTGCCTCTTCCACCTCTGCTGGATCAGCACCAAGCCGGAGCTGTTCTGCTTCCTTGGCTGTCGGTACCGTTTCCTGAGGTTTTGGATCTGCAATAAGTATGTAAATTATGTGATGGGTTGATCTCTCCCCCGTGTGCGTGTGCGGTCTGTTCTCTTGCCAGGTCGCCATGGTGATGAAGGTTGTGTGGTTCAGGTCTTATTCTGTTCTGGTAGCACCTGGGAGCTGTTCCGCCTCCTCTTCATCGCATTCTTTGTGGATTTTTATAAATGTATCATACTTGTGTTGTCCTGTTCAATGCCGTATTCTATCATTAGCGAGAACAGATGAGCTCTTCTTGAGGTTTCTTCTATTTTTTTTTCTAGGGTTTTTTTTTGAGTTCATGCATACCCTCACCCAAACCGTAATGGAAATTTGTGATTTGGGATAATGGACTGTACAGATCAAATAGAACTGCAACCGGATTATTGCTTTACTGTGGCATTCAACTCACCGTTCTTCCACTCGTCATTGACACTGCAGAGAAACCACAATGGCAAAGCAACCGCAGCCATGACCTCTCTCCTCCTTTCTCGCTCTCTCTGTAGTGCCGTGGCATCCGAGTCGACTGAGTTGACAGTCTGACACTCGTGACATAAGGGCACCCTGCCTGTGAGTGACTTGTAGGGAATTCATTTCGTCAAAGTGTCAGTTGCATCAAGCATCCAGCTCCAGCGGCAGAGCGCGGCAGGAGACTGAATGGCAGTTCTCCTGGAGACGCTCGAAATAGGATGCTTGGTCAGAGGTTTCTGTGCCCTCTTTGCACATTTCCTGTATGGTTCTTTTCTTTCTTTCTCAATAATGAAGGATGCTGCCATTTTCTTCCCTCTACTAATACTACTACTACTACTCTGTGTTCTAACCCTAAGTTACTTAGTAAGTTACTTAGTCATGTGAATTTGGAACGTTCTCTAATGTCTGGCTGCACAGAGCCAATTTATGCTGCTATGAGTTCACAGGTTTTGAAAAAGGGCACATATAGAGCATCTTTTCCACTGAAAAGGGCACTCACACTTTTTGGACTCCCAAGTGAGCACATTATTACATGTTTTGGCTCTCAAGAGAGCACTTTGGCACATATTTGGATCCTGGAGGGCACTTTAGAACATGTTTTTACTTCCATGAGGGCACTATCACACATTTTTCAACAATTGGGCCACAAGCCCCCCCCTGCCCCTGTCCATGAATCACCTACACAATAGTACAGTGGTTTGTAATAAAGGAAAATGATGCATTCATACATTCAAATTCAGCAGTTTTAAGGTGAAGAGGCTGAGATGAAAAAAAAAGTTATTATAATATATAAAGAGGTATTTTCTGAACTATGGGGAGACTTCTTCCTGTGTGCTGGTTAAGTAAAGTACCATCTACCGCCACAATTACCTCCACTTTGCCTTCAGCTATAATTTTAAAGCTAAGTACATTTGTATTCCTTAACCAGCACAGAATTCCTTTTAGACAAAATGTATTTCATGACCTCAACCCGAGATGACAGGGGTAGCACTACTGTAATAGATTTTCTTGCTGATCATTCATTTGTCACATGCAATAATTCAGTCTACATTTAAAGATTAGAGGGAAATCACACGCTTTTAAGTTAAACCAGAGTCAATTATGAGTTGTTGGGAGTTGTATTACAAAATAAAAGTGTGTGTGTGTGTGTGTGTGTGTGTGTGTGTGTGTGTGTGTGTATGTAGGGATGAGGCTCAGGCTTTCAAGACAATCTGCTCCATTCACCCCCCGCTGGGCCACAAGTCCAAATCCATTTACATCCTTGAGCTATCGTGAGACTGACACACACACACACACACACACACACACACACACACACCATATAAAATATACAAATAAAATCCTGACATGCAGGTAAAGCGCATGTTAGTTCCAACCTCTGATGTGTCTGAGTGACTCTTCACATGCTGGCTGATAATTTGCATCATGACCTTTGTCACTTGTGACTCTCCGCCACTCGTCCGCACGTTTCACGCGTTTCTCCAGCGAATAAGGTCTGCAGTTTAAACATTCCAAACTATGCAGCTGTACAAACACAATGTAAACTTATCAACTTATCCAATCACGATACAGGGCGTCAAGCCAATTGACATACTTCATCAAAAGGCCAAATACAATAGTACGTTCGCTCAGGAAACATGACAGGTGAACACTCAATTACCACACACACAGTTACAATCAATAATCCTAGGCGCACGCGCGCACACACACGCACGCATACACACACACCAAAGGCCGTCATTAAGCTTCTACGCTCACCTCTAGCCTCTGTGGTTGACTGACGCTGCTGTCTTATGCTGGATTAGCGGACCAAACAACGGAGTCTGGATAAGGACTTCCTCAAACAGCAAATGGACACTTTGTCATTTCAATGCAAACACATTGGATTAAGCGGAGGAATGAGGGCGGAGTCTGTGGGTGTCAATAACGTCCCTGTTGACAGGTGAGGGAATCATTAACTGGAAGGATCGCTGCACTCGTGACCTGAACACAGAAGTCGCTCCGCTGCCAGCGCTTCTATCTTACTGGCGCGATGTTATCTTGTTTTTAGAATTTTGGAAAAGTATTTTATTTGGATGAGCAGAAGTCTACATGTTAGAGAGAGGTACATGAGTAACAAATGCAATGTTGAAACCTTATCACATCTTCATCCAAGAAAAGTGTCATACACTTCTCTGTATACTAGAAAAATATTCTATTAACACCTAAAGTGTGAAATATAAAGCATTTTCCTTTACTGTACTGTACTGTGAGTACTGTAAATCCAAATGAGAATTAGAAATCAGGTAATGATAAATAAATTACATTGAGGCGGACACTGACTTGTTAATAAAAATAACTACCAGAAAAGTTGGGAAATAAACTTGAATTAGTCTGTGTCTTTAAAAAAGTTTGTTTCTTCTGCATCTTAAGCACGTCGAACATTTACGCAGAAAATGTTAAAATCGACTTGATTCCATTGGGTGATTATGCTCCAGGTGGAGGAATCGGAGCGTGAGTCAGAGCACGAGAGAGACTACAGAGTGGGAGTGAACAGCGTCGTTAGTTTGTTTTGGAGCTCAGGGCTATTTCCTGGATTCCTGTGTACTCTCGCCGCTCGTCTCCGTGCCATGAGCTGGCTGATCTGACGGGTCACTGACCTGCCCACTGGTCCGAGCTATGACTCACTCATCAGCTCTAAATCCCCCTGCCTTCCAGTGCAGACCACCCCTGCTGATGTTCCCACACGTACCAATTCACAAACACTATGCGCAACATGAAAAAAAATCTACAAAGCAATTACAAAGCATGTGCACTTGCCTACATACACAACCGCTTTTATTAAATTCATTTTAATAATGTATGTCCGCATTATGCTTAGCCATATTAGGATTTTATCTATAACGACTTATAGTGAATCATCTGTATTCTGGTGGTCCAGCTCCAGCAGCCTTTAGAGGTTAGAGACTATTAGTGTATCTGACAGAAAAAGAGGCATAGGCAGGGTTACTGTTCTCCCATTCCCCCCTCAGGGAACGAGGATTGATGACGCTCCATTTGGGAGTGGGACACATCCGAAACCTTTTGATAAATGTCATTACAGCTGGGAGAAGCGCTGAGCGGTGGTATCTATGGGAAGAGGATGGGTGAAATGTTTGCAATTCCACTAAATCCAGTGTTTTGGGTAAACTCGAGCATAAGTTGCTATCATTGGCTTTAACACAGTGTTAGTGGCTGATAAGATAAAAAATAAGAGAAAATGAAACCAGCTGATTGACAACAGCGTTGCCGTTGGCACACTGACTGATGAATCTGCCCCTTTGCTAACTTCCATTATTGTGAACAGGTCAACCCAGATTCCTGATTCTCTTGAACCTGGGTGTAAATCAAACATTCAGGACAAACCGGTTTGGTCTTTGCTTCGGAAAGGATTGAAACCATGAACACAAACCTGAACAAGAATGAACAACTCTGTGCAACCTCTAATAGTGACAACTTTTTCTTTCTAAAACACACAAAAATTAAAAAAAAAAAAAAAAAATTAGGCCAAATATTGATGCCTGAAGTACAACATAAATTAATGTAATTAGAATCAGTTTTATCATAGGCCCCCGTCCTGTTTGTTTGGATATGTTTGTTTGGATATTTGGGTTGTAATAGATAGCGTACCTGCAGGGTGCGTGATAGAAGGGATATCCGGGGTGAGGAATGTGATTGCAGTATCCGGACTGATTCCACATGGTGCCTCGCTTCTCTCCACGTGACGACAGATCACAAGTGACGCCGGCGTTTTTCCTCGGCTTTCTATTTCTAGTGCTGTGGAATCAGACTCAGGCTGCTGCCGGGACTCACATTAATCAGCGTCTCTTCTCCTGTCTCCCGAGAGGCTCCATGGCGTGAGAACGAGAGGTGGTGGCGGTGGAGGTGAGCGACAATTACCTTCCGAGATGAGGTGAGAAAAAGAGTTGGAAGGGCTGGACCAAAAGAGAGAAGGCGATGATGTCAGGTGAGTCAAGTCTGGTGTTGTTTACACACCTGGAAAGGAAGTCTGCTCCTGCCACCCCCCTCCACCCACCCCCCAACTACTCAGCAGAGTCTCAGACAACTGCCCCAGGTGGAGTCTGACATCACAGGTTACTCCCCTAATCCTCCCACAAGTCACTCATTTCCCCCCTCGCGTCTCAGGTGTAGTCAGAAATAACAGATGTCTTTGAGGTTAACCTTGCTGAGCTGTATCTTTCGCCCGTTAAATCATGCGGGATGAGCGTCTCCACCTTGCATCTCAATGATCTGGCTCCTCCGGGGCTTTCGACCTCTCAGACGCGGACGCACATCACACGCTGTTCAGGACGGGCTGTAGGTTTCAGAGCTCCGCATTCCTCCAGCAAATCCCGGACGCAAAATGAGAGCCGTTCCCAAGTCTTTTTTTACGCGTGGCGCCGTACAGCGCATTCTCCACAAAGTTCAACGGCCCCACAAATCCATTTCCACCTTGATATGAACGGATTGAAATCCGGTCTCTGCGTTCCTGCGTTGTATCTAGTTTCTCTCTGAGGTAGCCGGCGCGCGCTCTCACGGTGTTTCCTTAATCACCGGCTCCCCACGAGCTCCCCAGCCCCACGAAACAACGGTGTACGGCGCTGAATGACTGGGCATACTCAGGGAGAGAGAAAGAGAGAGAGAGAGACAGAGAAGCGGGAAGTAGCAGAGAGAGAGGGGAGAGAGAGAGTGGATGTGGGATTGGTGAGAGAGCGGGAGAACGAGGAAGAGGCAAACGGAGCGGAGCTGCATTCCTTTTCCTACCTCAGGCTCGTCTGGCAGGAGACACACCACGGAGGGATATAGAGAGAGAGAGACAATGTGTGACAAAGAGGGAGTGGAACAGAGGAGAAAGTGAAAGCGAGGAAGAGGAAAAGACAGTGAGGATGTTTAGACACACACACACACACACACACACACACACACACACACACACACACACACACAAATAATGTGATTATAGTGTAATTTAAGAGCTGGATGCAAACCTGGCAGAGGTCACCTAAACATGTGAAGGAAGCCCTGCCAGGGAATTTAGACTGTAGTCAAGTGGGATTCCGTCATCGTAAGCAAGTATTTAAAGTTTTCTGGTTTTATATACAAAAAGTGGACAGAATATATATCTTTTAACTTTATTTTGCACATACAATCCCCTCTAAATGTATTTCAACAGTAAGGCCATTTCCATTATTCATGCTGTCGACTGCAGCAGCTTTTGTTTCCAGTTTACATCTGGATCTGCTAAGATGCCATTATATGTGACGGAACACCAACTGTGTAGATGCATAAAAGTATTAGAACAGGTACTTGAAAAGGAGATTAAAATAAATCAGATCTAATAATACATTGCAAGTACCTGCTTCAAGCCTATGACCCACTGACGTCGCCAAACTTTTGCAGACTTCTTCTGTGATGATTTTCCAGCTTTTCACTGCAGCCTCTTTCAGTTGTTTGGTGAGGGTTACTCCACTAGGCCACTACTTATCTCTACAATACTGTCACAATCATTATCAAGGTAATGGTAAAATTATTGCAAAATTGGATTTTGTCCTAATTCTTTTATTTAAAGCTATCATTTCATAAAAACTGTTTAAGTACAAATAATTATTTCGTGCAAACTAAAGCTAAAATGTAACAAATCCTCTTTGAAATGTTGTAATTATAACATAAAAGCTGCCGAGTAGTTTTAGGCTTTTTATCAGCAGTAAAATTTATCAAATGAGAACTTTTTTAGAAATTAGTTAATAAATTTGAGTACCCTTAACAATACTTGCCAAAATTCTCTGTTTACTTATTTATGGTATTAAACTGAATATCTTTTGGTTGTGGATAAAACAAGACATTAAAGGATGTCACATTAAGCTTTAGGATGCTGTTATTGACATTTTCTGATCTCCAAAATAAAATAAATAAACAGAGAGAAGAGAGAGACAGAGAGATAGCGACAGCAGGGGAGAGAGACACACTGTAGTACCGTAGGTGGAAAACACATCACCTGTAATAATCGTGCACTGCTGTGAGCATGTGTGCAAGATTCAATTTAAGTAAAAGTCACTGCAAGGATGTCATTGTTGAGAAGGAACGTCACACAAAAGGCCTTCTAATTAATATCAACAACAGAAAAATACTTTATATCCACATCTATATATTTCACAGCCTTGAAGGAAAATGTTTCTGTTGCCAGACAGCTCAACAGAAAGCTGAGGTAAAAGCAGATGCAGAGTCTTGTTTTCTCTACACCGGGTTATTCAAAGCAGCCCACAGCCTGGCTCAAAGCTCCCGATCTGTAGATGAATCCTGCAGGTGAGAGGTCACCTCTGTGCAGCTAAACAGGGATGTGCTCCCTCCCCGGAGAGGTGGACTACTCCAGTGCCCTACTAAGCAGAGCGCTGCCATGACCCCGCTGCAAGGACGACTCCTCTGCACCTGGGAGAGGGCCCGTGACACAGTCACGAAGCTGGCAGACGGACAGCCTCACTCACGGCGGGTCAAAGTCCCAACAAGCACTCTGATACAGACAAGGGGTTTGCACAGGGAGGTATTGGCCTGAACCGTGTAGCCGCCAGATCACCTCATTTGTTTTCTCTTTGTAAGCACTGGAAAAGATTTGCACTTACCGAGCGTGATCATGTGGTGATAAAAAGGTGCAGAAGTGTGACTTGAACCCCTCTATCAGATGATGAAGTGGAAACAGTAAACATTTACTGTTTGGGGCTTTCCTTCTCTCAGCATGTACACTCATTTATTTATGACATCCTACACCCTGTTATGATAGTATTTCTATCAGCTTGCATCAGTGTCCCTTGTGTAGCAAAAATCCTAAGGAGAATTGGAGCTAATTTACAAAAGGCGTATAGTTTCCACATCCGCAATAAACTATTTTTAAAATCGGCCATGGAAAAAAAACAAAAAACGATGGGGCGGAAATTGTCTAATTAAATCCAATCGAATTGATTCCTCCCTGTTGGAAGTCTTATTAAACTTAAATTACAGGAACAAGAGTTGACTGATCAATTTCTCACTGTCACAAGCAACGAATAATTAGAAATCCAAAAAAAAAATGGAATCCCTTAAAGTAGCTTCCAACTTTGGAACCACAAAATGATTTAGATAAAAAATAAAAACTCACAGATAACACGTTTGTTTCACCTTTTGCCTTAAACTAGTTTTCATCCTCAGACTTATGGAAATCACTATTCGATTTACTGCACAAGAGGACCAGCTTTTAAAATATTAATGCCGCAATTAATCTAATCCATTAATAAGAAATGCATCAAATCTAATCTTATGTCCTGTCATCTCTCTGCCTTCATCAGTCCAGTTGTCTTTATTTTTTTGTTAGTAATGTACTATACAATAAAAATTATTAATTATTTAAAAGAATCATTCTGAAACTCTATATTGTTAAGTATTGAACACCCATACAGAGCACAAAGATGCTTCTGGATGAAAAGAAGAAAAGAAAATTCCCACACTTCTAAAAATAATTATCAGAGTAATTAAGAATGAATATATTTGTGGGTTGCAGCCTCATTAATAATGATAAGACAAACATTTTTTTTAGGTATGTAAATATTACATTTAATTTGGAAACAAAAGATCTTGAAATACTTGGATTAGTCCACATAATGTGTGAGATGAGTCACACGGCTGATCTCTGACATCACACAGACGTTGAATTTATTCACACAGCCTGAAGCAACACCATCATCACCGGTGGTGTAATTGGCTGGTTACATCATATATCTCTGAGTTGTGGTGAGAGCATGGAAAGAGAAGGGGAGGAAAAAAAAAAAGAAAAAGAGCGTCAGAGTCTGAGAATCGAATGCTAAGAGGGATGAAAAGAACAGAGGAAGTGGGGAGAACAGAGGTGGGCCTGCACGTCTCCCGCTGTTTGTTTTCGTTGTGAAATTTAATTCCAGCACAATCTAATCAGGGTTACTGAAACACAGGGGTCCCGGCTCCTTTTCTTTTCTCCATCCTCTGTACCTGTCTTGGCTGTCATTGTTTGAGGAGACGGGTAGACTGAGTCCACCTCTGCTCGCCTGTCCACCCACGCATGCACGCCCGTAAACACACAGGTAAACACACACACACACACACGAAAGGCAGGTCTTCTGCAGAGACACGCAGATGTACATAAACAGATATACACACATTCATGTATATAGACATACACACACAGATGTCTTGCAAGAAACACACAAGCACAAGAACGTGTACAGTATGCAGCTCCAGCACATGCACAGACAACACTAATGCAGCGGTTGTCATCTTGCAGACAGCTGTGTTGAATCATCGTGTCAGTGGGTGAGATGGCAGGAATGTGATTGGGCCTGTGGTTCAGCTTATCTGGCTTTTACAGCAAAAACCCATCCTCCAGCTCCACTACTGCACACACACGCACACATGCACACACACAGACACACACACACAGAAACACAGACGACTCTGACTGCTGTCAAGGTCACATCTGAGCCCATAATTCTGAAAATCTTTAAAAGCACCTGCTTTCTTTCTACCTTTTTCCATACAAAGTGCTGCTGATCATTACCACTGATCAGGTGATAGCAAAACACCTAAAAGCCTGTCACACTTTGTTTTGTGTTTCGGAAATAAAAATACTGAATACTGAAAATGTTTCCCTGCTCTAAAACAGAGCAGTCATTTCCAGGGATTTTATCCTTTTATCCATCACAGAGGACCTTGTGTAGCCAAAAAAAATGAAACGGAAAAAACAGGGTAGCAAGCACTCTATTCATTAAGTGATAGATCTACCAACCTCTTCCACTCTCCAGCAGCTGATAAAATAAAACGTGGCTTAGGTCCTGCAATCTTTAAATGATTACATCGCAAAAGTAAGATTCTGGCCTCTTCTCACACACACACACACACACACACACACACACAGAATCTCACCTACGTTCAGTCATCACCTCCATGTTATAGCTATATAGATATACAGGAAATTAATTAAAAGAATAGGCTGTCCAAACTATTTCTGGGCGTCTATTTATGTGTCCATAGAGGCACTGTGAAAACAGGAGATCTGTATGTAAATGTGTATTATCCAGCTGATATGATTCAGGAATGTGCTCATCTATCTTTAAAGAAGCTCCGCTACTGTAGCAAAAACCTATGTGTGTGTGCGTGCATATCCCCGGGGATTTTTTGATCCAGATTCTTCAATCTTCAATCTCATGCATGCACACACACACACACACACACACACACACGATATAGTCCTACTATTAATACACCTCCTCTGAGCTCCTTCCTTTCACCGTGCCTTCCGGCCCCACAGCTCTCCATCTCAGAAGCTACGATATGAAACCTCAATTAGAAGAAACCTTTTACACGGTGGAGCAGATCCGGAGTTGACGGTGAAGTGAAGACAGTTTCATCAGATCTGGATTTGCTGGATTTGGTTCCCTGTTTCTGATTAATACGGCATCCTTTGGTGCTGAGCAACAGGAGTCAAACTGGGATTCATGTGTCTTTAGGCACACATCTTTGAATCATCAGCTCAAATAGAAAGAAAACACAACAGGAGACATAAATCAGAACAGAAACAGCAGCATTTCTTCCTGTGGGTGCTGTAAATGGATAATTGTGACAAATGTAGATGATATATGTGTGAAAGTCGTTCACAAATGACATATTAGGGTGTATTTGGACTGGCCTATCATAATGAGATCAGCTGCTGGCACCAGAGCAGGTTAATATGCATCATATTTAGCCAGTCTAACACACAACAGTACTGGGAAAAAAAACACATTTCTTTATGCATTGAGAATCTAATACACAAAGAAATTACTTTCCTCTTTTGTAAATGAAAGAAAATCATTCTTCCTCTACAAAGCGGTTTCTACAGCTACGGACTCAGCGGATTTTTAATTTGACTAAATAGTTTTATATTATACAGAGAAACTTGAAAAAAACGCAGGGGGAAAAAGATGAAGGGAACACTCTCAGGGCTCTCATACTTCTCCTTCACTCTAAAAACCGTCAGCCAGAGCTGGTCTGATTAGTCCGAGTTTAAAACAACACTGACTATGACACAAGCTCCATCCACATGCATACATTTTCCTGTACAAACACATATCTTATGCTATACACACATTTACTTTATAATTGAATCTCTTATCTAACAAAATGTCCTTCCCTGATTGGTCACGCCAATATCATGTGACCAGGAAGAAAACACACAAATCCAATGCTAACAAAGGTAACCTACAATTTGCAACACTTGAGTGACTATCCCATGGTTTCCCCCAGCAATGGATTTACTTTGTGTTTTTTGCTGCCATGACGACCTGCTTCCTGTTTACACATGCACACTGTATATGATGATAGCCATGTGATGGGCTTTTTCAGGAGTTTAATATGGATAGAGTTCAATCAGGCTTTTAGAATAGGTTTGTTAAACTTCCACAGAGAAAACCAAAAATTGCTGATGGGATGGTGTCGTCTCCCTCAACACTAGTGGGTGATATGTGTCATTTCAATGGGTTAATACGGCCCCCTTTCCCTAACCCTTTAGAACAACAATATAGGTAAACAGATAGTTTTTTTTAAAGTTCATATGCATTGTACACCTTACTTATTGTGCAGAAGGTGCACACTATCACCCGTCATAGTGAGTTCTTCTTGAATCAACAGTATCTGTCTGGGTCCTGCAAGATTAAAGACACACACACTCCACATGACACACCCACAAAAGAGACACCCACTGCAAAAATAAAGACACACCCCCTTATAAAGACTGGGTTCCTTTTACCATTTCAAGCGCATTTGAAGTATCTAAATCTTCTTTATGTTCTTGGTTTAAAAAGGGATTACATATGTTGATGTGCATATCACCACCGCCGCCAACGCCCACTTACAACATGCCTATTTCTGAAGTTACACCTACCTACACACACAACAACACAACACACCCCTGGCTTGCAGCCTGCAGAGAGTGTGTGAATACACTGTGAGTGTATGCTTCTTCTGCGACTGGCTTTCTCAGGTGTTTTTGTACCAGGGTCATATGCCAGTTCAAGGGTGTGGGGCATGTGCACATGCATTGTCTCATTTAACTCTGAATATGGCATAAACATGCTGGAGAAAACTGAAGTCCAATCACATTATCTCGATGTCTAAATTGGAATATCTAATATCTCTGATATTAATAGGATAAATGTGGACAGTACTGTACTCGGATTATGCAATATTTTTTTCTTTTAAAGTTTCATGTAAATGTGCTGAATTACCTCTGTAGGTATGTGTACTGATTCTGAAATGGTATCTGATAATCAGCTGTTGATAAGAGCGTCTCAGGCTGTAAAATTTACAGTTGACTTCACCATCATACATAAGTGCTGGTTTCTGAACTCTATGCATCTGGCTTCTGACTGAAATGGTAATGGCCAGTCCCTTTGCTGGATCTCCGTGACGGAGACGGCTTAACCCCCCCCCTCACCCAAAAGTGACCCCTTTCAGTTAGCATCAAAGAGCCTAGACAGTAAATGCCAGGAAGAGAAGAAGAGCTCACTGTCAGTCCATCATCGGTGGCGGTGGCATCAGAGGAGAGTCAAGGTTACGCTTTACTGTTTCTGTGACGGGGTGCTGTAAGAACACAGACTGCTATATATACAGTCATCAGTATACAATAAAACATTGATAAAAACAGAAAATAGCAGGGGAGAATATACATTAAATGAAAATAAAAACCAACAAAACCAACTCTAAATGACAAATTCAGCAGTGTTTTAGCACTTAGTTGCAGTTTGATTGAAACGCACCGAGTGAGACCGAGTGGTCTCACATTTTAACAACCAGTGGGTGTAATGAGCCTGGTTTTTGGGTGTTGACTGTTCTAATGAGGCGTTCAAAATTGCTCCACTGTAAGAGAAAGCAGGGACAATTAAACCTGAACAAAGGGCGATTTGTTTTTTAGGGCCATTCGAGCCAAGCAAAGTTTTATCCTATCTTTTTTTTTGGAACTTCAGGGGGAAATGAATGGGGAAATTCTCTGCATGCTCATCTTTCTGTCATCACGCTCCCATTGTTTGGAAATGTCACAGTCATACAGTGAAGGTCAACAGTTGACTTTATAATCGCAGGTAAATTGAAGGAGCAGAGCTGCTGAGGAAAAGTCTTGGTCCATTGATTTAAATGTCTTCCATGGTCACCAAAAGACCAACAGCACATAAAAGGACATCTGGGCTTTCTACTCAAAATGCCAAGCAATGGGAAATCTGTAAGGTGTTATACGTAACCTGATGTAGTCGTAGGTTTTAACTGCAATCGAAAGGTAGACAAATACAGAACATTGCTGACATCTTCAGAATAGCTTTTTTAAAAATTCAGTTGCTCTTTAACCTTATTCAATAACCCTAAATAAATTGTCCATTGTGTCCTCTTGTGCAAAATCTCCACTATAGATGTCATGAAAAAATTGAATGATCAACTGAGCTAGAAGTTATTTATATTACCGTTACTGGAATAGACAAACAGACATTGGTCTGCACTAATTCAACTACCAAGCCAAACCAACTACCTAACAAACAGGTGTCAATCATAATGCAGTGTAATGTGACAGCGATATGGTCACTAAGGCAGCATCAGCCTCTGCTTTCATCTCCACTGCTGCTGCTGTGATGCCAACAATCCACCTGTTAAATCCACTTCACGATATTCGACATCATCAGCGTTGTGGTTTTTCTAGCAACTATTTTTTATCCCAAAATAAAAAAAAAAGAGGAGATATCCCCCCGTTTCATAGGCTCCTGCCACAGTTTGAGGTTTATCATCACAATGCCCCAGGGGACAGGATAAAAGCAGTGCTTTTTTTTTTTTCTAATTGACTGCTTTTTACTGCTAACCTGATTCAGTCAAACACAGCGCTTGGCAGCAACCTAACAGCCAATTCCCTACCTGAATACCAAACAGGCTGGCCAATGAGTAGACAGCCTGTCAGGCACAACACCGACAGCAACATGCGAGTCAATGTGTCTCAGTGGCTTGGGGGGGGACAGTGTTGCAGATTACACTAAAAAAAAGGTTATTCTGTATTAAAGTTGTGGTTAACTGTTAACAGTAAAAGGGGGTAAGCTCTGTTCTGGACCTTCTGCTACTTGTTGAGGAAATTGTAGTTTAGCCATTGTTTGTGTCTGGATTCAGACATTGGTGCACACAAAACCCGACGCAAGTCCTTCACATGTTGCTGTAGTCAACGAACAAAACGAGAAGAGTCTCATTTTTACGCTACAACCTATCGCACTAAAAATAATGACATGAATTGCAGACAGCACCTACCTGTCGTTCCTTTAGAGCTTCTGCAGACCGAACATCTTAGTTTTTCCAGTTGATTTTTGGATTCTTTCATTTATTCATTCATAAAGGGACTACACGGCCTTGCATCAGACGACTTCGCAGGAACACTTTCAGTTTCTGAACAAGTACGCACCCTCAGATCCTCCCAGGTTAGGCTCTTTCAACAACTTCCACCTCAAAGCAGGATTAAAAAATAGAGTTCTACTTCTTTAGCCCTTATGGTCCAAGCCGTTTCATAATTTTTAACAAACTAAAACCCATCATTTCAGGCTGCCTTCTATGTATAATATAACTGAATATTAATATTTATACTTCTTTTATAATACTATCATTTTTACTATTACATTTTTTATTACCATTTCACTGTTTTACTATAGCCAATGTATTTAGGCAATATTTTCTAATGTTATGTTCTTCTACCTTGTATTGCTTAGATTATCTTTGATTTTCTTAGATTCACATCTTTTATTGTTGTCCTTTAAATTAACTCCTATTTAGTGGTTAACTTCTTATATCCATTTTTTCCAGCTATTTGTAAAGCACCAACTTATTCAAGGACAAATGTGCAGACAAAATTGCCAGGGCCAGATTTAGAAAAAAACAAATCCATAATTCTATTTTAGTAGGATGCAATATTGTTCACAGATGTTTCATAAGTCTCCCCGAAATGCTCTGCAAAACATCAAGAAGCAGAATTTACTCATGATACACGGATCTGGAAAAAATGTTTACAGGATATAATCACCTTTTAAAAGCGGGTCATAAAATGTTAGTTATCCATTACTTTCAGCTCACTCGAAGGCTACAGCCACATTACTTTGTTTTTTTTTGTTGCCAAAAACAGAGCTTTTAAATTGAAAGACCACACAAGACTTTTCAGGCTTAATCTCCATCCACATTAAAACACCCATAAACACGTCACATGGCTATCTACGTACACTGGACATGTGCATGCATCATGTAGAAGCAGGTGCAGGTGTAGACACTTATTCTGTTTGCGAAATGCCGGAGCCATAAAAGTAGAAAAAAGAGGCCATTTTTACACAAAAACATAACAGTGATTAGCAGTCATGGCCTAAAGCATTTTGACTATTAACCATGAAGCATTCTGCACTCATCTTTATTTCTTTCATCATTTTGAAATTTGTTTCTCTCAATGTGGTTTTCTTTATTAAGCATCTTTTATGCAGCGCGTAACCACTTTCATTGTCTGTGTATGAAATGTGTCATATAAATAAAACTCGCATCTTGGGAAATTAGAGAGCGACTCTTCCACAAGAATTCGCCAGCACCCACGCGTGAGTAGGACGACAGTAGGGACTTTGTTGAGACCCGTGAGTGACTGCGTAAACAAATCTGACATCTAACCAGGTTAAACCCTTCAGGGAGACCTGGTGACAACTGCTTCCAATTCTGTCATGATTAAATCGATAATACGAGTGTGGGTGAGTCACACAGCTTTATAAATGGCAGAAACAATTTAGCGCTGTATAAATAATGTTGACTTGATTCGACCAATGTTGGGGGAACACGAGGAGCCGACAGGTCCTTTCTTATTTATTTGATGCAACAGGAATCATCACCTGTGTCAGATCAAGTAGCTGGATCCTCCTCCTGAACAAACGACGGCATCTCCAGACACAAAAGCAACAACTCTCCGCCCATGGCAGACATTCAGGCTGACAGAATGAGATGCCTCCAGAGAGCTACTCCCACCACCGGAGAGACGCACACAGAACAAAGTGTTTGCCGTGTCAAACATGAAGCCGGCTTTTTTCTGTGATGGCGGTGGCGGCTGTCTGCTAATACACGCGGTGATGCCAAAATTTTATTCACACACATATCTTCGGAGGAAGGTAAACCTCCTAGTTCAGGCTATATAAATTTCAGTGGGTAGTTTGTCAGCCGATAGCTTCAAACATAAAAGTGAATGTAGTCTTTATGCGTTTCCGTGACATTATTACAGCAATATCTGAAAACTGTCCAGACCTCTAATCAATGCCTTTTCAACACTAGTGCTCTAATAACATGCTGGCCAGATAAAACCACAGGACCGTTTTAATGACGGTGAATGACAGATTTCACATTTTGATGATGTCTGAAGCTGTAATTTCAGGTGTTAAAATGTTTGCATCATACATCAGTTAATAAGGAAACCATGCCACCGATTTCACACATAAAATAAATTGACTGGTTACAGGGTGGAGGCTGCATTTCAGCCTGTGACAACAGTTGTATAACGTCTTCTGTGGCTCTAAAGGGAGCCTTTTCTAGTCTGAAAAAAATAACTCATCACTGTTATCTCTCATCTTTCACCTCATGGAAACTACACATTCTAACAGAAAGCCCGGCCTCTAACGAAACATACTTGTGACACGGATCCAGGGTTTGAATAACAATTACTATGATTAGTAAGACTATCTGAGTCTCTGCTGCATTGATTATGAACATGGAAATGTGATATTAATTTACTGGATTATGTGAATTGTAGTAACAGCTTCTAATATATGATTCCAAAATTAAAAAGAGAAAAAAACATAATGTAAATGTATTTGAATGCAGACTGAGCCTGAAGCTTAAAAATAATATGATAACTTTTATGATATATTTTTATTTGGCAGTCATTTGATTTATTTATAAATGATTTTTATTTATTTATAAATGAACATACCATCAAATATGTATATCTGGATAAAGGAAAACATTTCTTGCACGTTTTCAACTAGAAGTTCATTCTCAAAGACTTGATAAAAAATACATAAACCTCACACTTGAACTGAGTCATTAATATTTATCCTGTTTCAGTATAGACTGCATATTTATCATGTTCAGCTTTGTAAATGAAAAAAACATCTGTACCTCGAGTGCAAGTTCCCGGCGTTCTGTAATTCAAATGGTTTCTGCCTCCATATGTGGATATTCAGTTTTTAAGATTCCATCTGGCCCTGACATCAATGTAGAAATAGTCAATTATTTCTGGAACAATAAGCCCTCCTCTGTCATCTCTGTTTCTTCTGCTTTGCCCATAACCCGTAACAGGAAAGCAATTCACATTTGTGGGCTGACCAGCTGTATGAATGTGCTAAAACTGTCCTACATTTCTTCTCATGTTTGCATTTGACTAGGGATCAGTGTGAGTGTCTGCGTGTGTTTACAGTAAAACCCCACAGTGCGTGTGTTTCAGAATGTGTGGATATCCATTACTGGCAATCTGGAGCCACATACTGTCAGGCTCCCTAACAGACACACAACTTGTCGAGCGCACGTCTATTCTCATGCCTCATGTCCTGTTACAAAACCATAAAGCTGACAAACTGTGCCACACACAGCTTGTTTTACGACGCGCCGTGAGGGCGGCGTACTGTACCGAGGTGAACTGTGGTTCTCCCCGGAAACAAAAGGAGCCAAGCTGTAATCCGCTTCATGCTCCTCGAGCACAACCACAGTAAACTCGACGCCGCCGTAAAGAATCACGCCAACAACACGGAATGCGTCAGTGCTGAATCACTTTTACCTCGGGTCACGCGTCAGATCCCACGTGGAGAATTCGTGATCGTCAAGGTGAGCGACCACCTTGGTCGTCCTGGGCCAGGCGGCGTGGTGTTTGATGGGCACCAGCTCGTGACCGGCCTCCCGCGTTGGGTCGCGGCTGCAGCAGATCCCCATTCTTTCACGGCGGAGGACCTGTTCTCTGCAGAAGCTTTACAGCTAAAAGATTTGGGGCGACAGACTTGGCTCCAACTTTCACTTCTAACCGAGCCAACAGCTGGTTCTTTTTCCCTTATCGATTACAAACGAATTCATTCAGAATGGCAAGAAAGCTCTACTTTAGCAAAAGAAAACATGCAGCAAGGCCGCAGATCCTAAAAGACATACTGAGGCTCTCGTTGACCAGTTGAAACCTTTTTTTTCCCTCAGTCCATTTCTTGCCAGTGTCTTTCCCTGGCCTCCCTGTCTCCGACCTCGCCGGCCCTCCTCACATGATTCCTCTTTCTGAGCTGCGTTTGCTGATGCTTCGGTGGCCCGGCCCTGGCAGCCTCGCCCATCGCTTCACGCTGACAGAAGTGTTACTGTCTCCCACGGCCGGACCAGACTTTGAGGGCCACAGTGTCGTATCAACCATCTTGTTGTTTCTCTGCCTCTGTGTGTGCTGCCGTGTCCTTCAATCCCTCCTTTGTGTCTGTCCTCCTTCGCTCCGTGTTGCACACAGATGGACGCCGCGCCATTTCCAATCCGGAGCTTTTCTCATGGTCCGCACACAACACTTTTTCCGTATCTGCAGTCTGTAGTTTTAAAAGCATTTCATGTACTGCTACACAGTATGTGCAGAAAATATGTGATCTCGAATACCACTATATGAATATTTTGTCAATATTTCATACTGGCTGTACTGCTTATTTATTTTCTGCTTATAAAGAGTGATAGCAAAGTGTCATCTTGATATGGAAATTTAATTCAATTGTGTCAAAAGGTAAAAAAAAAAAAGGGTGCACGTTGCAAGCCGAGCAGCAAACAGGGTGGAGATCCAAGAAGTGTTTTTCAGTGTTGTTTTGGGTCCCCGGGGTCAGAGCCAGCTGCCAGACAGACGCCATGTTGATTTGTTTACGGAGAGGCTTGTCTCATGCTCATATCAGGACAAGTGTTGCACAACTGCTTTTTAAAAAAAACAGATGAGAGGAAAATAAAACTAGGGGAAAGAGGAAAAGCTGAGAAGACAAGAAGCGATGGATGGCGTGCAAAGTAAAGGGTATTATAATCCTGTACATTATTATAAAGACCTGGGCATATGCTACTGTTATATGTGTGTAAATATGATTTGGATCAGATTCTGTTTTATAACGTGCTAGTACTGGGACTTCCTGAGGGTCTGAGGGCATCTGTTGGCTAGAGGGCCACCTCACCCATAAAGTGCTGCAACATCTGTTCAACATCTCTTCATGTTTGTCACATTAAGTAGACGGAATAGAGGCTTGGTGAGAGGAAAAAAAAATATCTTGCACATCAAAAAGGTTTGCCAATGGGACTTCACATGGGTACACTTGCAAAACGATAGAGAAGCCCAAGAAAAGAAATCAAGGTGGTCATTCATCGACACCAAACATGACTTTACAAAATGAATCTAACAAATCAATTCACTGACTAAGTGCTGCTGCTCTACACTCCACAAATGAAAATTAGTATGACTTAATTAAATATTAGTCATATCAGTTATATCAGATCACTATTACAAGTATACATACAGATGTTTACAAGTTAAGGGGAAAACCCTTCAAAAATATTAATGTCTGGGTAAGTTGGTGTTTCACCACAACCTTCCTATGTCAGATCTGACATATATCCTCCAGGTCTCTGGAGGCTACCGGAGGAGGAACGCCTTTTTTTCAGAAAACGATTTCCCCATTTCCACACTTGACCCGTCTCCCATACGGTATTTGTTCCAGCGATGGAGTGAAGAAAGTCAGAGCTGATGATTCATACTTGTCAAACCAATCAATGACCACTCACGGCCGGAGAATGATGCTTTTCTTTAGTGTGGAGCTTTTTTGAGGCACCGTTTTCTAACTGCGTAGCGTCATGCAGAGTAACGCCATGAATCTTCCCCTCAACCTCTCCTCCACTCCGGCGGAACATCATTCATGAGCTGAACTGTCTCCACTCTATCGAGACCCACGGGATTTTCATGCATTGCACACAAATCGGCATCTTTTATGACGTGGTTGACATTTTAATAGTTGTTTGCGTGAGAGAAGTCTCACTTTAAATGGTTATGCAGGAGTGACATTTATTTCAAGCGCAATTAGTCACAGAAATCTGACTTTCACGAATATTTAAAGTGGCTTTAATTTTAGAAAACGCTCAACTTTTGAACTTAGTACCATTAGTGCTGCTGATGACCAAGAAAAGAGGCACCGGTGTGATGCGAGTGTGTGGAGAGCAAGAAAAACATGACTCCTCCAATTCACAATAGGATCATCATGTCAATGATGAAGTTTGACATTTCACAGGAGACTTACAACCACCAGTAAAAACAGTATAATTTGTTATGTACTTTTTATAGGTATATTTATTCCCTTTTTGAGACAACATTTTGAAATTGTTGACTTGCACATGAATCATTTTGCAGTGTTTTTTTTTTAAATAATGCATTCAGGAGCTTGGCGATGAGGCTCGAAGGCTCTTAATTATTTTATGATGAACTTTCTGATTGTGGACGGGTGATCTAGTATGAAACCACTTCCTATACTCATCTGCTTGTTTATGACAGAAGCAGCCACATTGCTGAAAAGCACTTTTATAGGCTGCCTGTCATCTCACTTGATTCAATGACTCTCATCCTTCATATTTTCAAAGCATTGAGATGAACCACACACTGCAGCCTGGGGGCAAGGTTCAATAGTATTATATAGGGTCAGGGTTAGGGTTCAAGACATTCCTTTCAGGCTAACTACAAATAATCACACACACACACACAGACATGTTGTGCACTGAAATGATCCCAAAGAGTAATCTCTGTATCTATAACAGTGTGGGGAGGGAAAGATGTAGAGGAAGAACAAGAAGGAGGGAGAGAAACTCCTCATTAAAAAAGGATTATAAGATCATAGCAAAAGCTTTCATAATAGCCTGTTTCCCCTTCCACAAATACACAAAAACAACCCGAAATCCTACAACGAGCTATGACATAGATGTGTCCCACCACTTGCTAAAAAAAGATAATCCAGGTAGAAATTTAATTGTGGTTGGGAGAAAAAGTGTCTGACACAAGCTTCCACAGTTAGACGTCCATTAACCAACAGATCAATCATTTCCTCAAAAGGCAAAAGTAACAGTGTTTATTTGCCTTTTGAGGGTTCACAGATACCATGATCTACTGTGAATTAAATTCAATTATCACATAATTGATGGCAATTAAATCATTCGCAAGGGCCAAGTATCGCAAAAATATCATATCGTGAGCTACTTAATACCTACTCCTAACAAAAAATCCCTGTACGGAGATATGAGGGAGAACAAATGTAATCTTAGTTTAAAAAAAAATGAGAGAGATACAATAAATTTATGAATGAGATTTTTGACGTCTACTATAAACTATCACATAAGTGGAAAGATAATAAAAGGAGCCTTACGGGTCAAGCAGTTTTATCAGTTTGTCCAGTATTGTGCACCAATGAAAGCAGTGCATTTAAAATGCAAACACACACACACACACACACACACACACACACACACACACACACACACACACACACACACACACACTGAGCTGCTGATCAATCATTAGCCATTGGTGATGCTGTCCGTCTCCCTGTGGAGTTTCAGTATGAATAAAGTGAGTCAGACGTAAACATTGACTCACTTCCCTCTCACTTCTTACCTTCACCAAGCATCCATTGATGCCTGCAGCACAGCCTCCACACAGTATGATCCTTTTTTCTTATTATTTTTTGGATGAAAAAAAAAGTTCAAAATTTCACTCCTAAAATATTAATGGCAGGTGTATACAGAAAGAATCAGATTTTCACAGGATTTTACTGCAATCCACTAGCAACCACAGCCCCTAATTTAGTTAGATTTCTAATGCACTTCGATCCTTGTTGCCGCCAACTTATCAATGATTTTCCTTCCTGACGTCATCTGTGTCCCATTTCTGGACCTGGGTTTCCTCAGTCCGCTAGGTGTCTGAACCTGCATCTCCCACCCAGTGGGGCTATTCTAGACTCACACAAACACAAACTAATGGTTAATGAGTCTGTTGTCATGTATTTAGACCTCCACATCACACATGAATATAAACCATTTCTGCCTTCTCCCAAATCCTCACTGTATGGCATTATTGCCATTGTCTTATGTAAATCCACATTGTTGGCTCTGACAATAGAATCTGATTCAGCAGGCTGCTCTGATTTAACCAAATTTAACGGAGCACAGAAACACTGAATTTTATAGTGGCATTGACAAAGAATCTCTTTTCAATGCGGATTGTCACAGCTAGTGATGCATCTTAATAACAGTGTCTGCCACAATAACAAGTCAGCGTATGAGAATCAGTCCCCACTTTTCATCCCTGACCCTTTTAGGTCTTGGAGGATGGCGAGAGCTTTGCCTCTGCAGCCAAAACATCAGAATTCAGATGTTTTTTTCCCCACCACACTACAAAAAGATGTGTCAATCCTGATATCTGGGGAGGATTTCATCCCAGAAATTAACCTTTAGCCAGCTGACTATCTTCTGAAACAATGCTTTGAGAACATTGTAGCAACATATCACAAGCTATTTCTCTACTCGCTAAAAGTGTTTGATTACATTCCTGACATTCCAGCTATGAGGCAGGTGACACTTCAAACGTTCAAGTTCTATCAAATTATGTTTAATCGTTCAGGGAAAAAAAAGGGAGGCGAGAGAGAGGAAATGATTCGCCTCCAGCTCCTCTGGGATTTACTAGTTCATAAACTAAACTCTGCTGAATGGGAGTGAAACCAGAAAAAAGAATGCGTTAAACTAAGTATAACGCCGGCATATGTTGCTAAAAAGATCATTTCGTATTGAAGCAGGTGTTGGAAGCAAACATCTGAAAGGAACATCATCAAATATGGAAAACAGCCAGCGAAGACAACATTGGATATGAACAATGTCCTTGGGCCGACATTCACGAGAAAATAATCTTTAACTTTCCTGCTGTTCCGAAAGCAAACACAGAAACTGGTTAGCACCTCCGACCAATGGAAACAACAGAAAAGCCATTGTTGACAAAGCTTTCTCTTCCAGCCTTTATTTGTCTGCCAGGGAACTGTTGGTTCTTTGGTTTAGCTGTAGCTCCACTGCAAAACAAAAGCTCTTTTTCATTAGAGGACAAAGAGCGTTAGATGTTGAGCACAAAACGAGCCCATGTTCCTTTTTAACGTGATCCATCAGTTTTATAAGCAGGTGCACAAAGATTTTCTAACCATCATTCAAGGTGAGGGAAGAAAAAAAAATGCTTTTCCTGAGAACCTCCTGCTTGAGGTGTCCTTCATGTATGAGTGAACAAGCTCAATGAAACCACTGGTGTGAATTCACTTAATGCAGCGTGGCCTCTTCTGTACACATCATCTACTCCCCTCATTCAAAATCAAGATGTGAAAAAATAAAAATGCCTTTCTATTCTGCTAGATCACATCAGTAAATGTCATCTTTGCAGGGACACAGGAATCTAGTCTGATATCACTCACTGAAGATGCAACATTTCAGACCAATGTTTTGTAATAAGTTAAAGGAACTTTTGTGTTGCATAGAAAGTGATCTGGAAAATCTCAATACTTGGTTTGATGCCAATAATTTATCTATAAATAACATGGTCAATAAATTAATGGGAAAATTTCAAAACCGCTTGCACACCTGTAAAACCCAGAAATGTATTAGATTTCAAGGCATTGATCTACTACTACTTCTGGGGCTCCACCTTTAAAACCACCTTAATATAATAAAATAGCAAAAACCAACCATACATATCCACAGGAACTCTGATTAGTTTACTTTTTCCAAATTCTCATGTTACGAAATTTTATGATTTGTTTTACTATAAAATCATGTAAATTTTGTTCAGAGCATAATCAAAAATGCTCCATGACTCAGCACAGGTGTTCTTTTCAATTTATCATGCGAAATGCTAAAAAGATATGAAAGTGAGATGTGCCTACATTATTGAGGATACATTTTGTCATCTTGGTTTTTAAGGACATTGTTTATGAAGCTATTTGAAGCTTATAAGTGCAATTGATTATCTGTTAATTGTTGCTGTTACTGTGCTTTTGTGTTGTTGTTTCCGTGCTTTTCTGGAAGCCATAACAGTTGAATATTATAGGGTAGGCTTTTTTCAAGCGGCTTGCTTCTGCCTATGCCTTCTCACTCAGTGTTCAACAAATGATTGTTGGTTTTGTGTGAAATGTCACTGCTGTTATTTTTTTGTACTGTGCTCTGCTGTTTTGTGCTGTCATGAATAAATTCACTGCATCCATGTATTCTTTCTGATCATGATTTAAAATCATGTTGAACTGGTTCCATTGTATTAGCAGTAGAAATACAATTTATGCAGTCACACTCTTATATATCTTAGTCCGATTGTCCTTCAAAGCGTGTTTTTCTCTGTCAACCTTTGCTTTCTGTATTAGCTAGTTTTGATGAAGCAATTTTACACCTATTTTATCACCCCACCATAACTAGCGTGTGTCACTCAAAAGTGGTCAGAGTCAGCCTGGGCCGAAATTTTGATTCATTATCTTGGCCCAGATCTGGACCAGTATGCATGTCCTGTTCTGTGCTTGAGGAAGACGATCAGCTGCACTGTATTTCTTTAAAAACAAACAATGGAAATGCTTGGAATGTTTTAGTCGCCTCAACCAGGCCTGTGATCACACCGGGCAGCTTGAATGTGTGTCACAGTGGAAAATGTAGACCCACGCGTTGGTGACAAAAAAAACACAACCTTCCAAAAAACCTTTAAAAAATTGTAATTTATAAAATAGAAAAAGACATTACAGGACAAAAAAAGCACTCGAGTCGTTTAACGCAGAGCCTTAAAAGGGCTTAAGTCTGGCATGGCCATACTCCTGACATTATTGTAAGCTGCTTTGAGATAAGCCGCTTTGTCCTGGCTTCGTGATATTATCATTGTGCTTACGCTGCCAATCATGCGCTGCTCAACTCACCGCACAACCAATTTTAAGTTTCTGCCAGGAGCATCACCTTCACCAACTCCTGTGTCACTCAGTGTCAGTGGTGTTCAACAAATGTATTAACTTTATATTTTTAATGAAGAAAAAACATAGAAGTCAGTCCTGCTTTCAGTGTTTTTTAAATGTGCAAGTAATTAGGGTTAAGTTATAATCATCCACGTTTAATTATTTTTTTCCATCCTTTTATGCATGTAATTTTTTACACATTTTAGTTATTTACATATCTTTTTTTTTATTCCTTATATATTTACTGCATTAACTGTATTAATCTTACATCTATGTATCTAAGAGATGTTTAACTTACAGTTACAATCTATCATAAACAGATTAAACAAGGTACCTCTTATAAATATATGTGAATTTACGTGGATAATTTTATCTAATGAGTACTTGGAGTAATAACATCTTCATTTCCTTATTAGGACTGAGGTCTTTGGGAGCAAATACAAAGATTTGTGTTCAGGGGTAAAGGTGTCATCCCAATATGTGATAAAAGTTTAGTGTGGACACTTTGACCTAAAGAAAATAAATCTTAACTCAAGGTTCTTGAGCCTGTTTTGGGGGAAATAGGACAGTGCCAGTTTGGAGCAGGCACACTGGAAATGCTGGTTAAACCTTTCAAGTCTTTTAAAGTCACCTGATGCTGATACAGCGTCACCTATTGGCCGAATGGCATCAAATATGTAATGTAAACCTTTTTCTTGACTCGGTCCAGAGATGTTGTCTAGGAAATTTAGTGACAAGTGCTCATAAAAATTTTTAAAAAAGCTTAAAATAATGGAAAATCTAAAGGAGTCAATTTGAATGGTTGTTGAGACATGCAACAGAAATACAGAATGACAGTGATTCTTAGCATTATAGATAGATATCTACTTTTATGAGGTAGCAGAAGATGAAAGTACTCACAGATTTCATTAGCAGTTTGTAGATTTCATACATTCCTTAGTGGATTCCGAGTTCTTAGTGGGCCAGAATGTGAAATTCAAGGGTTTAAAACAGGAATCTAGAATTAAGACTGCAATTGAATTCTCATTGTTGTCATTATCTTTGTTTATCTGATACAATGATAAATGAAAAGAAAAGCATAGAAAAAAAATTTCACTACATTAGAGTTAAATCTGATTTAATCTCAATAACATTAGTACGAAAGTGCTTACGGATTAGTCCAATGGTTAAGCGGGCCACTTATGTCTCTCCCACCTGTCTGGTTTACAGTAACTGCAGGATAATGACAAAGGACAGAGCTGAATGCTGCAGCAGCTAAATTCTTCTAACAACAGGCATCTCTTGCTCTCTGGCAGGATCCCGCACTTTTTGTGTGAATAATGCGTGTGACTTTCTTTCCCCTTGTCCCTCCCGCCTTCATTCAATCCCCTTCAGTGAAGCCAGTCAGGCAGACGATCCTGCAGGAGGTTTACTCATCCTGGAATCTGATGGCCTCTGCTCTCCGCTCTCCCCCCTCCCCTTGTACCAGGACCCCCTGCTGGGAGTGACTGCAGGATAGGAACAAGGAATACCCATCTGTAGGCTCCTCGGGGGAGGATAACATGTCTGTCTGCCTGTATGTACTTATGAGTATGTGCAAACTATAGTTTTGCCAATTATCCGTGTGTCTGTGGCTTGCGTATCTCTCTGTTTGAACATTAATGTCATTAAAAGTTAAAATCCCAGGCATGCTGTGATGCCGTAGGCATAGACCTCTTGTCATATAGTTGTTTTTTTAAGCATCTGACCCCAGGGTCAAGTTCTGGCAGGAGCAGCCCTTTGCTGCATGTCTACCCCTTCTCTTTCCTATTACTTCCTGCCAGGCAACTGTATAATGAGGGTATTTATACCACAAACAAAAAAAATGCCAAGATGTGTTCACAGACCCTCAGGAAATCTCAGCACTAAACTCATTTATTTAGAGAAAACTGTACCATGTTCATGTTGTAATACTATAAAGAAAAAAGTATTAAGTAAGACATTTGTCATAAGTCTGGTTTTACTTGGCCTATCAACACAATTTGTCTGCACTGATATGTAGACATCTGAACTTTCAACCCTTTTTTCACCAATTTTATATTTCTTTAGAAAAGCTTTATCCGTAACAGTCTTCATCTTCATTAGGCAAAACTTTAATAAAAAACTACTTAAGCTTCCACTCTCTATAAGAATAAATACTTCCTACAGGTACTGTGCAAGATGAATCAGAATATTACCCATTTTCTTTAGTTCTCTATAACAATATATTGAAAACCTTGTTTTGACTGTTGGGACAAAACAAGATATTTGAGGTTGAATCTTCAGCCTTGGGAAATAGTAATAGAATGGTAATAGAATTTCTATTACCATTTTATGAACCAAACAACTATGTGATGAATCCAGAAAATAATCAACAGTTTAATCAATAATGAAAATAATCAATAGTTGCGGCCCTGGAGCAAACATGAGTCACCAATGGTGCAAAAGTGGTAAACATTCTTAGACATAACAAATGTCTTACGCACACTGATTACTACCTGTGTAGAGAGGTAGAAGTCATCGAACAGACTCAACTCATAATTCTGTCCCATTTGTCCACGGGGGATTATTAAAACAAGCCCAGGCAGAGGAAGGGCTGAGTGTGTGTTTGGGGACAGACGGGGAAGTGGCAAGCAAACAGCCAGAGGCAGACCAACAATCTGCTGCTGATGCTGCCCTAACGCCTGCGTCGAGCTTATCAACAGTTCCAAAGACACAGAGGCTGATTGTGTCGAGTGTTTGTGAGATTCATAAATGGTTTTCACATGGCATACTGGGAGACAGATTGTGATCATTTAGCTCATCACATGCTACATATTGATATTATAATTACCTCAGAGGCCTTTTTCCCCGCTTTCTGAATATCTAGAGGGAGTGCTCACACTGGGCACGAGCACTGCATATCAATATCGCAAATGAGTGGCACATTTACCTCGGTAAAGTTAAATCAAACTGTATCTACATATGTGCCCATGTGTTGCAAATGTTATATAAATGTTACTTCAATGCATTAACGCTACGGTAGCTTAAACAGCATCAGAGATGGCGAGAGACACCAAAGAAAGATAACAGAAATACGCATATTAGGCCGATAAACATCTCACTGGGATCTGGGTTAAAGATCTAGAGCCAAGGTACACTGGTCCATGCTGTGCAACCATCAATGACAGAGTTGCGGAACTTCATGATTTAACCACATTAAAACGGCCAGTCAAAACATATAGCAGCCACATGTCCTACAGTATAAAGGTAACCTATGTTACCACTATATCACTTATTGATAATAGTAGAATTGACCAAAAAATATGTTTTGATCGTCACTATGGTAATCAATCATGAAGTCCATGATCAGCTATTTTAAAATAGTGTGCATGCAACATAGACTAGTTGACACTGGCTCTCATCAGCAACAAATATGTCAAGAAGTTACCAGACGCTCGTCTGGAACAATTAGAGGGGTTCCAGAGCGGGGGGGGGGGGGGGGGGGGGGGGTTGATGGGAGGAGAGGAGGTCTCTGACATACTGGTTGGCCCAGACGGTGAATGGCGCTGAAGGCGATGACGAGGATTCGTTTTGATTCAGCCTCATTTAAATTAATGAGGCGATGACTGTGTCGTTGTGACATCACAACTTAATGGGAATCCTGTGCCCTCGTTTTAAAGCGTAGTTCCTACACACAGGCTTGTCTACATTTCACTATGGATTGAGTATTTTGAAACACCCATTCATACCAAATGCTGCATAACACAACATTGTTGATTTTACATCATTTTCACAACGTGCACAGCGTATGATCATGTGACGCACCATCAACGGTTCACATACACAGAACCATTTGACCAACAAAACAACTTTTGATCTGTCTATCATCTTCTTTATAATCAAAAAGCAAAAAAAAGCATCTCATTTACTATGATAAAGGGGCTTTAACAAAAAAATGTTCATCGTGCTTATGTATAATTCACAGATGATCTTTCTGCTAAACAAGCATATCAACTCCAATCCACAGTGAACTACAACATCATCAAAAGACACTCTCCTGTTTGAGGGACTACAAGTGGGATTCCTCTGACAGAAACTGTTACCAACAACTCTGTGAGTGTCCAAAGACAATGAAAAACACGCGGAGACACAGAAGGAGCGCCGTCGTTCTTTTTGAGAGTAATAAAAACATGGAAAACATTTTTTGGATAGAAGAGGCTCCAGAACAGACAGTGGTGGAGCCCTGGGGGGGCTCTTATATAAACACGACCTCTCGATAAATACTTCTCAATGTGAGTAGGATATTGGATTTCAAGGTTGTTATTGCTTCATCTTGTTATTTCTGTTCAAGAAATACCAATCATAAGCCAATTTAAAAGTTTGGAGAGGAAGGTACAATAAAGGTCCCACTCAAACTGCTGTTCCCTGCTCTATGGAGAAAAGTTTTCATTACACACCTGAAGATGGTGGATATAAAAGAATCTGTGTCAAGATAATAATTTTCAACAATTTGTGTTTAAATAAATTTATAAAAAAAATATATAACAGGCTAATTAATTAGCACCATGTTCACCAAATGAGAACAAGATGTGAATAACTCTGTAGATGTTTCAATTTTGTTCTTTATGTGCAATACATTTGCAACAAACTTGTTCATTATGAGGTTTTACATAGAGTTTTGATGAAATACATGAATTAAACACATTTTTGAATAAGGCTGTAATGTAACAAAATGTGGAGAAAGTGAAGCACTATGTGTGTGTGTGTGTGTGTGTCACATTCCTTTTTTACGGTTGAAGTGTTTTTTTTCTTTTCTTTTTTGTCTCACTCTTTCAACTAAATTGACACAGAAGGGCTGTTTCTTATCCCCTCTCTGCAAACATCTCATGTTTATGTGTTTGTTTTTTAATCATATTCTGTGTTTTCAATTCATTTTTTCTTTAAATAGGTGAATATTCCACAGAAATTGGTGGTTGGACCTGAAGCGGTAGGGGGGTGGATAATGGGGGGGACACAATAGGTTGATTGCTATAAATTCATACCTCATTCAGTCTCTCGTTTGTTAACGCTAACACCATCATCACTTGCCTTATAGCCACGACCACTAGGAGTAGCCTTTGCTTTATCAATGATATATATGGTAAACTTGTACAGAAACAGCCTGAGGCTCTGAGATGCTCAGAGAGATGTGCAGGAAACACGTGTTCAAAATACAAACTTGTGGACGCAACGAAGCATTTTATAAAAATGTATGGCCATCAGCCAGTGGATATGTATATCTTTTTTTTTTGTAACCCCACCACTTGCCTTGTTTACCTGCAAAACCCCTTTTTTTAATCTGCCTGACAAGTATAATCCCTGTGTGAGTGAACATCTCCCTTACTGACAGCTGTCGGGGAAAAATAAAAAATAAAAACAGACAGACCAATCAAAGAGCTAGAATGAGTGGTGACGTACAGATCAGTTCTGTCATATTATTTTAGACTCAAGGTTACTGCTTATGCTATGATGATGTTGAGAAGGTAAACCGCCTGCTCTGAGTTAAATAAGCTGTTGGTCAGCGGGTTGTTTGACGACAGCTAAGCAAAATAGGGAGAGACCCTGAGAGGCTGGCAACATTAAACGGTGTTTATATGGGGAAAAAATTGAATGGAGGAGGGTCGCACATACAGCAATCTGGCTGTCCCTTTAACACCGACACATGTAAAACACTCCAAAGACAAAAATGACTTTTTCCCCATCCCTGGCATACTGGTCGGAACAACTCTGACCATCCCAACCCCCAAAGGGCAGAATAATCCCACCTTGAACCAGCCGTGTCAAAGGTGCTAGTAACTACTACTTTTTTATAGTTGTCATTATCTTGCATAAAACTACTACTTACTCATACACACACAAAACTAATTGTATGAAAGCATTTACCATCTACAGTGACAATATCAGCACAAGACGCCATAAACCCCACTGAGTTAAAGTTATCATCAACAGTAAGGTATCAGGCTTCATAGCAGACTGTGCTATAAGAGTCATAAAAAAACAGCAAAAATACAGCAGTGCTGTAGCTAAAGGCCATATTATCAGTATACAGATACTATATCTGTGCTTTGTGACCTAAATGTAGTTTTCTAATTACAGTTACATATGATAGATGTGTAATTTATCAATTATCAGCAATTTCCAGCCAACATAGATAATGAAACTTGATATAAACAATTAAACAAATATTGATCCGTGGCAGAGTACAGAAAACTATAATGAGTTTTGAGAATGAATGGCTCTGGGATTCTTTAACAGGTGTTTAAAAAGGATAAGACAAAAAAGAATATTAAAAGTTCTGAAATATAGACAAATGTATGTTTTTTAGGGCTACAAAATGCAATGCTACAAAATGTCATTCAGCTTCATGCATAAGCTGAATGACCTGTGAGTGCATAACAAACATGAGGGTGAGAACACTTTCAATACAATGAAACTTTCTGATAAAGTCAACAAAAACTCAAATTTCACAAGCTTCGTAAAAATAGGATTTAGAGATTTAGACAGGTGTTCCTAACAAAGCGAGTGTAAATACTGAGTATATCGCTTTGACTGAGATAAGATTGAAATAGTTTAAGACAAATGGGGGGGAAAATAGCTGTCACTTAATCAAATCTACTGCATCTTTAGGGGAGATGATAAGAAATGAATAAGAGCATCTAAACAACTTCCACCAGTGGAAGAAACTACTGAGGAAAAGCCACATATAGTTATATATAGTGGTGGGAAGTAACTAAGTACAAGTACTCTACTACAATTTTGAGATACTTTAGCTTCTATATATTGCTACAACTATGTTTATCTAACACCTTTAAAGGTTTTAATATTTTACAAAAATTAATATCCTTAAATATTTGATTCTGAAGTACTTGAGCTACTTTATACATTTATGTGACATTTTTAAAGATTTGAACATTTCACATAAATGGATATCCTTTAATAATAAGTTGTCACCTTTTTATTTTAAATAAATTATGCACCTTATGTGATAGATGCAGAATAATATAATGCTAATTGGCTCCAAAATGATTAATGTAAAAGAGTAATAACAAGTAATAACGAGTTATTACAAATGAATAACAGTCTGCATAATGAGCAATAATGATAATAATAATAATAATAATTTGTTATAATATAATAATAATACTTGTGCATGCTTACATAAATAACAACTTCAATTCAGGATTTGTACTTCTTATTGAGTTTTATTTATTTCTACTTTTACTCAAGCACTTGATCGTGGTATCTGCACCTGCATAACTGGACGCGGTTGGGTCACCGGAGTGTCAGCGGGTTAGTTCCCGTTTAAAGCCACACCTGTCTCCGCGCTGCTTAGCCGCGCTCGTGGGGGGGATTTACGAGCGCGAGCCGCGTTAATCCGCGCGCTAACGTCAGCGTCAGGTAACCGGCAGCAGCCGTAAAGCGGCACTTACTTTATGAAGTAGCTGGCCGCTTCTCTCGTGAAACCTTCCTCCCATCCCGGCGGGAGGTCTGAAATAAACCAAACGACAGACTCGTTCGTCACACCTGAAAGTTTTTTTTTGTCGCTGAGCTCCCCGAAAAAAATGAGAGGAGGGTGGGGGGGGGAGAGAGGAAAAAACGTGAACCGGGTCAAAGACGTTTAGCTGCGGCTACCTGAGCGGATCATGTGTCCGGAGTTAACCGGTTCACCCGAGCGGGGATGGAGCCAGCTGGTGGTCCGCGCCTCATCGCTGCCGCACAGGAACAGACGGAGGGAGAGGGGGGAAGAGGGGGGGAGGGGGGAGAAAAACACCTGTTACACCACCGGGAAGCAAGGAAGGAAACGGCAGCACAGACCCCCGCCAACTCCCGGTAAACCGGGGAGAGGCGGCGCGATAAAGCGCCTTTTTGTTTTTTTTTCTCCTCCCCCCCGCTCACTTGATGAAGAAGACCCGGCCGTCCCCACACACGCCGTAGGACCAGTGCTCAGGTAAGGTGTCCCGCCCGAGCGGCGCCGCCATGATCCGGTCTGAAGTCCTAGTTCATCTCAGTCCCTCTCGGCGGCGGAGTCTCCTGGGAGCTCAGCGAGCACTGCGAGGGCCGGCGACGCCTTCAGGGACCGCGCTGAAGCCCGGACATCCGAGCTCCGACAGATCAATGGAGAGCATCTCTACTTTTTATGTACTTTTTTAAAAGTATTTCAGTTTTTTGCTACTGAAGCAAACTCCACTGCCTTCATTTTACAGCTTAACTTTATGTGCAAATGTTTTTGTTCTGTAAAGTTTGATGTTTTTGTGGTTCGAATATAATTTCAGGCACAGACTCCCACTCCTCCTTCATTTACGATTTTGTCCCACGACCCCAAATCCCCCCACTTTTATACCATCAAGTATTATATTAAACAGTTCTAATCGACCAGTCCCAGCATCAAAATGTAGCCTGGTCTAGTATGTAAGAATCAGTAATAATGTTGAAAAAATAACCTTTATGTTCGCATTTGGTGGTTTTGAATCAGTTAAAGTTAAGTTTTTAATAAGTTAAAATGTATAAACATGATGATACCATGGTCAAGAAACCATTAGGTTGGGTAGGATAAAACAAATAGGCCTATAACAACCCTATCTACATACAAATTTCAGAATATAAAGCAGCAAACTTGTGGGAATTTGGTATTGCATATGTTGATGACATTTTCCACATGCAGCATGATAATAAATGAAGTGCCTTCACTATTGTGTCATGTCATCTTTTGGAGTAAATGTATTTTCCAGAATTGTTCCAATTAAGTTTAGAAATATTAGATGAAGATTATGTGTTTCTTCAACACAGGAAAGCCTACAGTCTCTGCAGCTCCATGTCTTTGGAGACTGCCTCTAGCCTTATTCATCTGAGGTTGTCATAGTTACAACACTTCTGATGGCTCGTAAAGGCAACATAAGTGCTGCTTCTACAGTGAGTAAATAAATATAAAAAAATAATCTCATCTCTGCTGCTGTTTTTCACAGCTATAACATGCCAACCTGTTATGTGATTCAATTTGTTAGGGTTTAATCATGAGATAAAATACCACATTTAAGCCGTTAAAAGTCACGTTAAGAAAGGCTTTCATTCAAATTGATCTGTACACACTTTAATTCTCATCCAATCAGCCTACATCTTGTTAGACACTTTATATTGGCACCATTAGTAGTAGAGTTGTATATATGTGTAATACTTTGCATTACTTAGCTATATCACATTTGCCCCTGAATTAATGGGTTGTGCAACATGATATGGACTTTTAATACATGTTGGCAACATTCACATAAACATGCACTTTAGTGTGGATTTTTAAAGAGTTGCGGCAAATACCAAATATTGTCTTACAAGGGAAATAGAAAATAGTGTTAGTTTAAGGAGGTTGGCCATGTAATCCCTGCTTCAAGGCCGTGTTTGCTGCTGTCACTCTCTCTCCCCTCATTTAGTGTCAAATCCCTGCTTTAAGCTACTAAAAAGTGTTAGTAGCAAGTAGTAAAAGTTAATAAAGTCTAAACTCCCTTAAAAAGTGAGAAAAGATAACATAAACATTTTAAATTATCATTTTAATGTCTTTTTAGAAAGTGACTTCAGTAAAATATGTTTTGATCATAATTTCTATGTAAATTTCCTGGTAAGAACTTCATATCATATCTTAGTGCTTATGATAGAGAAAATGGAGGCAAATCTTTTAGATACTAAAGCAGCTGTTGATTTCCTTTCCAAGTTCTTTAAAACTTTTACACCCCTCCCACCCATGCTGCCAGAGCGTTGCTGTTACTGTTGCCTTACATCATGCCCTAGATACATATACTAGAAATCCATATTTAGTAGATGGCACCTGAAAAACCAAATCTTTTACAGGAGCCTTATGTTCTCCTACATGCTTATGGTGCCTGACTGGTTGTAATCTGCAACCTCGACATTAGATGCTGCCAGAAGCTAAATGCTGTACCTTTAGGAAGAATTAAAGTAATTTACATTTTTCCGCTCAGAACCCCAGAATGTGTAATGAAATGTTCTCCCGCTTCAGATTTGAGATTACGTCTGTAATCCAGTCAGATATTGCAGGTGAAGCAGCTTCCTTCCCTCTCAAAAGAACAACCATTTAATGTCCTGTGATAAGTGGTGGGAGGAGATCACTCTGAGCCACAAAGTGGAACCTCTTACCAATAATGATGATGATGAGTGGACACTGTGAAACCTGCCTTTTGTACGTAATGACGCTTGTGGTGGAACCCAAAAACTTGATACCAGATAGTTTATCTCTCTTAAAATATATTTTTAAAAGATTAGAAACACGTGCAATTAGTTTTATATTCAAGGTGGATTCACTATTTAAAACGTACCATTCTTTTTCGGTTGCACCACTTGACATTTTGTGTCAAAAAGTCACACATAATCATAATTAAAAAAAAAAAAAACTTTTTAAATACACAAAATGTAAATTTTGCAAAGACCTGATAAATGCTTCCTAAAACTGAATTTACTGCATTTTACAGACCCCCTATACCTGATGAAGGTCTTTGATCAAAAATCTGTATAGTGCAATAAATGCTCTTTACTGAGCCAGTGAAGTGTGTACATGGGCGTCACTTCTCGTCTCCACGTCTAAACCACCTAAAATCACCTGTCACAGAGACTATTCAGGCGTGCAGGAGATTTTTTTTGATGCAACACTATTAGTACACTATCAGGACATATTTATGTCCAGGAAAGTTCCCAGATCAGGAAATCACAGATGCTGGAAAACTTTTTATACCACATTTGTGAAATTACACACTGATACATGTACAGTATATCTGTGATAAGCCAAAATAAGTCTGCTGTAATGATGACATGTAGCAAACATGTTATGATTACTTTTCCTCAGTGGCTCATTAAAGCAAATAAGAGCCTCTGTCAGCTGTCAGAAACAGTTTGTTCTGAGTCACTCGTCAGGAACTCTGAGCTCATTGGAATTTCATTTTCCAACATGTACAGGAGGCATGTGGTGGCGTGCTTGTGACAACATCCCGGTGCATTTTCCTCGCCACCCTGTTATTTTCAAATCCCCACTTGGGGAGAAAAAAAAAAAACAGCTCACCTGAGTTGATGTCAAGCCCGTGGTCAGCAGGAATTTCCTCCACGAAAACAGTAATTTCCAAAAAGAGTGGAATGCAGCGTGAAGATTAGAAAGATCTCATGTTGACCATAATCACTCAGTTCTTTATTTATCACTTCCTGCATGATTAGACTTAAATAGAATGTTACATAAATATTTTTTATTCTCACCCAAATCCCCAGACAATAAAAATGTGTATTGTGGTTTTTTTGTTATGTAATTATTCAAGTCAGCTATTTATTTTCAAATTAAACTGACTCCAGAACAGAAGACTTTACCAGCAGCCCAGTCATCAGCTCTAATATAAATATTCATCCAAAACAGCCTGACTTTGACAGAGGTGAGCGTGCAGTGTTTTTTTCACATCTGGTAACTTTTTGCATGCATGCGTTTGATTCCCGCTGCCTGTGTTTGGTTTCAGTTGGCAGCTCACGGATTGGAGGCACCTCAACGTCAACAAAAACTCCTGACAAGGCAGAGAGCACTGAAGGGCAGGCAGAGGTCGACACACACACACACACACACACACACACACACACACACACACACACACACAGCCTCTGCTCTGAAACACCAGGAGGTTTTATTAGAGTGTGCTGCTGTGTGTATTTGTAGGATAAAGGAAGATGAAGGCAAGGCGAGTTTATTTCTATAGCATATTGCAACAGCCAGGTAATTGAAAGTGCTTTACACATTAGAAGCATAAAGATACAATTTAAAACAGTTGATTTAAAGAGGGAGAAATCACAAATTTTAAATTAAAAGGTAAAAACAATCACATTTTCAGCCAAGTTATGATGTCAACCTGGTTAGTTATAGCTGGTAATAAATCAAGGATGTGTGTGTGTGTGTGTGTGTGTGTGTGTGTGTGTGTGTGTGTGTGTGTGTGTGTGTGTGTGTGGCCGCTGTCCTAATGCTGAGCCAACTCACTTCAGGTTTGCAAACCAAATCACTTGAACACACGCAAATGCATGAGAGCATTTCACAGTGAGGTTCTAGTGACTCAAATATTCAAATGATTTTCCTCAACACCAAAAAACAGGATTAATCGAAAATTCTTATACAGCAGCTTAATATCATTTTTTTTTACCCTGTTACTTTTTTGTTTTAAGGGTCTAAAGACTAAGGATTTTGTATTGCTGTAAAAATTTATATTGGACTTTATAAAAAAGTTCAATTATATTATCATAAAATACCTGAAAACTTTAGCATTACTGGGCTTAGAGCAGCATGATTTTCTGACCACATGGGGGCGTCTGACATGCAGAATTATCACATTAGAAATATTCCGTTCCGCCTTCTCAAATGTATGTATGAATCTTTTCTCTCTTTTCCTTCTTCTATGATAGTAAACTGAGCAATACTTTGAATAATAATATGCTTGTATATGCAGGATCATGACTATGAACTGGTAATTCATGTATGTGCACATCTCTCAATAATATTAATTCAGATTGTGGCTCATAAACCAAACAGATAAAAGTCCCGGCTTCTGCATAATCCTGTTTTCCCATGTTTTTTTTTACTCCTTGCTGAGCTTCCTTTGTCATTCATCGCATTTTATTGAACCATCCTCCACCCTGTTGTCACATATATCATCCTGCTATGTTTTTCATCTTGTTTTGGGCTGGTGTCACTTTTAGCGGCCGGTGGTTTGACCTCCGCTGGCTCCGGTGCGAATCTCGCCGCGCTAGGCAAAATGATCTCATTCTACACTATTTACTGAAGAACATTGCATTTTTACAAAGCAGGCGGCAGCCCTCGGCCCTGCTTCACTTTTTACTGCTGATACATCCAGTGTCTTGAAGTTGTGTGCCTGTGCATGCATGCGTGCAAGTGTGTGTGTGTGCGTGCGTGCGTGTGTGTGTGTAAAAGTGAAAATGAAAACAGAGCAAGCAAACACAGAGAAACAGAGAGCAGGAACAGGATTCAGAGAGGTGGTTTGTGCCCCCCTCCACACACCCCCACCACCACCCATTGCAAACAGTTGCGGCCTCTTACCACACACGACCAGCCTGGGGGCAAAAATGCAGGTGTAGATACAGACCATTTCCCACATTATCCACAGTTAGTCATGTGAATAATCTGCCAATTGCAATAAGGGACGGATGCACAAGGAATGTCTCTCAAGCTCAATTGAAAGTGGTAATAGTACAGTAGGATACATTTATTGAACTTATTGAACTTGAGAATTTTTAGCCAATTAGAAAAACATGAAGGTGGATATAGCTGAATATATAATAAAAGGTCTGAAAGTTAAATGAAAAGTTCAGTGAAAGTTCCAGCTAGCTAAATGAATCAAAGGCAGTTCTTTTTTGTGAGAAAATGAAAGATTTATCCAGGATAGGCCTCATATTAGCTTCAGATAGACTTTTAAATACAGACGGAAGACTGGATTTGAAAAGCACATTTGGGAGTAATCGGTTAATGGAAGCAGGAAAACCTGTTTGAATGTTTACTCAGGCCTGTCTGTTGTTTTAACACAGACGTGAACTGGTGCTTTAACATAAGTTGTTTTCATTCCGTTTATCTATTAAGTATTTAATACTTTTTTGGATTATTTTTAGATATATTTTTTCTTCGTTTAACACATAAATGCTTCTGTATGTGTAAGTTTACATCAACAATTCACACGTATATATTTTATGCCTGAAAGAGTTTTAAGGATATTCACAGGATGTTATATTATTTGCATAATATAATAATTCTCCACTTTCATACTGGCTGTAAACAGATCCCTTTACAGTATAATCCACAAGCCTGCAACTACAAAACTACATTGGAAAAGGTCATCTGAGGTTTTTATATGAAGCTTCAGTCGTTTCTTTTCAGTATGAAATTCTCTCAGACACAATCCATGTTGTTGTTTTTTTATTTGAATAGTTGTTTCCTGTTGGCAGGAAAATCCCATACCCATGCCAGAACTTCCTGTAGGCAAACGGGTTCATCTGCATGTCCTCAGTCAGCTGGTTAGTGACTAAGATGTTTGTATCTTATCTCAGTATTAATATTTCATATTGGAGTGTTCAGGTCTAAACACTATTAATCTTTAGAGAAATGTATAAATATGTGAGTTAACAAATTAGAATAGATTGCAGCTCATTGTTTAAAGGTGCAGTGCAAACATTTGGGGAAAAAGAAGATGTGAAAGGAAGAGATGACTGGAGCAGAAATCTTTTAATCATGATATGTTGGGGCACATTATTATGTAAAACCATTCCATCACGGTCGAGGAATTCTGATGTAATTGCTAACCTCTATTTATTTTAGAATACCACAATGCTTGGCTACATGCCCTCTGCAAACAGCTGCCGAATAATAGAAAAGGTAAAAGGATAATAAGTATGCACAGAAACAATAAGATTCTTTATCTCTCTCTCTCCCTCCCAGGAATTTTCTTTCCATGGTTTCAGGGAGGAATTTAGGGAGAGTGTTTGCCCTCCTCCTTTACTGCGTTGGCAAAACAGCAAAAAACCTCAGGTGAAAAGGAAATTCGGGGAAATGGGATGTGTCACACTCTCTACACACACACACACACACACACACACACACACACACACACACACACATCTCTGGCTACTGCTCCCCATTGTCTCTTATGTAAATGTGGGGTGAATAAAACATGGCTCTGCTCCACACAGGAGCCTCCAGGCCTGGTGGAGCTGCACTCTTCCTGCTCAGGTCCCGAACAGTTAAATGAAATTGCTTCACCTGAGGGAGACGAGCGGATTCAGAGCTTCACCTTTAGGCTCCGGGCAACAGTCAGACATGTGCTTATTTTCATTATGAGCCGATCGCTTCGATCTCAATCTCCCACATCGGAATGCGGCAAAGGAAATCGTGGGAAATAATTGCTGAACGGATTAAGATAAAGGTGACACTCTGCAAAATCAATTTTGTGGTTACAAAGGTCACAAGAAAGATGAAGAGCCCATCAATCAATGAAAATGGTGCAAAGATCCAGAAAAATGTTGCTAAAGTAGTTTTGAATTTGGAATATTGCTTTAAAAACTTTGTTTTTTATGTCAAATTTAGCATATATGGAGTTCCCTTCAAATTGTCTTACATTGTTTTTATCTACAGCTCCATTACTTTTATTTTCTATCACTTTGTCTCCCTCTGCTGGAATTCACATGTGATTTATAAGCTGCTTGAGAAACAGGAAATCTATTCACACAACTTAATAGAAAGAGGTTTATTGGTCGTTTATTGTATTTCCTGATATAGTCTGTTAGTAAAATCCAATTAAATACTAAATACAATGGTGAAGAATATTGGGCATTTTACAGAAAAGCTTAAATATTAGGATATTTCCCCTCACAGATTTTTGGACTGTGCGGCCATTTTTCATTTTGTCTGTTCACTGGGAAAAAATATGTTTATTTCAGGAGACCTCATTCCAACTCGAGCCCATTTGGGGTCGTGACCTTGCAGTTGAAAAACTTTTGTCTATGTGTTACAAAAAGGCAAAGGCTGAGCAGTCGTGAATTTTCCTTTCCCATCTAGAGTTTTGGTGATGGTGAACATCAGGGTCACAGGCTGGTGGTGGTAAACTAAATTTAACTTAGCAGCAACAAGACTGAGAGTTTGAGGTAAGAGCCCAGTATGACGGACATGTGGGCGATGCCGTGTTTTTAATAACACGGATGCCAGTAATTCCAGCGTGGACGGCCCCACAGGAAATGGAAACACTAGCCCCGCTCCTCTAAAAGGTCAGGCGCCATGCGACAGGAGCGTTATTTATTCACGCCGATCGACAGGCCGGGGCGGCGCGCGGCGGTGATGTCACATGGAAAATGCATTTCTGAATGATGGATCGCACGTTCCTCTCCGACCAGGGACACTGACGTCATCCGTTTGATTAAACTTTCAACAACCTCACCGGACAAAACCCTGAACACACTGGGCTCAAAAATTGTCTTTTATTTTTTCTGAAGAGAAATTATAAGCTTTACTCAAAACAGCAGGATCGAATGCTGTGCCATCTACAACTGACTATTATTTTGATTATAAATTAACCTGTAAATTATTTTATGGATTAATCATGTAATCTGGAAAAAAAAACTTAATATTGTCTTCCTACTGAAATATTGGCCTAAGTCCTAAGTGTATACACATAAATTCAATAAATATGGAGCCAAACATTAAAAAGGTCCATTTAGTGTCATCACTTCAATAAAAATGTCTATATCTCAGGTTTCAAAGTTATGTCCAAACTGGATGTTGAGTTACATTCAATAAAAAAACAGGTAAAAAAAGACAGAGGAAAGTGATGGAAAAATAAACCTGACATTTGTTTATTTTAACTCCAGGTAATGTCAGTTTTGAGTTTGCACCATTAAATGGAAATGCAGTTTAAGCCATGTTTAAAGTTGCCTGAAGTCACAATAAAATATTAAAAAATTAATTCAAAAATAAGTTACTTTTTTCTTTATGTGACAAACTATGTGACACACGCAACGTCATATTTTCACAGTCTGCGTTTGCAGAGTTTTTTTGTGTGTGTTTTAAAATGTCCTGATATATAACATATTCTGTTTAATATCATAAACTGACGAAACCAGAAAATTTTTATATTTAGGAAACTGGAACCAGAGAATTCGATATTTTTTTAGCTCCTTTTTTTGCAAATACATTTTTGACGTAATTAATGTCATATTTCCTATTTAAACATGTTGTTTTTATAACAGCACAGGTCAGCTGCTTCTACTGAGAGATAAGTAGTAAAAGATTCTCTTGTTACCTGTAAATCTTAATATAGCACATGTTTAACAAAAAGCTTTCTTTTCACTTTCATTGTGCTGGCTTGAATAGATGAATAGACAAATTGAGATATAATGAAGAAATTATCAGCAGCTGCTTTACTATGAACTCAGGTCTCAAAGGCCTCAGATGACCCAAGGTCTCAAATGAAGGTCCAATGAACATTAAATAACTTTAAACTTTTTCCTCAGGCCTTGTGATGTGGTCTGTTTGACCATATGAGGGCAGCAGAGTTACACAGTCAGTCAGCGTCTGGTTTTGGAAACAGTCTGGAACATGGATGTTAGTGAAGGTGCACAAATGAGAGGAAAGGGGTGTTTGAAAGCTGAAATGTGGGGCTGCACTTTGTAATTCATGGAGCAACTGTAGAGTTTGCTGCACATTATCTGCAAAATGATAAACAAAGATGATCTACATGTCCATTTCTTTCTGTACAATCTTCCTGTATGTGTGTGTGTGTGTGTGCCTGTGCGTGTTTGTGTGTGTGCGTGTGTGTGTGCGTGTGTGTGTGTGTGTGTGTGTGTGTGGTGTTGTGTATCAGATGACAGGTATGTCCCTAGATACTAAAATGAAAGGCTACACCCATTCACATTCCCCACCAACAGAAATCCACAGTGCAGTAACCTACCATCAGTGAGTGGCCAGTCACTGATCCTCATGAGAATAAACTGCAATAGATGAGCCTTTACTGCACATGTGCACACGTCACACACAGGGACACAACAGTGGACGGGATGATTGTGACCGATCGTCCTGTTTGATTGTGTTCATTCATGTGAAATTAAAGAAAAGCAAAAGAGCCTCTGGAGCCCCTTGAACGTGGATGGTAAAGTCTACTTTGTTAATCACTGAGCCAGACCAAGTGAATCCAAGTGAAGGCGCTGATCTCCCTGAGGCTAAATGCTAAATTTAAACAAATGCTGAATGTAATTTATCATGAAGAGAATGTTTAAACCTAATCTATAAAGCAGATGTTGCACCCAGAGACTCCATGATGCAGCTACTATGCGCAATATCTTATTTTATGGTATCTTATTTATTTATTGCATTTATTAATAATTGAATCTCTTCTACTTCTGTACTTTTTACATATTGCCTGTTAATTCTGTTCTGCTTTGCATCTTTGGTGTACAGTCTGAATGACGATAAAAGGAATTTGTGAAGATACACACTGTACACGGAGGAGAATCGTGATGCATATTAAGGGCGTGTGAGCTTTGGATTTCGTTAAACACTTGTCAACAGTTGGCATCACTACAATGTTTTCTACACACAGCGTATAATAAAGTAAACAGGGAGATCAGCTGCTCGCCTTATGCGGCTCACGCGGTCTGTCTGCATGAGCCGGTGTCAGACACAATAGCTGCTGGTGGGTTGCATCATCAGCTAATTGTGACCCATGAGATAAACTTCTCCAGCAGGCGAGCGAGAGGGGCAACCATGCGCGTGTGTGTGTGTGTGTGTGTGTGTGTTTCTGAAAACCCACTGGCTCTGCTGCTGCTGCTGCTGCTGCTGCTGTTGATGATGATGATGATGATGATGATGATTCTGCCGCTGCTGCAATCACCTGCAATCCTTTCAACGCCTCACCACTCCTGCCCGTTGCCTGGAGACGGGGTCGCCTAGGCCGCGCGGATAATGATAGTGGGAGAGGATGAGGAGGAGAAAGATGGAGACAAAGATAAAGAGAGAGGAGAGCGGGGTGGGGTGGGAATGGGGTGGGGGAGTGGATGGAGAAGGGAGGGAGGGTGGCTTGTCTGGCTTGTAACTTGAAAGTCACAGGTTCGATAGCCCCTGTGTTTACTGTTAAAACCCCCTTTAATGCAGGATGCTGAACCCTCAGCTGCTCGCTTGGGTAGAAGCACCAGATGAATGTGCTGTTCAGTATCAGAAACATGAAACGCTAGCAGATGGAGACGGGATCGGACAAACGACACTGTCCTCCAGTCGACATATGGATGCCAGACCCTGTTTTCGTCACGTCGCTAATGTCACTGAGTCAACTTCAGAACGTCGCTGGGACGAAGGCGCAGGCGTCGATGAAATATACACACGCGTAACAACAATGGTTCCACGGTCTTGCATCATGGAGAGCCAGAGGTTGACTGTAAAGAATTGGATCATGATGCAAGAAAAGATTCAAAACAGCACAACTGACAGACTAGATTTATTAAATCACTAATATATAAACACACACACACACACACACACACACATATATATATATATATATGTGTGTGTCACATGTATGTTGATGCCCCTGGTTGTTGAAGCTATTCCTGGTTTAACTAAATGGAATTCAGACACATTATTTCAAGGTCTTCAAGTATCAAGAACAAATGCATCAAATACTATATAACAAGAAGTAAAAAAAAAAACGATTCAATTAGGGACATATTGGACATATTGACCCATCAGATCACTTCCAGAGTCCATTAAAACGTTCTTCAAATGTACTTCTCCCCAGTGCCACTTCCAATGCAGCTCATCGTCTCCTCGTGTGCTGAGGGAGTCAATTTGTTCAGCCAACGTTGAAAAAAAGCGGGCGGACAAACTGATTTCCAATTCTACAACACTCCCAGACCAGAGGGACTGTTTCTGGACCCTGGGAGGTGGAGTGTTCAAAGCAGCCAAAAAAGAACCAACAATTACTGTGTGTGCGTGCGTGTGTGTGTGTTTGGGATGTTCCGTATCATATGTGCACATGCGCTTGCATCATTCTGTAGGATATTTTATGGGTTAGCATGTTAATAACTGTGCTGTCTCTGTGAGGGTTTCCTTGTAAACCTCAGTGGGACTTACTATTTATATGAGGGTTAAATCAAATAAATGAATAAATAATTGTTCAGCTTTTATCTTTTCTTCTTCTCTCCAGCATTTCCTGGGCATACAAGCACCCTTTTCAAATCCCCCTCCCCATACTCTGAGATATCTGGAAATCTCTTTGTTCCAGGCCAGATGGGATTTGTGCTGTTTATTTATTGAAAACCGTTGCTATTCTGGTGCTGCAAAAGCACATCGGTGCTTTTATAAAGAGGTGGCTGCTCACTAGGGTTCCCTCCTCGGTGCTGTGGAACATGCACAAATGCTGCAGCTCATTAATATTAAAAACATAAGTGAATTTAATGATTTCAGTACCATAAAGAACAACTTACCTCAAAAGAGATTCTTAATTTTTAGTTTTGTGTGTGCCGAGACCAGCAGATCAATTTCCTACACAAGTCCCGTGGCTGCAGCACGGCAACAGTGTCATCGATTGCTCGCCTTTGCACCATGATTTGTGTGTGTGTGTGTGTGTGTGTGTGTGAGGGAAGGGGAGGAGGGAGCGGTGAAGACCTGCTAATTGATTTCATCCCAAAGGTAAGTCATTTCATCATACTTGGTGTTTTTAACCCTTGTCTTACGACAGCCTTACAGTAGTAGGTCTGCACGGAGAGTCACGGCCACCTGGGAAATTATAAGCTCCAGATCGCGCGCGCGTGTGTGTGTGTGTGTGTTGTGTGTGTGTGTGTGTGTTGGGGGAGAGAGACAGACAGAGAGAGAGAGAGAGAGAAAATGAATAAAACAAAAAATCTGTATTATTTTGGACCACTTCTACACACTGCAGACATTTTATTTAACCTTTCATAATTGAAATACAAACTGGATACAGTACAAAGTACAGTACACGCTGAATTTTTGATTTGTGGGTCAAAAGACAATCAAGTTAATTTAAAAAAAAATTGTTTCTAAGGTTGCAGATGATTTGTTTCAACAGCATGATTAGCTGAGTTTTAATGAAAAACCTGTCTGGGTTAAGAGATAGTCATTGAAATGCTTGTGAATAAATGTAACATAAAAATGTTCATAGATCAAGCAAATTTGTTGTGTAATGTTTCTTTAAATCTGCTAATTTAATTTTAAAAGGTGGATAAACACCAGGAGGTAAACAGATGTCTAACTCTCGGTGTCTCAGTGACAGGACTTTCAATCAATTTGATCTCCTTTTTTCAGTTTTTTGAGAAGACCTTGGCCTTGAAAGGCTGTAACAGCAGATGATTTTCTGCTTCAAATGTTGTCATTCAGAATGTTTTCTACAGTGCATGTTGTTTACACATTTCTGGGACCTTGTGCGCTATTTGAATGTCACTAGTGATGGCCACAGACTGTAAAAATAAGGGACACGCCCTGTGCAGGAATTGGCAGACAGACAAGTCACTCAAGATAATTTACATAAAAAAAAGCCTGAGTTGAAAGCAGGAAGTAGATTCCGTCAGGTTGTTTTCCTCTGTTGTTCTGGTGGATTTGGTCAAGTAGATTATGTCGGTTTCCATTCTAACCCTCTAACTGTAAAACACAAAACTATATCATTTATACAAACAATGTTTATTCAACAAAGCACCTACTGACAAATTCGCTACAATTCTCAGGACATAGTTTTAGCTACATGATGTTACCACAAGAAGCTGAGTGAGTCACATAAGACAGAGTGTCTGAATCATTCCAGTAAATATAATAAGAATATGAAGAGACATCTATGGTCACACTAAGTGCTAATAAGCTGCTATCATGTGTCATATTATGAGAAAATACAAGGCAGAAAAAATAAATACCAAAATATTTGAATAGTAAGACAACAAACTGCACCAGTACGTGTTAGGTATCCATCATGCTTAAATAAAACCTTTCAAAACACTTTGTAATGTAAAGCTCTGCTTCCTGATGACACCATCATGATCTACTTTTAACATCTAAAGTCACCACTGGGTTACAAGCACGGTTAAACAGTTAAAATCGGTGAAAAATAAACAACAAGCTCCATAGGGCATCAATAAGTTACATTACTAGGTCATTATATAAGGCATACAAAAACAACATTCCACACATTAATGCTGAGGTTAATATGAGAAAGTGTCAGTCAGTGCAACAGTCACACAACGTATAAATCCTTTTGAGGTACAAGGTTGTTCAACTTGACACCGAACATTAAAGGTGGCCTAACATCAACATCTCTAAATTGGCCTAAATCAAAATCACTGTTGCATTGCAACCAATCACAAGTCCTCATCCGAAAAGGAAATGAAACATTCAGTGTTCAGGGCTTTGATTTATTTCAAGGCACCGTCCAGGTACGCCTGGATCCTCTCCCTGTGAGCCTGGCTGAAGCAGTAGCCGATGGCCTCCTCCGTGTCGCGGATCCGCCGGCGGAAGCGGTCGCGGTCCCGCGCCATTTCTTCCCAGTGTCCCTTCCGAGACGCCTGGCGGGCAAATGGCCAGGTCTTCATGACATGGACTTGGACGAGCGGAGAAAACTGCACCTTAAAGACCAAAAATACAAAGTTTAAATAACTAAAACGATGGTTATCACAACTACTTGATACATCATAGAAAGATATAATCTGATCTGCCACCTATTTTAGGCCTTTTTATATTAACTTTCTGACTCATTTGCAGATGATTTGACAAGTTTTTTTGAGAGGACTTTGCAATACAGCTGCAACGTGTATTCACCCATGTATTAGTCAGCCTCTGCTGTCTCACTGGAGTCACATGACTGGCTTAGTCATGACGACCGGCGTCGTTGCTAAACGACGGCAAACAACAACTCAGCTGAACAGAGACTATAGAACTGCCGACTGAGGCAGGAATTAGCTCTTATCACACGAGCCGTTGCAACAGTCGGCCGGTGACTCCCATGTGATATTATTGTTGCACGTCTGTTGGCTGAAAGATTTCTAAAGTCTAACAGGGCCAGTGAAAGTGGCGGGAAAAATGCACCTGTCGAAATCTGCATTTTTGTCTTAGAAATTATGTTTGTGAAACATGTTTTGACCCGAGTCATTGTATAAGAGCACTCACAGAAGTCTATATTATATATATATTTATTTAAAATTCCCCAAGGTTGTCACTGAACCTTTTAATCTAAAATTGTCTTGTGTATATTAAGGTCCAGCAGTTCAACTATAAAACATTATAAGATAATAACCTTTTTCGGGCTGGCGCCGGCGTTGATTTCCTTCTTCTTCTCTGGAGTTGAGGCAGATGTTTGTCCAGGCCGTTTCCAGGGCACCAGAGTTTTGTCTGGGTGGGAGTGATGCTTTAGCTGCCTTTCTGGTAAAGCGGGTTTGGTGGCTCTGGATCTTCGGGGTGTTGTCTCTTTTTCACATTTGTTGCCCTTTGCGGGTGGACTCTGTGTCGGCCGGACCTCGGGACATTCTCCAGACTGAACTGTGGTTGTCGCGGAGCTGTGGAGAAGGGCCTGAAAGTTGAGAGGGTGGTACGGGTCGTCCTTCTGGCAGAGGGACTTCCACAGCTGCTCCTCTTCATCATCTTCAGATGAGGAAGGAGGGAAGCTGCTCTCCTTGTCCTCGGTATCAGTGTCAGACCTGAAGGGAGGAGCGGGGAGCGAGGCCTGTTGTTTTGTGCTGGACTGAGGTGATTTGCTGCTGACAGTGCATGCGGTGAAACACATGGGGTTGTAGGGGTCGTCGGGACTTTTGAAGAACTCCATGAGCCTCTCACTCTCCTCCTTGTCGATGTCGGGGCTTGAGCCATCTGAGCTGGCCCAGCTGCTCCAGCTGCTCTCGCTGTCGGAGCGGCTGACCCAGATGTTAAGGCCTCGAGGGCCCAGCAGCTCCTCGCTGGCCATGCTCACCGACATAAGATCAGTGTCGCTGCCGTCCATCGTTTCGCTTTTACTTTTTCCCATGTCTGCGTTTGTTGAAATGCAGGCAGAGAAAAAGAAGGGGTTGTAAGGATCGCTGGATTTTGACAGGGACTCCCAGAGTGCTTTGCTTTCCTCACTGTCGAACTCCACCACGTTCTGGTCTTCCTCGCTGCTCCAGTGAGAGCTTCTCTCCTCTTCTGAACTGTCCCGTTTGAAGATCTTCTCGCTGCCCTTGTGGCAGGTCTCGTTTGAACTAGAGCAGTCGCTGCTTGACACGAAGATGTTCCAGTCACTGGGGAAGCCCATGTTCCAGCTGGATTGGTGTCCCAGGAAGATGCTGTCCTCTGTGCCAGTGGATCTCGTGACAAAGTCGTCCACTAGACCGCAGCACAGGTCGTCGGCACACAGACTGGACAGCAGGGCCTCGGCGGTGGACTTCCCGTTGAAGGGGTCGCCGACGTCGGAGCAGAAGTTGGACAGTGGACTCGAGCCTCCGACCATGACTCCGTTGTCCCCGTCAAACAATGAGGAAAACAGGAAGCTCTCAGTTGGGTTTGCCGCTGTGCCCATGTGTTGGATGTGCTGACCTGTCTCGTCTGTAATTCTTACATGGACCTCAAACCTGAACATCTGGAAAACTGAGGTAGAAGTAAATGTTAGAGGAATGAAATCCAACTGAATGATATAAATAATTTCTATTTACAACTGTAATTAGGGCACAGAGATGAGATGGCAAATATTTTTCTGTAATTCTATTTAACATGTAATTCAACATTTCCCGTTTGAATGTATTGTTTTTATCCACACACACCATCTATTCCTATCCTATGCCTGTCCATCCTGGAGAAGGGATCCCTCCTCTGTTACTCTACTGAGGTTCCCCACACCATATGCTTTTCCTATAGTATTTTGGTGAATACTATAGCAAATAAACTTCTACTGAAATGGCTGGTTGATATGGGAAGATATGCAAGAAAAACTATATTACAATATAATATTAATAATATTTATAATATATTATACATTACCAGTGTTTTACGCAAGTTTGTAGAAAGCTAGTTGCTTTTTTTTTTTAACTACACCTTTCAATAAAAAAAAACACCATCAAGGATAAAACAAGCCTGAAACCCTAAAAAAAAATGCCAAAGTCCACTGTGGACCAACAAAACGTCGTTTACTTAGTTTTGATTCTCTTCACATTCATTTTAGTCATTTGGGGGAAATGCCGAACAATACATCACCTGTTAGATGGTTTTGTTATTAGTCATCTTTAGAAACACAACTGGTTACGGTCGGATTAGGTTAGGAAATTACGTTATGATTTGATAACATCATTTCATAACATAACAATCCTACCGTAGGATTATGTTATGAAATTGTTATACGATATCTTGCTGTCAACTTACAAATATCATTCATAAAAAATACCGTAACCAGTTTTGTTTATTTACAATGCTATTTCATGATTGTTATGTTATGAAATTGTGTTTTCAAATCATAATTTCATAACATGATCCTACCGTAGGATTGTTATCTTATGAAACTATGGTGATGTGTATTATGTAACACTAAATGTAGGTACGCTACAACTCACTATTCAGGAGGAGAACTCAGCAGAAACGTGATTGAGACGAAAACACTTAACTTCCCTGCTAAGCGTCTTGTACTAAGAATCAGGATTGAAACAATGTTTATTTGTGTTATTTAAAAAAAAAAGTAGGTAAGGTATTGAAACTGGGCTCTCCGTTTACCATAAACGCGCCACGGTTAAACTGCTTCAGTAAACTAAATACATCAACAACCAGAGTGAGTAAAAATAGCCAGCGGCTTCACTCTTACCGGACATGAAGGTGTAGTAAATGACTTGAACCAGCAGCCGAAGCTGTTCCCACAACACGGTGAGCAACTGTTTGGTCCAAGGCAAAAGCGCCATCCCCCCGCTGCCGAACTTCTCCATCGCCGTCCGTTCACAACTCTTCTCAGAACCGATCATCGTGGCCATTTTCTCTCCTTTCGGCGCTCTGGCGATACCGTTTGAGAGGGGGAAAATAATCACGTATTCTGGTATTCCTCGTCGAAAACTCTCAGATTTCTCGTACTTGTTGACAGATGAGTGTTGTTGTTGAGCTGTCGCTTCATTTTCCAGTACGTTTGTGCCATTTTTCGTATATCTCCTTCCTCAAATGTGCTCATGCCTTGTCTCCATGTTCTCAGTTTGTGTCGTCTTTGTCATTGTAGAAGTGCGAGTGTCTCGCTGTGGCAACAGTATGCGTTAATATAACATACGTGACGTCAGGCGACGCTGTGATTGGACAGAGCGGCTGTCAGTCACAAGCCGACCGCTCAGCGCTACACCCAACGTCACGTTACGTGATGAATGACGCATGGAAAATTCCTGCTACTACTCTATCTCCGTGGAATACACCGCGTAAAATTAAACCGAAATTAGAGGCAATAAAATAAAACTCCGAGTAAATGAAAAACAAAAAACTAATTGACATTGTTGCAATTCTATTTCACTCTCCCTACTCCTCTGCCATTTTACTTTCCCTTATAGAAAAAATTAAGTTTGCCAAACACTGTTTAAGACACCATAATCAATATGAGCATTTAGTAATGAAACAAGACAAACAAGTTCCAATTTAAACTGTTTTATTTATCCAAAAGTGAAGAGTTTATGCCACCAGAGCAGAAGCTGTAGAGGACTCACTGTAAACAGAAAGGGGGGAAATGATTAGAGACTATAAATATATGACAAAATAAAAACATCTTAGTAACCATTCAAGAGTGGATTTGACTTGTTCATTTCAATGTGAAAGAATAATTTTATTTTGTTCAAAATAAAATTGCTGAATTTAAGCTATTGAAAAACAGGATATAGTATAAATTTTTTAATAAATGTGTGAAGGGGACTGGCAGATGTGGCACCAACTAGCCAATCTGCTAATTTACCTCCAGTTTCTCTAGCACAACAGAAATATCACTACTCAAAAAGAGAATAAGAGCAGGACAATGAATTGCGCAATTTCCCCACTATTACAGCCTGTGTGGAATGATGAGTTATAATCCCATGATAAAGTTTAGCAACATTAACAGTAGTGAGGAAAAAGTTTAGTACCATTTTACCAGCACGTACATATTTTGGAACAGAGAAGTAAGCCGCCACCTCATCTTACAGAACCAAAAAGCTCTGTTAGATGCCAAACAGAGCAGAACTTGGTGGCCAGTGTTGGTTCATCATTTTAATGAAACAAGAAAACCTGTAGAAACTATACGTACTACTTCCAGTTGGGGGCCAGTACTCTCTTGGTCTTGTAGTAACGGGCCAGCCTGTGGATTCTGCTTTCAATGAGAATCAGGCGGAACTTGGCATCCTTGTCCTGAAAGTAGAGGATAAAAATGTTAAAGAGTCCATCACAACACAAATGAAATTGTGAATCCATCAGTTAATGGATTGTATTCACCAGGGCAGTTTAAATTTTTAGATAGCATTTCATTTATTAAAATGTCAAAATAAAACTTAAATTTTTTTTTGAAAATCAAACTATATTTACCAATTCTGGTAATAACTTAGCATTCTTATCTACCAACTTGACAAGCAAAAACCATTAGAATGTTTAATTTTAGAGTTTAATTTAGAGACATTTAGAGACAACAGGTGTTTTAATTTTTCATGCAACAGTCCCAATGGTTTACTCAGGTCATGTTGTACCTTTCTGTTTCTCTCCAGATGCTTCCTGACCGCCACAGCCTTCTTGATGAGGTGGTAGAGATCCTCTGGCAGGTCAGGGGCCAGACCCTTGGACTTGAGGATCCTCAGGATCTTGTTGCCAGTGACAAAACGCACCTGGGCCACACCATGAGAGTCCCTCAGAATCACACCTAGAGGTGGGGACAAACATGTTTACAATCAATGGCGAATAGGCTGGAGGAACATATATACAGTTTCCTTTAGACATCTGTGATACAACACCTTTATGTAAAATAATTTATTAAATGTTAGGAAATGGCTAATCTTTGAGCATTCCTCTAAACTAAACAGGCGTTTCAGGTTGGAAACCACTTAAAGGTTTGTAGTGAATGGTATTAAACCAAAAACATACGTGACAGCTTTAATCAACGATAGCACAGTTTAACTGCAGAGCTGCACAGTTCTTTGCTTATATAGTTAACATTATGAGTCCAACACAAAATACCCATAAAATGTGATCAAGTAAAGCAATGTGAATGCTAAATACAGGGAAAAAATTAAACCCATGTGAAGGGGATGGCAGATGTGGCACCACCTAGCAACACTACTAATTTACCTCCATATTTCTAGTACAACAGAAATTTCACTATTCAGAAAAAGAGCAGGATAATGATTTATCATTTTTTTCTTTGCATAAAACCCATAAGACGTTTAGTTATAATCCCAATAACAGAGAGTTTTGATTTATCAGAAATGTCATAAAAGTAGAAAAAAGTAGTAATGTGAATGCAATTATATACTTTTGTCAAACTAATGGATTTTGCTCATTGTTATGAATAATAGGGTTACCAGCAAGACTGTCACAAAAGGCCTATCTGTAGAGGTAATGAACCTAGATGCAATAGCAGCTTATAATATGTTGACATATAAGAGAGGTCAGGCTTTTCTGGTGAGGCTGGAGTTTTAGCAACAACTAAATATAAATGTAATAATTCACATTCATGGTCAACACCTGGAAAAGTTCAAACATTGGGTTTATCAATTTCCCAGAACACCATTCATTCATGCTACACAACTAGGGTCCACTGTCACAATCATTTCACATTATTGTCGAGCTGAAATGATTAGTAGGTCAAAAATCAGCCACTATTGTAATAGTTAACGATTTTTTTAAATTTAATTTATTAAGATTCATTAATCTCAAAACCTCTGCTTCCATAATTTCAACCCAGAACATCTGTCGCTTTCTTTCATTTTCAATGATAGCATAATATTTGTGATATGACCTTCAACAGAAAAGGAAGCTAAGAATATATTTGACAGACTAAATAGACAAAGAATAAGTGTAGTCCTGATGTCTGATGCCTGACAAGGGCACTTTGAGCAATAAAATAACTTATTGCTGCCTTTGAATTTCCTTCTTCTCAATTGATGGAATGATAATGAATTAAAGATATTTATTTCATATAGACACTTACCAATCTGGGAGGGGGTCAGGCCCTTTTTGGCGAGCTTGAAGATTTGCTCTTTGACATCATCAGATGTGAGTTTCAGCCACTGTAGAATAAGTTTGGATTATTGCTTTGTAGGTGCAGAAAAATACGTGCTGTCGCCAGTAAAGGAGGCTAATATAGAATTGTGAATACTCACTGTAGGAACACTGCGCCTGTAAGGCAGAGCTGACTGGGACAAGCCCTTTCTGTAGAAAAATTACACATACGACAGATTAGACGTCCTGAAGTGTCAATGGAATAACGTGAAATCAAATAAAGAAGCCTAGTTATTTTCGCCAAGCCACCAATAAAGACGTTTCTAGCACATTGTAGCGTCCACTGTGGGTTGTGGTGCGATGGGCCAGCTAAGGTCTCAACAGACGAGCCATCTATTGAAAAAGTTAACGTCAAGTGGTTTAAGATGGTTTATATTCGTCAAAGGACATACTGCGTTTGGCATCTAAATGTCGTTACATCATTGTCAAGATTGGAAGTTCAGAATCAAACAGACGAAGACCATGGTGAAGCCACTAGTGGCGACGGCTAATGCTAATGCTAACGCGCAGTGGATGTCGATCCGAAGGGTCCGTTTACTTCAAGTGTTTCTTTCGCTTTTTGGGGTGAATTTAAGAGCTCAAACTGCTCCTCCGCCGTCCATAACACGTTCACACTCAATATACTGCCACAAAAAACGACCTATTTCGGTGAAATCTTAACTTTATTTGATAAATCCGGCGCTTACCCGGGAGCGTGCATGCGACCCATGATGGCGGTGGAGGAAGAGAGGCCGCACACGCGACAGAAAAAACTATTTTGCGCCTGCGCCAGGAAGTGACGCAATTACGTACAACGGCGCTGTAGCGGTGCTGTAGAACGACTCTGAAAGGACGATTAACCAATATAAAATGTCACATACCAAAGTTTTAGTTATTTTACTCGGGTATTTACATGTATTGCTACTTTATACCTTCGCGTCGCTACATTTCAGAGAGAAATATACTTTCTACCTCATTCATTTGACAGCTTCAGTTACTTTTCCGATGAACATTTTTAACATTTCACGTCTTTTAAGGATCTTAATTGGCTCCATATTGCTAAAATATTAGTATAAACACAGAAAACTGTCTCTCCCAGTGGTACATAAAAGGTTACAAAAGGAGAAAAATATACAAGTCCAAAATGTGGTCTGGAGTTTACCCACTCCTTTACGTAAATGTGGAATTTGATGTGCTAACAATCTCCGGAAACTCAGTGCTAAACAAAAAATCTCTTGTCCAATATCGATAAAATATGCAGTTTAATAATTGGTACACAGCAGTTTACTTTGGAGATACTCATACAAAATTCTGTGGAAGGCGAGGTCAATCCCAGCCAGCTCCAACCATCCTCTCTTGGAGGAATTTATTCTCCAGACACAGGCTTGCCAGGATAAAGAGAAATATAGGTTTAATATTTCCTATGGTCCAAGTACAATAAGGTGTTTCACTCGCTCTAAAACCGTGACTGCATTGCTAAGCGGAACTTTACTATTTCTGTCATTCCAATACATTGGTTCTTTAAATGAATAATTAGTGGGTTTACCCTCTTCTACAAATCAAAATGTTTCTCCAGTGCAGGGGTAGGCAACCACGGTTCTAGAGGAACCTGCAGTTCCTCGTTTCTTTTCAGATGTTTGAGGTATTAGCAGTTTCACCAAAAACTGTCACCTCTCTAAACTTCACATTCATTCAAATAAGTGTCAAAGTTTGCAGTCCACACTAAAAAAACAAACAAAAAAAAAAAACAGGATATGTATCAAAACTTTTTTTTTTTTCCTTCTTTTGTCTCAATATTCATCTAAGGACCCCTCAAAATTATCTGGTGACCATTGCAAGGGGCCTGATCCCTAGGTTTAGAACTGCTGGACTAATATTGATATTATATAGTGTACTAGAAACTAACTAATTCTTAAGCAGTTAAGTAGCATGTTGCTGTATACTGGGCCATGAGGGAAGTGACTACAACTTCATTTTTCAGCACATACCTTGGAACAGTAGAACTATTCTTTCCCCATTCACTTTCCCAGAAGGTGAATGGGGAATTCTTTATTAAATACCACAATTACCTTGAAGTCACTAAACTCACTTTTGCATAAATTAGCTTTTTCTTCTTCCTCAACCATTTTTGCAGTAATCCAGGTAAACAGTACACTAGTACATACTGTGCATCTGTAATCGAAACAACACACTTCATATCACTGAAACAAAGACAATGTCACATCATATTTGTTCCAAAAACATTTAATTTGCTTTAGGAAAGAGGGATTACAGTACACACTGATCCATTCGGGTTACAGGTCACCAATTAAGAATAAATAACTGGCCATGTTAATACAAACTCTGCTTGCTTTCTTTGTACAGTCACTAAAAGAGTGTATTAAGTCACTAGTATTTATAACGCGAGTGTAGTTCTTAGATCATAATTGTCTTGTAGATCTTTTCTTTTAAACTCAGATAAATTCATCTTAATTTCTTTATTAAACATTAACAACAACTTTAGATTTATAGTCAGCTAGTGGAGAGGAAAGCAGCTCAGGATCTTGTTCCCTTTTTGTGAAGATGCGTGAAGTTAAAGTTGCCTTTTCGGCACTGATCTGTGTTCAGTTTGCCTGAAAATCCCTCAATATTCAGGATGTGTTCTCACTTGCATATCATAAAACCGGTCTGGTCCTGGACTTCACAGGCAGTTATTGAAATTTTTCTTTTTTTTTTTTATCCAGTAACTCGTCACGGCGTCATTACACCACTGGTATGCACTGGAAGTGAGAGTGGTATTGCTGCCTGAGCTGAAACAGCCTCATGTCCAGACTCCAGCAGTAACTCAATTTCAAAAGTCTGAATTGTGGTTTTAAACCACCTGAAGGAAGCACTGAACTTACTACTGATCAGCATTATTGGACAACTCTAATCTCTTCATCCAGAGCACTGACAAGAGCGTGTTCCGAAGCTTATGATACAAATTCCCCCTTAAGGGGTGCTGTGTTGAAATAGTCAAGTAAAACCAAGAGAGAAAGACCTGGTCGTGTGCATTTAGTGGCAGTCCACCGTTACAGAAAAAACCTTATGATGCTTGTCTGCCAACTGGACCTGCTCAGGAAGAACTACTGATATAGCTTTACAGAATATAGATGTTTTCTTTAATAAGCACAGATCATATTGTTAATAAAATATATCTAGCAATAAGGCCAAGTTGAGTGTTAAAAAGAGATTGTGAGCACAAACAAAGGCACCCTGTTCAGCTCCCTACTCGGGAGAGTGGTTTGATTTGCCGTCCCTCTCACTACTACTACTACTACTAGTTTTGGCACATTCTCTGGGAATCATAAGGTCACTGTTGATTTCCTGGTATCTGGTCTGTTGAACTATTCTACCCACAAGCGTCCGCTGTCAATCAGGAAACCACTATGCCTCCTATTTGTCTAATATAGAAAACAAGAAAAATGTAAAAATGAGCCCCCTTTCTATTCCTTAAAAAATAAATGTGTCAATCTATATATACTCTTCTGAAAGTAAGCCGTTTTGGTCCTCTAATATCAAAATGTACAAAACATTACAGCTCTTCGTTATAGTTTAGGAAAAGAGAGACAAAATAAGTGGAGATTGTTTGTCACAGAAACAATCTTGATTAGTTTAAGAGTGAAGGAGGAAAACGGTAAAGAATGGAGATCAGGCTCCCCTTTGAGGGTGCGTCATCCGGCCTGTTCGTCGTCCTCTAAGGAGTTTTATTCTGTATTCATGCCATATGAGAATATCGAACTGATGGAGCAAAATGATGATGGTTAAAAGCAACAACTTAAAAGTTTTTTTTTTTTAACCTGGTTTGAATCAGCTCTTCAGCACATAAACTTAGTAATACATATTTTCAGCAACAACAATAGCTGTGTCCTGCCAAGTCTAATGTGGATACTAATCATACCATGATTTGTGTGAAGGAAATGTCCCATTTGGTTTGCCTGGTTTTAAATGACAATATCATTTATTATACTTTCAAATCGTCTTGTTTGATGATTTTAGAAAAGAACGAGCGTCCAATGCTGGACCCCCCCCCACCTCCCCACTAGTTCTGAAGTAGTATTTAAATGAACTGAAAGCTGAGGTGACCAGTATTTTCAAGTAAGGTCGCATCTACTGCCTTCCCAGTGTGATGTGAACGCAGGTTTCATCTGGAAAGGCGAGGCCGTCCCCGGGTTTCTGGAGAGGCAGGTGGGGGTTTAGAAGTAGGGGACAGCCGTGAGTTTGTACCACTTGACTGTCTCCTTGCTGAGGTCAAAGTCTTTGAGTCTGAGCGTGATGCCGCCCAGGAAGTAGTTCTCACGCAGCGACTCGGCACTGAGCACGCTCAGTTGCAGCTCGCGCAGGCCCAGGGTTTCCTTGCTGTAGCCGCTGTACACCAGCTGTGGAGGGAGGGGAGGGACAAGTAAGCAAAACCAATGATTGTCGATTCCAGAAAACAAAAGGTGGTCACTCATTATTTTTGTATTTCCTAACCATCTCATTGAAAGTAGGGTTCCTGGTTTTCCTCGAGATCTTGGTCTTGTGTTTGGAAGTCTTGTGTGGATCCGGAAGCAGGTAGGTTTTCACATAGGGGTTCGGATCTGTTCCATCTTCAGAAACCTGATGGACAAATAGGATGATAAGAGGAATAATAAATGGAGTAAGAAGAAACCCCTTTAAATCAGAGGACGTGTACGAAATCAAACTGAGTTTACCAGATCTCTTATGTGCATGACCATGATGAAGAGGTTGCTGTTCCTGTAGGAGATCGAGAGTTTCACTTCTCCTTCCACTCGCCCCGAGGTGGGACTCAGAGGAGGCTCTGCAACAGTCACAACACACAACAACACATATCACACTCAAGTCACAAGATCTGTTTCTACAAAATGGGTGAAATCCACAAATGTTATGACAGATGTGTTTATTCATTAATTTATCTTGTTATTTATTTTTAGGAATGAAAATTGACTAGACTGTACAAGATGATCAGTATAATATATAATTGAAGAATGGTAATGGAAAAGAAATTCACCTGGTGCTTTGGGCGTGGCCTCTAAACCTTCTGTCTTGTCATCCCGTGCAATTGGATGAAAGAAGGTATAGATCAGGTCACACTGAAAGAGAACATGAGATTATTAATATCATCAGGCTTAAAAAAAAAAAAAAAAAAAAAAAAAAAAAAAAAAAAAAAAAAAGAATAGAAAGACAAAGAAACAAAAATGTATTGAGGAAGGAAGGTTTGACATGCAATGCAATTTCCTGGCCAAGAGTCAAATGGACGTTATTGTTACAGCATGTGTTACGTTATGTGGCTAATGGTTAAATGCCTCAATGGTTAAGCACTATAACCATTAGCCCAACATTTAAGAGTTGGATGACTGAAATGAGGTATGTTCGATAGGCAAAGAAGCACTGAGAAAGTAAAAATTTACCACAACTCAGATTTCAAAAACTTGTCAATGATTGATATTGGAAATGAGTTCTGTTCAAATAAAACAGGCAAAGAAGACTGGGCAGAGTGATAATAAAAGGAACTGCCTCGTGATCAATTTGAATTACAGTTTGTTTAATTTAAATTCAGGTAATGTAAATTTTGAGTTTGCAATATGGAATGTTAGGACAGGTTTAAACTTGCCTGAAGTCACAGTAGAATGTTCAAAAATTGGCCTGAGTCACTTTATCCTTCAGTGTTACATAAGTGATGCACAACATTCTATATATCAGTCATCCACTGTCAAGGCATTTTTAATTTCTCAAATAATTTATATAAATAATTTCTGAAATAATTAATAAATATAATATTCTCTCATGATAAATATAGTGTTACGATGCAAGAATCATGAGGTCCATGCCAACGTGTACCTGCGTGACCTCTGTGGAGCTCCTCATCAGGTTGTGGACGTAATTGTTGAGCTCCATCTTCCTCTTGGCCGCCACTTCTTTGATATGGGTGCGACCGAGCACCATTTTGTTAATGAAACTAGAGGTAAGGAGAGAGAAAGACATTCTCATTCATTTAAAACAGATAACACAAGTCTTCCTTATTTGCACTACTGAACTGAAGAACAGAAACATAGAAATATACATATAAATAGGTTATTACTCTTGTCAGGCTTTTTATAACAACAACAACTGTAATATAATTTAATTTTCAACTAATACTAAAAGCAGATAAAATTTTGAGGCAAGAATATCATAGTGGAGGCTGTTGTCTACCTCGGCAGCTTCCAGAGGGGGAAGAGGATGGAGAGTTTGTTGTGGAGCTCCTGAAACTCATCAAAGGTGCGGAAGAGAAACTGGGGCTCGTTCTGACCTTCCCTCAAGATCCTCACCACATACGTCTGCACAGAGGAGACCAGGGGAGGAGCGGCCATCAGGGGTCAATACTTTCCAGTTTCACTACAAAGGAGATAGCAAGACACGGCTGTGGTGGTACTCACATAGTGCTTGTCAGGGTTGTATCTCTTCTGAAAGGAGAAGATGGAGGCATGGATGATGCGGCCTTCCTGTTTCAGGGTGTACGTCTTGGGGGAGAACGACAGGATGGGCTCGTCATTTGCAGGAAGACCGGAGAATCGTAGCTGAGCCAGGTTGTGGATAAAGAAGTTGAACTTGGTTGCCACGCTGCCCAAACTTGACTCGATCAGTCTGGAGAGGAGAGGGACACATAGGTGCAAAAGGGGAAAATACAGGGGAAATAGGTTAAGACATGAATGTTCACACGAAAGTACAAAGCACAATTTTAGGTTATGTGTTTTTTTTTTGCTCGACTGGTCTTACAAAAACAAAGTAAACCCGATACGGCTTCTCGTGTGTCACAAGGTTTGTTGCTGTGATGTGAGACAACACCTATCGTTGGGTTTTCCTGTCCTATATTGCCACCTGGTGAATTATGAGTTTGTAGCATAGAGAAAAGAAACTCCCTCTACTCGAAATAACAGGTCTGGCCAAAATAGCAGCTGCACACATGGGAGTACTTGAGAAGTGAGAGGGAGAGAGAGAGAAAAAAAAAAAACAATTGTAGGAAAAAAAAGCAACATTAAAAAGGAAGCACTCGATTCCTCCCTTCCTCCACCTGATGTTCCCAGTTTTGAGGTTGCGCAAAAGTTTTGGATATTACATGAAACATTTCAGCCAACCTGCCAAGACTAAAGTCGAAAACTGTCGTTTGAGGATTGGGGCTGGGAGCAGGATTCGGGGTGTTCACCTGGTGAAGAAGATGGTAGCCTCTGCATCTGTGTTGTGTGGCTGCAGAGCGTCAAACACATATTTTAGATCCTGAGAGCCTGTCAGCTCTGGGAGGCCCGACGATGTCATCTAAGACACACAAAAGACAGATAATAGGCGATTAAAACATCTTTTAAGGATTCATTTCCAAAGTACCTTATTTACAAATTTATGACATAATTTTGTACAGAAACATTTATTTCATACTACCTATTACATATAGTGATGGAATCAGGATTTTGTATTCAAAATAATGCTTATCCATGTTTAGGAATATTAAATAAAACTATCAAGTTACATTAACATATGAATATTTCCTTCAAATGTGGGCTATCAATCTTTTTGCATGAGGAATGATTCTGGAAAAAACAGCATGTAGAGAATGTATGGTGGTCGCCATGGTTAATGTAGAAACACAGTGGTGCGCACACTGCTGCCATTTATTAACATTATATTCCATTCAAGCAAAGTGTGCTCCACTATATGGTGCTAAATTCACTAAATCTTACACACTTTGCCTTTAAATTCAATCCTTTTTCTAACATTGTCTTTTAAATGTTGTTTAGAGTCCCTCTAAATTTCCCCCTTTAGAGACACAGTAAACAGCAGCAGTTCTTTAAAGAGACAACAGGAGGAAGCCAAAAATACTACAACATGCTATCGGAACAGACATTTCCAGGACAACAATGGAGCATGTTTATTTATTAGGAAAGCAAAACTCATGATTTTGGCTTTTTAATGATTCTGGCTCATGCAGGTGCAGAGGAAAACAAAAACCTCTAGAAAGGGCGTCAATTCTACAGAAAAAAAGTAAAAGGAAAGGACGCTGAATGGAGAAAAATGCCAAATAAGCAGAAGGATATGAGAACAGAACAGTAACTGTGCAACATCAAAGAAAACTCCTTCTACGTGTGAATGTATGCAAATAGGTGAGAGTGCATGTATTTTTTTGCATAGAATTATCTTACCCCACTTCTACTTAATAATGGACTAATTGTATAAAAACGAGATATTTTTACCTGATAAAATTTCAGTTTTTAGATAGATAGATAGATAAACTTTATTGATCCCACAACGGGGAAATTTGTGTGTTACTGCAGCGTTACAGATAAAGAAAAAGAAAAATAAAGTTGAAGAAGATAAAAAAAAACTATAAAAAAATAAAAAAAAACACACAACACAATGTACAAATTCGCAGAATTTGTTAATCCGCATACACAGTATGCATTATCGACAGAATGGAGAGAAAATGCTAATAAATAGTAAGAAAAAAAGTATGCATAAGCAAGGCATATATACATACATACATGGACGTACATACCTACATACATACACATACACACATATTTGCATATATATATATATGGACATACATATCCACGCACATACCCACATGTACACATGCATAGCCAATGCACACTTAAGGTGCAGGGTGTGTGTGAAGAGAAAAAAAAAAGTGACCATTGAAAAAGTGACAGTGACTACAGTGTGGTTTATGTTTTGTTATGAAGTCTTATTGCTGTCGGGATGAATGATCTGCGAAAGCGCTCCTTCTTGCAGCGAGGGTGTTTGAGTCTCTGGCTGAAGGGGCTGCTAAGCGCACCCACTACCCCATGCAGAGGGTGATGGGGGTTGTCCATGATGGATGTCAGCTTTGCCAACATCCTCCTCTCTCCCACCACCACCACCGACTCCAGAGGACATCCCACACATGCAGTGAATGCTTGCATGTGTGTGTGTGTGTGTGCATGTGTGTGTGTGTGTGTGTGTGTGTGGTGGCTCACCAGTGACAGCAGGTTGAGGAAGAGCCCGGAGTGCTTGCGGATCAGGTTGTAGGCCTGGCAACACAAGTCCACAAACAGCTGGAAGCGGCTGGTGGGGCGCTCCCCTCCGTTGATGACGTACGCCATGTCGGAGGTCAAAACAAACGGAGCCCGGTCCCTGACGGTAGAGGAGGCTTAAAGTCAAGCTTCTAATTAGGGTCGGCAGTTGGAGAAAATAGTTTTGTCTCCAATTTAAATCCCAGAGAAAATTCTGGATGGAGATGCATGACTTTTAAGGGCACGCTTAAATAAGCTGCTACACAGCCTGTAATTACTTCAGTGGAGATGCTCACAGGATGGAAATAGAAAACTGTGGTTGTAGGACAGCCCACCTGGACCAATCCCAGCAGGGAATGTGTGTGAATGTGTGAGCTACGAAGCAGGTCATGCCTGGAAAATACACATTTATCTTGCTGTGCAGAAACAGTAGCGCCTGCATCGAAATCATCAATCCACAAAAGGAAGCTTTTGCCTGCCTGCTGATCACCATGTGTGCGGGTGTGCATGGGTGTGTCCTTCCTGAGTCATTCCTTTACAACTGGGGCAAATTTATTGTCAAAGCGCTTGTCAAAGCAACCTTTGTCCCAATCTTAACTACTTCATGTGTTCCTTTAGGACTGCAGAGTAGCATCAGCTGATGCACTTATCACCTACACTCTGCTCATTTCCTGGTAATAAAAACAATAGAACAATAAAAGATCCTCGTGGACCCTTACAGAAAAACCTTTAAACTCTGATAGTGCACCAAAACATATTTCATCACGTGTGAATATCATTTTCACCTTTTGAAGCTGCCAAACATCTGTGCGTGGCCCAGGAACTTGCCGAAGTCGATGTGGAACATGTGACCGGTGGTACGCAGCATGATGTTGTCGTTGTGCCTGTCGCAGATACCCAGCACATAGGTAGCCACGCAGCATCCAGCACACGAGTAGATGAAGTTTTCTGATGCCTGGAAAGAAAGAAAAAAAAAAGAAAAGGCAAATGAAAGATCAACCCAGGACAGACTTGACTCCAGGCGGTGTAAATAAAAAATAGTGTAATGCTAGCTGATCTTTTTGGGGAAGGCAACAGTCTCGGAAGCCTGAGAAATAGGTGAAATTTCTGAACAGAGAGACGAGAGGAATTCCCTGCTTTTCCAGATGTTTCAAACAGACCCAAGAATAATAGAGAAATATTTTCCCTATATTTCCAGACTTTCCATAACCAATGTGGCCTCAAAAACAGCCAAGCTCCCGTTAAGCATGCAACTAGCAACATGTTTATTTATGCCTCCTGCTTAGTTTAGGGTCGGTGCTTCTGAGCAGGGAATATAGTTTCACATTTAAAGCAGATACAGGTCATTTAGTTCTACAACTGCTGTAAACTACAAGAGTACATAAATGGTGCATCTATAGCAACTCCTTCACCAAATCAGTGTAAAATTAAATTTTCGGTTGTAATATCTGCTTTGTTGGAAATATTATTCTAACTAAAGATGAGTTGTTGAACCCTCCATTGCATGGTACAGTCAAACAGCAACAATTTCGGCTAAAAGGCAGTAATATAAAAATTCATGTCATACAGTTTAATTCTGAAAAATGTGTCTTTAACAAAGAAGGATAAAGAAATGATCACATTTCATGACCTGTTTTGTTGCAGCATATCCAAATGCATTCCAGGCCAAAAATAGAAAGACTCGCTATGCTAAAAATTTGCATGCCACTGCCAGATTTATTTAGCTATTTGCATATGTGGTGTGATTGGGAGGGAGTTCTACACAGACACACAGCGTATGCCTACCTTCTCATACTCGTCCTCAGCAGGGTTGTACTTGCGGAGCCACTCGGCCAGCGGCTTGTCCTTGAAGGATCCAGTGACTCCGTATTCCACCTGGATCTTTCTCAGGGTGTCGGAGGACGGAACCAGCTCCACCATCCCTGGACAAAACATCACAAAACGACTGAACACACTGAAAACAAAAGGCAGTTATGCACTGCAACACTGACATCTTCACAGGTGAAAATATCTTGCTTCGGGTACAATTAGACCAATATTGACAATTTGACAGAATTATCTTATTCCACCGGTAGATAATTTATCATATTTCATGTTTTTGGTTTGGGTCAATTTAGAACAACATTTTCTTAAAAAATCCTAAAATAAGGAAAAAAATGGAATGGAATAAGAAAGTACTCATATTGGACTAAGTGTAGCAAAAACTAAAAGAAATTTTCACCTCTTAAAATGTCAGTTTTTAGAGCATGTACATGAGTTTTTTAATATCGTATTTCATTACAATAAGTGATCATGTTCTATTAGATTAACCTTATAGTGATGTGACAAAGCCATTACCAATGCATATGAAATATTGTTTCTGCCTGCTAATTTGACTGAATTAATAGTGTTCTTCCTTCATAGATTTTTTTTTAAATTTCAGACAAACTGAATGGTTAATTACATAATGTCTGTGCTTTGGTCGGCGATGTAAAAATTTGAGTTGACTGATGGCTGTCTTGTCTGTTACCTTTGTCCTTGCCCGTGGAGATGCATTTGAAGTTGACGATGCGTAGGTCCAGCCCCTCCTGCAGCCAGATGCGGTCCATGATGCGGATCATCTGAAGGGCCAGCATGTCCTGCCTCAGATCTTCTCCCACCTGACACACACAAAAAAGCACAGAAAGACGGATTATAAAGACATGCTGCATACTTGTTATTACCAGACTGCTTTTACTCTGGCCACCAGGGGGCGGAGTGGGCAGGCAGGAGGCATGTAAACAAGTTAGAAATGTACCTGATGACAGCTCCCCACTGTAAATCAATGGTGTGTGTGTGTCGGGTGTGTGTGATCGCACAAGCAATACTGATGTCTGTTCATAAGGTTTTAAAATCTGCATTTGTGTGGGCGTCCTGTACCTTGAACATGACATTGATCTCTCCTCCCAGTGGGTCAGCGTTGACCAGGGCCAGCTTGAGGGGAACTGCGTTGGAGTTGAAGAAAGAGCAGGCCTACACAAACACATACATACACACACACACACACACACAGTAGGAGACAGACTTTATTCCTTGCATTAAGCACCATGGGCTCATGTTAAGATGCGGCTTTACAAAAATGATCTACAAGAGAGGTCCAGACTTCAGTGTTTTCTTTGCATCTATGATTTATTTTGATATGTTTTTAAAGCTACCCAGGAATCATGCTGTCTTTAACAATTACACTTCTTCAAAAAAAAAAACAAATCACCTTCAAATGACTATTAAAGTGAAAAACATTTTTTTGGAAACTGTTTTTTTCGATCCCTATATTTACTTATATCCTCTTAGGAGAATACTTGTAGATGTAAGGAATGCAATATCCAAAGTCTCTCATTATCCATGATGAAAAACTGTACGAGATTATTTCAGACTATATGCATACATGTGTTTTAAATTTTAGTGAGACTGAGCTCATTTCCTCAGTGGTTTGAACAACAGAGGTTCAACTAAGAGCGTACAGCTTTTTTCCTGTTTGCCAACAAACTCTCTCAGTTGTTTTCTTATTACAGTCAACTGTTATGAATTTAAATCTGCTAATCCTTTGTAGATTAGATATAGCCAGTGTGATGTCACAGATGCACTGATCCAAGGACTCATTGTGAACATTATGACCCTAAAGAGGAATGAAGATATTTCATTGCTGAGAGCTTTTTTGTTGCGAAAGTGACAACTTCTCAATATAGCGTGAGTGTGTGCGTGTGTGTGTGCGTTTATGTGTCACCTTGAGGTTTAGCTCCTTGGCCACCAGACTGGGGCTCAGGGGCAGTCGGCAGCTGTTCCTCTGGAAAAAGTTCTGAACATTTTCAAGGCCATCCTGCAGTGCTGCCTGAACACATAAAAATACCAAAATACACAACAAGTACAACACAACAAGTACAGTACAATATTATAGTCAGATGACAATTACACACAGACCTGTCGCGTGGAACCTCCGGCCTGTCTAACCCGCTCAGCCGCGGCTCCGAGCAGCGTGACTAACTGAGTCTGTTTCTCCAGCTCTGCTCTCAGCTTCGCTCCGCAGAGACACTGAAGGGCACCCAGCACCCGTTCATACCGCCGTCCCCAACCAGGGTCCTGCACAGAGTCCTTCAGCAGCCTGGAGACCACACACACACACACACACACACAGACACACACATCACAACAGCTGACTGTCAGTGGACGCTTTCATCACAGGCACCAACCTTCCCTTACGCCTGTTTTCATGCGACTGGCAATGAAATGAGATAATATGTACAACGCTATTTTTTTTTCCCCAAAAGTGGAAGTGATGAGGTGTAATCCAGGGATTTGGCCTGGAGTTACACAGTATTATTATCTGCAGAGAGCCTCAGCACTAGAGTACAAATAAAAGAAACCTCATAATGAACAGCAGTTTAATTACGTATACATATTGCAATAAGAAAAGCAATGTAAACACAGCTGTTGAATTAAATGATTAACAAATCGTCATTTCTGGAGAAATAATTGTCTACATTTGCTGGCTTTAAAAAGTAAACAACACATGCTTATACAAGAACATCTGGTGGATTTTTGTTTTTCGTGTTTCAGAAGACAGTTTATTCATTCAGCACCTATCAGACTTATTATTTGCAACATTTCATTTCAGATGTTTGTTTGGAAACTTCTATTATAGCTGCATGATTATTCAGCGCTGCTATGGACTCACCAGTAGAGGTAGTGTGCGATGTTAATATTGCCTAGCGCTCTGGACAGCAGGAACATGACGAGGGCGTTCTTTAGGTGACATTCAAACTTTAAAGCCTGGGAGGAAACAAAGGTGTTAGAACTAGAATAGCAGGTATTGTGAAAGAGTGTATATATGAGGAATTGAAGTTGAGTGCATAAGCAGATGAGTAACTGGGTGAATAAAAATATAAATGTGACATAAGTGTCTGTGTAAGTAGGTGGATATATAGTATTTATGCATATTCACATATAACTGTACCTGAACTAGCTGTGGCAGGTAGTCGGCCAGCTCATCATCACTGCTCTTCTCAATCCAACCAACAGCCACACTTCTCACCTCTGTATCTGCAAACCTACACACACAATTAAAAGGTGGATTAATAGACAGATACTTATTAGGAAAATAATTAAAGCATTTAAAATCCAGGTCAAAAAGCAGATTAAGGGAAAAAAAAAAACTTACGTCGATCACTACCAAAAAAATGAACTTAATCAGGTAGTTTTCACAGGGAGGAAGGACAGTACAATGTAAATACAGTGTTGGGTACAAATGGACCAATCACGCCCCTTTCCGTCAAATGAATCAACACAGAGATAATAAAAAAATGAATCAAATATAACAAATAAATCAAAGTTGAAGGGAAGAACATGAAAAAAAAACATTTTAAGAGACCTGATAAATGATTCTTGAAACTGGATTTTAAAATTTCATCATGCAAACATTATTTGTTACCTGCTAAACTGTTTCAACATTTGTCTATATTTTAGATTGTTATGGATTTTGTTATTTGGGCTACATCTTATTCTTGTGATGTTTCATCTACATTCTTTCTTTACATTTATGGGTTTTAGACCTTTGTATGGACTCTATGCATTTTTTTTTTAATTTACTGTCTCTGTCTTTAAGGGAAAGCAGTGTGATTGGCCCATGTGCACCCAAAACTGTACTTTACTCTCCCTTCTCCCTGTCCTCCTGAACTGATGATGATCTGACGACTGAAAGGTTGTTTGATTAAATAAAATAAATAAAACCTTCTGCTAGTGATTGACAGTGTGCAGGAGATCCCCTTTCCTTCTTCCTCTTCTATGCACCCATCTTCTGCCGAGGTGTGCACAACCTCCTCATTTGTAAGCAGATGACAAAATGAGAAAGTGTGAGGAGAGAACGTACTTTGAGTCGAGCAGCTCCAGCGCAGTGACGGGCGGCAGTGAGGGCCAGTGGTGCAGCAGGGAATGGATGTGGGCCATGCTGGCCCAGTCCCAGCTGGGCGCACTGGCCAGCACCTTGGGGAGACTGTTGGAGTGGTCCCTTTGACAGTGGACACGATGGTCCCATAGGATCTGGTGATCTGCACGCTTCAGCCTGGAGCAGGATGGAGAACACAAAAGAGTAAAGTGGGGCGATACGTTCAAAAGATTAAATAGAGTTACTGCATTACTTAAATTGAATTTCAGCTTGATTTTTGTGTTATGCATCTTTTTAAAATGATATTTATGCATCATAATTAACTAATTCAAATTTTATATTTTGCTATTCTCGGTGTGAAAAGAGACACACTATGAAAATGGACCAAACGAAAGTAGAAAGACTCCAAATGTGGGGTTTACTTGGCAAGATCTCCAATAATGTATGAAACAGACAAAGACAATGCCAATAGAAGCACATGATACAAAATCAAGATGGCAAATAAAGATGTGAAAGAAATTGACAGCAATGAGATTAGAAGGTCACCAATGCACATCTGAGAAAGTATACAGACTGTGTAAGCCAACAACAATTTGTCTAATCACACTCACAACTACACTGAATTTGCATTTGGTTAGGAAACTGAGCCCCCCCCCTGAAGGAGTTTCATATTCTCCAGCTGAAATCCTCAGTAGACAAAAAAACAGTTTTCAATACTCAAATGTCTGAATAAAAGATGTGAATGTGAAACAAATTGTTTACAAAATTAACTAAATGTGCTGACTGTGTTCAACTGACCTTCACTAGACAAACAAAAGTACAAGATTAAAATCATATCAAGCATTTGCTTCTAGGAAAAACATGTGACGATGGTAACTCAACAAACTACACCAGGAAATCAAATATTTTTTTTTTATTGACCAAGTCTAGAATTTCTTAGTTGTTGCCTGTCCTCTAGTCCAGTGACAGCATGCACAGAGAGGATCTAGCCTGTGTCATATTGCTTTTACTTTCTCGCTCTTTGAAACTATCACCCCAAAACCTGTGTTAAATTACCCTGTCAGGGAGCTTTTACCCATGTAAAGTGAGATACTGAAAGTCTCCACTAATGCATGGCTGCTGGTCTGTACCTGCCCCCTGACCTTTGACCTTCCTTGCAGTAGTTAGTAAAGTAAAAAATACATTTCCTTCAAGGACTGATGGAATACCACACACAAAACAACACAGATTAGTGAAACTGCAGCTCCACAAGTCCTATGGCCGGAGAAATGAATGAACAGGATAGAAAGCAGGCGGTGAGAGCCCAGTGAGAGAGCGCTCTGTGCTAAAGTGCCGGTTGAGTCTCACGGACGTTGGCAGAGTGGAGAGCGGATTTGGCTGGCAGCAGGCAGAAGAGAGCATTTAGCTGGGCCTGGAGCAGCTGGAGGAGAACCGACACGCTGGAGCAGTCAACATACAGGCGCTTACAGGGAACTGTGGCTGGCAAAGTCAGCGGCATCTTTTAAAATCTCTTCTTAAATCTAGCAAATCCAACTAGAGTTTGGGTGGTCTGAGGTCTTGAGCCAAATTGTTCTCTATTAAAAACTACAAATGGTGTTGCCATGCATGTTTTGGAGATTCTTATAACACTATGTGATGTAAGTAGAATAACAGCTCAATCAGCAGACAGACTTACGTATATTATAACGTATATGCAACCATTTCTTTCAATCTATATATTCGAAAGAGTGGTTTTAATTCTAGAGAGGCTGAATTTTGAATGATGCATTATAGATATAAAACTAAAATTTGAGGTTTCAAGTGAACAGCAGCTTTATACTGTTCAAATTTCCACAGGGACATGGAATCACAATTTAAAAAAAAAAAAAAAAAAAAGGGAGGACACTATCCAGCAAGGACAGGAGGCCAGAAGAATAGTTGGTTAGACAACAAGCACACTTTGCTCAGCCCGTCTGTTTTGCACATTAAAGCGGAGCAACATGAAGATCATCTCTCTGGTGGCATTAACTGATGTCAAAGCTATTATTTTGAAACTGTACCAAATTTCCCCTCACAGACACTTGGAACTGAAATGAACAACTGAAACCGCTGATACATAAAACGCAGAAAGAAATATTTATGATCCCTACATTCAGACCCCCATTTCAGTTGAGAAAACATGAGAGAAAATCTCGTACCCAAAGTTAGAAGCACGGCTGCAGATTTTCTCCAGCTTGCGCCGGAGGTCTGGGTCCAGCTCCTCCAGGGTGTTGGGCTCTGGGCTGGGAGCTTCCTTGGGCCCCACATATAAAACATCCACTGCTGAGTTGGGGAAATCCACCTGACCGTAGCATACAAATCAAAGTTGGGATCAGTTTATCCATCTGAAGTTCCTCCAAGACACATTTATGAAACGTTGGCAATTGCTATTAAGAACAGTTATTAAAAAAATGCAGTTATCGTGCCTAAAGCTACCAGGACTACTACATCTATTACCACTATTACTTGTAGTACTTTTACTTATTACTAAGATCATTATACGCACTACTACTACAAGATCAATACTACTAATAGCTATTGTAATAGCTTGCATAAATGCACTATGACTACTAGCAGTTCTGAAACCGCTGCAAACACAAATGCTTCTACTACAGATGCTACCAACACCACCACCAACCTGCAGGACGATTCTCTCGGTGGGAATCCTCTTGCGGTTGCCTGTAGAACCGGCAGCAACTGCAACCCCCTGGTTGGACATCCACAGGCACAGCAGCCTGCTGCCTCTGGCGAGCACCCTGTCAAACACAGCCGCAAATAAAGAAACTTTTTTTTGTGCATTTCACAAAATCCGCTCTAACACTCTGATCCATTTGGATGGAAACCCAGTCACCGATATAAAGTATGGCCTCTGCCAACTGCTCCTCTCTCACCCTCTGAAGTCAAAGAGCGACATAGACACTTTTCCCAGCAGCTCCGGAGCTTTTCGCTGTTTGTTGGAGTCAGGGGAGCCGCTGGTGTTCTGGTTCAGCACCCCGAACAGGGTCAGGCTCAGTGTGGACTCCAGTGGGAGCACAGCCACTGCTATGGGGAAGTTGATCCTGGGAGAAAAAAAGAACAGCATCAGCAATAGGGAAGGACATTATAAATACAAAGTTGTTGAGGTTTTAAGTAAAATGTGAGGTAATCACTTACAGTTCATCCCATTTGATGTGGTAGAAGAAGCTTTTGTACGTGCCCACTCTCTTGGATTGAATTGGTTTGAACAGGTTCTTGCCATTGTGGGTGAGGGAACACATCAGGAAGTACTTCTCATAGCTGCAACACAACCAATAATACAAGAGTCAGTATGCTTATATACCGAATTTGATTTTTGCATCTAGTCAGACTTTGGTCCTTGTCTCAGTTAACATGCAACTGAGGATTGAATAAGTGACGGGTTTCTCCCACACACTTGTGGTGCCACCTGTTGTTTCAGCAGGTTAATATGGCCATTGATATATATTAATATATGATAAATGATAATAATTAAATGAATTCAATAAATTAGAAAGAATAGAGATTTCCTTTTTTCTCTTTTTTATAAATTATACTCGCTGGTTGCACTGTGTAAAAATACATTGAATCAGTGTTTTTCCCCCCTTTCAATCCAAATAAGGTGTATACAGGCATTTGAAAAATCCAATAGTCAAATTAACACAATAATTTCATTTTCCTGAGTGCCTTTGAAAAGATACTGAGTGTCTGTGTTAAATATTAGAATTATTAAAGGCTCTGCCAGATACTTGATTAGCCAGTAGGTTTGGTAAAATCTAGAGTAAAAATCTGATGATGCTTGTAAGCTGAGCCAGTATAAATAAAGCAGTGACACTTGCTGCAGGAGTCCTATGATGGGACATACTGGCACTCACACATTCACCCATTAGGCTTCTGCACCTGCTCACACAGACCTGAGAAGAGGGCTATTCAGGTAAACGAGTACATCGGAAGTAGTTCAAGTCTCTTTCAGGAAATGCCCCATTCACACATACAGAGTTACACGAATTCACACCTAAAGATGTCAAGTAGAACTATAGTCTGATCTGCTGATCACAGAGCAGCTCCACTGGAGTAGTTACAGGTTGTTTAAGGGTTTGTTTAAAACCTCCGTGGTGGAAATGAGGGTGTAAATTTCCCCCAGTGAGACTTTTCCCTGCAGTTCATGGATTGAACCACATGTCCCCCCACATCTGCCCTAATTTGAGCAGAGCCACAATTAGAATAACATGAGATCCGCAAATAACACAAATAAGTAGCAGATTTCAAGGCACAAGTTTTGATAAGCACAGGTGGAATGGATAACAACATTTAAAATGTCTCAGTAAACCATAGCAGGGAGCCATCATACAGCCATCCTTAATGTTATTACTGAGGCAGGCAAGGATGGTAACAAACAGCCTGTACCTGCCTGAGAGGCACAGGCCTGAGAATAGCTCTAATGAAGCAAAAAGAGTGGAAATACCTCTGTGGGAGGTGATCCAGCAGCTTTATGACTACACAGTGTTTTATAACCCTATGCTTTCCTGTACAGTATTCGAGCAATGAATTTTATACAAAGGAAGATGTCTGCAAAATAAATAAATGCAAATATATTGAATAGCATTATAAGCATCATAAGGGTAAAGTAGCAGCACATTGGTTTCTTATTTTCACTACTATGGGCTTGATCCACTGCTCAGTGCCATCTGTGCTGGCAGCTCCACCACTAGTCATGGTGCCTCAATATGTTGGCAATGCTGTGGCATCTACTGAGGCTCCAGATGGATGGCCCACGACTGACAACAATGCCAAATACTCAGACCTCATTAAAGGAGCGTCACCGTAACACCACATCACAGCCGATGAAAGCTGGGAAACACTGTACTCGCTGTGTCCCTCTGGCCTCGGGGTTTGTTGTGAGCAGCTAAATATTTTTGGAGGTGTCTTTGGACTGGCTGTCACTTCAGTAGTGTGTAGTGTTGGCTTGGCTTAAAATAGCTGCTGGAAGAGGCATGGCTGGAGTAAATGAGCCTGTTATTAAGCAGGCTCGCTTTATGAAGGCTCTAAGAGCCAAACAAGAAAATGACCATGGTTGGAAGGCATTACAGCAAGTCTCAAGAAGGATTTTTTATCTCCATCTCACAGCTTTCTAGTTCCAACATGTTTTTATTTCAGACTGCCACAGTTGTAGTCAGACCGTCATTTCTTGTCAAGACATGGTTGCCCAAGACCAATCATTTTACAGCTGAGGATTTATATTCTGTGATGACAACAGGAAACGGCTGACAGGAAATTTCAAAACCTTTAATCTCTTGATTATTCATCATCATCAAACTATTTTACATACATCCATTTGCTGTAAAAAAGGACTCCACAGAAATGTACTGATCCTGGACACTGACGCATGACGGAGCAGGAGTGGAAAATTTGGCTACGCTCTGTTCCTGACGCTACAGGAGATAAAGTCACGGTGAAACTGGACACTGGCGTGGAAAAATAAGACGTGGGGAGCAACACCGGAGCCGTTTGTTTGGCAGAAGAAAAGAAGGCAACTCTCACAACGTCGCCTGAGACAATGTGCTGTAATAATTAATTCTGGTGCCAAAGGAATATTCTGCTCTGTTCCTTTCAGCTTACCAGTAATATGTTATCCTACAAATGCTTCTGTGAGATTCACTGCATAATAATTATAACGCCCAATAAAGATGATTATAATGCTGAACTGCCTTCTGCCTCCATCTGTGGTTCTTTCTGGCATGAGCACAATTAGGTGAAATGTGGGTGGCACCAGTAATAACAGGTGATCACGCAAGAACAAATGTATGAATAAAGATTTTAATTACCCTACAGATTTCACAAGGGCGTCCGGTTGAGAATTAAATGTTCTGTTATTACATGCTTCACGTGGCACCGCGCCTTGACTTAATTACACGGGGATCTATTGGTGTAGAGTAGGATCTTTCAGATTGAATATCTCATTTTGAGTTGTAAAGCAATCGGAATACAGATGTATTTCAAGATGAAAGATAAGATAAGAGCTAGGATGAGCGTTGGTTCAAAAGTTCAAGCAATTATCGTTACTATTGTTAGTTTTATTGCAGCATTAATGCAATGATCTCTCTCTCCACACACACACACACACACACACACATTTATTTACAAGCCTTCATAATTGCATCGAATTCCACAGCAGTGGTTCTGTGTTCTCTCTGAGGTTACCTGCTGACCCAGTTTCCCGGGATGCCGTGTAGGGCGAACAGGGTGAACTGGAGGTGGTCTGTAGTGCCAGAGGCTTCTTTGCTGCTCCTCCCCTCCACAGCGTCTTTGTCTGAAGCTTGGGGCAGCGGAGGTGGGCGGTAGGAGGTGGATATGGGGCAGAAGGAACGCAGGTAGAGCTTGGCCAGGTCATAGACGGTCTGCGTGAGCAGGGCCATGCTCTCCTCCACGGGACTGGGGTGACCTGCCAGAGCCGGGTAGGGGTCACAGGGATATCATGGTAATAGTCAGTAGAGATCAGAACTGATCAGAACTATCAGACTAGTATAAGCCCCGATATTAACCTTACACAGATCAGGTATCTGCCAGGACTGACTGACCTCAAATACTTTTTCCTGCTACAGTTTCTTGATAAAATTGATTCTTTCTGCTACTGTGCATCTTGCTTTCATTCAGTCACAAATGCTATCCCTAGTGTCTTATTTATCTCATTTTGTCTTACAGGAATGAATAAAAGAAAAAAAGCATCATCTGGTTGAGTAAAGTATTTAGTATTTGGACAAAATGAAAAAAAAAATAGTGCCATCATCGATCTTTTTGTAAGGGGCAAAAAATTATGAATGAATGGGACAGTGCGAGTATGGTTCTCACCATTTGATGATTGACCAGACGACGTGGAGCCCATCTACAAGGTAAGGCAACGAGTTGGGTTCAGAAATACAACAGTACTATGTATGAATATGTGAGAGATAGAGAGAGTGTGTGTGTGTGTGTGTGTGTGTGTGTGTTCGACTCCCACCTTGGGTGAGCGTGTCCTGGGTAAATTGACGGAGTGCCGCAGCTTTTTGACCGCCTCTGTGATGGCCTGGGTTTCCACCTCGTCCAGAGCACAGCACAGGTTCTTCACAGTCTGCACCACCCGGTCCACCGTCTTGTACTGGGTGCTCTGAATGCAGAGATACAGAGCAGGTTACAACTGCATCACTCTGCACATGACAGCACTCTGTTTAAGGGATGTCCTAGTGAACTGCACGATTTTTATCAGCTTGTTTTCACACAGTAAAATCAATTGTTTAACTCAAGAACTCCACATCAGGAGGCCTCTGTGAAAGAACTGCCGTCAAGTCTTTAAACATATTCACATCTGGTCAATATTTCAACATAAAAACAGCTTGCTATGTGAAATAAAGTAAATAAATTATTGTACATGCTATGATTCGGTCAAGGCTTACTCAAATGAATAGTAATGCCCACCTCTGGACAGAATTTATAATTCATAATTGTTTTCATACACTTCATATTCACTCATGGCACAAAAACTGATGGAAAAACAGATTTATAAAAAGTGTGCATTCTATGAATGTTGTGGTGTACCAATATATACAACCCTACAACCTACCTAATATATGCTAACCTACTATACCAAACTTCACTAGAATTGATGTATACAAATATATTGCACTTAGATGTCACATCAGAGTAGTTGCATACTTCTACATACTAAAATTCACAATACACTACAGTGCATATACAGTGGAAAAATATAACTTGCTGTTATATACTTGCAAGTAAATGCTGTCATACTATAAGCTTGATGACCCACTGAGGGACAGGCAAATGATTTACAGTGCAAGAGTAGATTTCCAGACTGCTCTTGATTGTCGTGCTTTTTTCCAAAATTAAGACCTGCAAATCATCAAAATAAGTTTCCATCACTTATGCCTCTTCTTTCCAGTCCTGCACAGGGACCACATGTACCTCATTTTGTAGGCAGATGTTAACTTGAGTGTGAAAGCCTTCCAGATAGTCAGCCAGGCCTTGTCTGGAGAAAGACACAGAAAGGTGAGGCATGACAGGGAGGCTGTACAGTGTTTGACTCATTAGAAGTCCTAAACAGACCCAGGACAGAGAAAAAGGAACTCAAGTTAACTAAAAATAACTCCCTACCATTGCTGTATGTCTGTAAAGTATGTAAGTAGATTAAAAACAACAAATGAACTGCATGTAATTTAGACAGAGCACGGAGTAGAAAGAAAATCCTGTAAAAAGCATAAGGTCGGGTTCATGTCAAAACATTAAAATTAATTATTTCCAGAAGCAGCAGGCATCCTGAATCAATCCTGATTATTTCATTACAAAAATATGTTAAGCAAACAAACTAAGTAACTGTTTTGAAGAATAAGATTAAGCGATAAGTTGTGGTATCTCGAGAGAGTGATACACGCTCCTTCATTACATAACTTAACTCTGCCACACTGCGACTGTATTCTCCTCAGAAAATTTTACATATCAATGTAAGACTGTTGTACCTGGTGACATTCTCCTTGAATGGCCTCTCCAACTGGCCCAGGTGCTTTTCTAAGTGTATTGGAGCATTATCATCTTCCGCCTGAGGAAGGAAAAAAAAAAAAAAAGATAAGATTTACCAGGCAAACAAACTGCTACGTGCTGAGCTCAGAAGGATAAATTACATCAGGAAATCAAGGACCATCAGATCGGCAAATGAGGATTAATGATGGGTGGGTGCTTCCAGTTTCGATTAACGGGACAGAAGTTAGAACTGAATCTTTTGTGGCACAACTTGAAAACGTCCTGTTTCACTGCGCAGTGAAATTGCCCCCATAAAGTTATATGAGCTCATTTGTTAACCTGATTGAATGACTTACACTGCGCGCCAAGTCCCTTCTCATGGTGGAGTGAGAGAGAAGTTGCAATGTGATCTCATTCTCCCACTTCCTGCAGTTCTGGACATACTCATGGCTGCCGAGGCTGTGTTTACTGTGGCACAGGACAACAGAGAAGCAAAGTTAGAACAATTACACTACATGGTAAGTAAAATAATGATCCCCTTATTGAGGGGAAAAAGAACAACGCAGGGACTAATGACTCCTTCGGTGAATTGGATTTTGCTTTATTTTCCAAGACTAAAAGGTCAAAAGGGAGATCTTACACCACAGAAACAGCCTAGTCTAAATTTTGAGGGAAAACACAATTCACTTTGTGGTAGCAATATATTATTACTTTTTTATTTAACCCTAGAATTCTAAACCTTGATATAAAGCAGCAACACCCATAAAAAGAGCCTTAAATTAGCATTTGGCCATCCATATAATGGATGAATTCTGATATGCAAAAAAACACAAAGTCTCCGGGAACTCAAGTTTAAATGCCGTCAACGCGTCAATGTTGTATAAACTGGCTTCATAAGCAGCCAATCAGAAAAGGCATTTTAACCCAGAGCTGATGTTTGGCTCAGCTTTGACTAAATCTCATTCAGTGAAAGGTTGCTGTGGGGACATTATTTCAACAATAATAATGCAAATGTTGGTATAGACGAAAATCAGTTGCTACCATTACTCTATTAATCCAACATATCAGTGGAGAGGACTCTGAATTGGCAGTTTTACAGGTACAGCAGTGACATAATCGTTTTAGGCATCCATAATGGTCATGATTTACAGGTCTTTATAAAGTACCTCCCAGGATATGTGTGGGGTTTCTATGTTTTATTCAAACTAGCAGACCAGAATAAGAACAGAAAAAGACGAGCAGCAAAGGAGCTCTCTTATTATCTCCATGGTTACCACAATAATTAAGAAAAGCAAATGAAAAACTGCTCTTTATACCTGCTTTATGAGCCTTCTCAGTATGGCTTGCCTAATGTTACAAAGATTAGCTACAGGGATTATGCAACATTGAACTTATGCTGGGTCAACAACGTTATAATGCTGAATGGCAGCTGAAATATGCAGTTTATAACATTTGGGTGTACTGGGCCTTAAAATCCTGATATGGGAGTAACCATTCCCATGTATCCCAGATTAGAGAGAGGGGTGATTTTCCATAGAGGAAGAGGGCACAGGGCAAAATGTAGAAACCATCCTTTTTGTACAAGATTTTGAGGTCATGCCAAAATAAGAGTGATGGACAAAAATAGAGAGGGAGAAACCCGGCTTCAGGCAAAAGAAAACAAACAAAACCTATTTAAAACCTTACGCATTAAAAACGAAAGTGCCCTATATGCATGGAAAAAGTCTTTTTTTAACTCAACTTTTTTTTGAAGATGCATAGTGATATTTTCTTGTTGTGTCTACTCACTTTTGCAGCACTTCCTCCTGGCCACAGACTTTGAGCAAGTAGCTGGAGAAGTCGACCTGATCCAGGTCATCGTGGACCCAGCAGAGAGTCTGACTGATCAGCAACTCTACTGGAGAACTCACTGGGTAATGAGAAAGGGATGGTTGATGAAGAAGAGCGACAGAAAGAGGGCGACCAGAGATATCGAGGGACAGAAAGGGATGGACGAGAGGTAGGAGGGAGGAGTGGTGAAAGCGGAGAAGCCAAATATGGGAGGAATTGACAAAAAGATTATGAAAATGAAGAGAGGGGAGAAAAAGACATGAGTGAGTGAGAAAAAATCCTTTTGAACCAGTAGATCAGCCGTTCTACATAACATACCTCCGCTACAGTCAAATAAAACAAGTGGGAAGCAACACAATACAAGTTGTATCAACAAGAAAAGGCAACGTGGTTCATTCAAGTAAGGGATCCTAAGAATTTGGAGCACCTCCAGCATACTTTTCTAACAGGGAATTGTTAAAAGACACAGATTTGGGCCGTTAGAAGACACACACTTGCTGCTGTGGGAGCTGAACTTGTAGACTTTGCACTCATCGGAATTCCTCTCCGTCCACCAGCCATCCTGCCATGATTTCAACGTCTCATTTTTCATTATAAAAATCAAACCTGTTCTCAAATCAAAAGGAACCAAGGCGGGTGTGTTATGGCATGATATTAAGTAGGAGGAGATTTGGACTCAGCTTTAGGTGTTTGTGTATGCTCTGCTATCTGATGTGTCCGCCACATCAGGGGAAGACTGGGTGGAGAGCGAAACCTGACACACGGCTTTCACAGCGGAATTAGCGTGATCTTAACTTTGCCTGCGCACAAACTCCAGAAACACACAGAAACACCTTTTTTGGACTAAGCGCAAAGAGTGGAGGTTATTAGCTAGATGTTCATAGAGACACATGGAGAGGGAGACCACCCTGGCTCCAGCAATAACAAACCTCCACCCTTCAGAGGAATGGCGGGTCTTTTCTTGCTGCTGAGGCCAGTAGCTTTAGCTTCATGGTCCTGTGTGGCGGTGGCTGCTGGGGTTATACAAGTGGTGGGGTAATTTTTTTTTTTGCAACAAAGCAATTACAAGACATAGACACGCCTCATTTTGAGAGCACTCTGAGGTGGTAAGGGGATTCCCAGCAGAGCTTTTTTTTTTTTTTTTTGGAGGCACCAGTTAAAAAAAGCAAAACCAATCCTCCATCGCCTGCTATGGAGGGTTATAGAGATGTAAAAATATTGGTGTATATTGAGGACTTAACACAAACACGCCTAGGAAGCAAGGTAAAGGAAAAAAAAAAAAAAGAACACAAGTCTGGCAACAGCTAACTCGCAATACAGGTCCAACCAGCTACGGATGTACTGTAGGATCCGTCATGGGAGGGCTTGTAAGAGTAAAGAAAAAAAAAAAAAAAAAAAAAAAAAAATATTCAGCACATGATAAATCCACGGGACAACAATGTGGAGTTGTAAAAAGGAAGTATTTAATTCCTGTGTCCCACAGCAAATGATGGTTTACAGTCACACAGAGAGACAAGATGAGACATCTTAGGGCGGATGGAAAACAGTCATTAGAGACAAAAGAACAAAGGAACAGCAAAAGGAAATTGTGTAAGAGAAGATGAAAGCTGTTAATAGAGGCATACAAGACATGAAAGGATGCAAATACATGAATAAAACATTAAAAATTATAATGCACTAATAAAATGAAGATCCTGAGTTTTAAAATGATTCAGTTAAAAGTTCAAAGCTTATGGCCCACGTCCCATTGTAAGGGGCCTGCAAGTTTTTTTTGTGAAATGGTCAAATTATTATTGCAAAGTTGTTTTTTAAAATTTGTTTTACAACAAGTCTAAATTTATATTTGAAAAATGAACACTGAAAATCTATCAGGAAGGAAATTTAGGATGTCAAATTCTTAAAGAAGTTATCTGTTTGCGTCCATTCAGTTCAGTCTGAATGTTCGATCATTATAAAAATAAAAGTGCTTTGGGAACAAATTATTTGGCCTCTGCATTGTTTACGGGGCCGAATGTGGGCTGCAAATGCTTTTTCGAGTGGGCCATGAGTTGCAAACGTTTGGGAGTCGCGTCTGTAAGTGGTGGGGCATTCCCTACAACCATCATAAAGCAGTTAGTTCCAGTGCTGTGACATGTAGTATGTTCAGTGCCAACTTAATGTAGCTGTGTAGAAATAAAGAAAGTATCTCATGCATTCCTATTTCCCTGAGTTTAACAATCTCACATTTGCTGCATAGCGGAACTCGACCAACAGTTTGAATCTCCTGCTTATCATGTTGCATGAATGCAGATAAATAGGCAGGTTGACCTTGATAAATAGCCTAGGATCATCTAGGGCCAAACTATAAGTGGATGCATCATTGCTTAAAACTTCATCACAGTGGAGTAGCATTAAAAAAAATAACCTTACGTAAGCCAATTAAGCCAACGGGGAACTTTCTAAGGATAATTTAATTTATGCAACAGATTTTTCACAAATTAAACTAAAAGGGCACTCAGAGACTGCATACTTATGCCAAGGCCAATGAACAGACTTCACTCTGACATGGATATGTGTAACACAACCAATATTTGACTATATCTCCAAAACTATTCGGATCTCTCTTTCAACTGTTCATTCAACTGTTAACATTCCATTAACCAGCAGGAGCCAGTGAAATGATTCTTTGTGCAAATTTCACACATGTGATCAGCCCAAAGGATGAAATGTAGCAAAGAGTTTATCTTCAATAACTCAGGAACTATTTCTCTCTTGTCTAATCCACACCATGCTCCATCTATACATCTGCCCTATTCACTTCTGAATTTGTATGTTCTACGCACTTCTTACCCCCCTCTCAACACAGTATGTGAGGAATCCCCAGAAGCCAATTAGTTTACAGGCTAACCCTGAATAGAACTGGTCTTTCTGCTTCCTCCCTGCTCACCAGAAATAATTAGTCAATTAAATGTGATAAGCTTTTGTAATATTGACAAAGCAGATGGGATGCAGGCAAGAAAGATGGAATTTGTCTATTTCTGCCATGTCTGTATTGACTCTGCAGAAATGACAGGGACAGAGCATTTTAGAAGACAACAGAGCAAGAAAAAAAATTAAGAAAAGAGAGATGAAGACATCCGGTAATACAAAAAAAAAAAACAAGGACAAGAATGTACAGTATGAGTAATGAGGTGAGAAAAATTAACAGAGACACTATAGATAGGAAGAGTGAGACTGCAAGAGAAAAATGGAAACAGGATGAGGGCAGGACAACAAGTGAGAGAGAGGCAGAAGAAGACATGAAAAAACGAGAGAAAGGGGGAGAATGCGATAGAGGAGTATGCATCCCTCCTCTGTCTCTCTCACTTTCTCTCTCCCGGCTTTGAGGAGAACTGAGCCCTATTGTTCCTGAGAGCAGATTTGTGTCCAACCAGAGGAATCCAAACACCAACTAAGTGGGTCAACAAGCTGCCGACAACATAGGAAGTCAACAAGGAAACGACCATACTGACATTATACGAGAAAAGACAGAAGTCAGCGAGGAGAGTTCCTACGGGGTGACTGGGAATAAAACGAGGTGAAGCAGGAAGACAAGGAAAACCAGGAATCAATCCAGGAAACTAGGAAAGAGCATTATAGGAAGTAGAATAAGGGAAGTGGGATATAATCTTTCTATAGGTTGTTGCTGTTGAACCGGTCTACACAGAGTGGTTTCTGGGTCAGTAGGGCAGCGGCTACACACACACACACACACACACACAAACACAGCTGTAGGGTTGATTCCGTATAAGAATATAAAGATTAGCTGTCATGTCAGTGGGATTAAAGGGCGTAAAATATATCCAGATAAAGGACCAAGTAGCACCGTCCTCATCACACACAAACAAACGGTGGCGTAATGCAGGTCGTCAGGGGCCCAGAAACACAGTAGTGAACTTGGTCACACAGTCGGGGTTGTATGTCGAACACAAAAAGTCCCACTCAATTGGCTGGCGGCCTCCAGGGCGCTTGGCTCCAGATCCCAAAACACATGCCAGTCACATTGCTTGCAGTTGTGTGTATATAACAAGGGGTAAGCCAGTAACAGCTCCCCAAACATCCAGGGAAGGAAACTAAAATTCCTCGTGGGCCCTTAGACAAAAAAAAAAAAAATACACTCGAGTCCCTTTTGCCCAACATGGCCACACCATGCTGAGGGGACAGACCTTTATTTGTGCAGAAATGGAACGTAGTGTACTTCCCACGACAGAAAAAATGAAAAAGAAAAAAAAGAGGTGGGGAGGGGGTGAAGTGTTTGGCAGCTGTGAATGTCGTTTCCTCCTTCAGTACTCTCTTATCTGCAATCTGAGCTATTCACTCTTAAAGGCAAAGGGGGGGGTATGGTCTTTTCTGGCCGACTCTAATGAAATGGTATACCATCTGTATGAAGGTTTTTTTTTCTTTAATCCTATTGAGGGCTGGTTCAAATGTGGCTCAGGTAAGAAGACATTGTGATCTATTGATGCTTACCGTCACAGGTGAAAGTTACCGGCTCCTGAGATTCAGAGATTTCAATAGAAACCTTGACAGAGCAGCTATTGTCGCCGGCACCGGCCCGCTGGGTGATGACAGGGCTGAGGACGTAGCCAGGGTTGGTGTAAACGTCATCGTGTGGGAATTTGGAGCGAAGGCTGAAAGAAAAATCACAACAGAAGTGAAGTCGGTGAACATCTTTTATTATTATTATTATTATTATCTGTTAATCCGAGAACACATTATGTTCAGCCGGGACCAACGAGTACAAGCTTGGAGCAGATTGTTTAGAAGAGAGAGTACGGAGATCAAGATGCTATGCATATATTTACCACATAAATCAAATAAGATCATAGAAAACCTTTTGAAATTTTGTATTTCCTGCCAAATAAAAATATATTGCAAGCATAACAACTCTGATGTTGTTGGCTTAAGGAGCTGGGAGAGTAAAAGATAGTGATTTTATAAAATGACATTTATGATACTTTCCATTCCAAACACTCCTGTTAAATGCACGCTATGCGGCGTGTTGACCAACAAGCAGGCAGGGACGTTGCTGGGCAGGCGGTGGGCGTTGACTGTTATCGTAACGAAAAGTCCCCGAGCGCAGTTTTCATCATCTAAACTCCACCCAAACTAACTACTGCAGCGTGAGATTCTGGACAAACTCAGGAAATAAATGGACATCAATCACCACATTTCATGTATATATGCATGAAAAGATAGAACACTGCAGGAAAACATGCATGGACAGTTGCCATGGTAGAATATGTGGAAATTCTGTCAGCATCAGGTTTACGCAACAGGGCCTGATTTTTCTTTTATAAGTTGGTTTACTGTACATTACCATATAATAGCCAGGGGGTTTATTTATTTCGATCACTTAACAGATCAGGTGTTTATATTTAGTCCATACCATATAATAATATCTTCCAAAACATAAATGTATTGTAAAGTTATGGTGGCAGTTATTTTTACTCTATTTTCATGCCAACAGGAAGAATCTTACGTTGCTACGTCTTCACAGAAGGCGACAACCTCCAGGTTCTGAGCGTCTTGTTCCTCCAGGGCAGCATTTCTCACCAAACCTTTTCCTTTTCCCTTGTCCTGCAGGAGCCAAACATACAGCGAAGACAGACACACAGAAGGTCATGGAACTAGCAAATACATATGATGTAATAATACAGCATGCTTACATACTTCAAACAGTAGAAGCCGAAACGAAGAGATGTTATATATAAACTACTTACATCTGTGTAAATGAACAAGCTACGACCAGCAATCTTAAAAGTCTTTCTAATGATTTGTTTTTAGGGATTACTATAAGGGACCGTTTTATTAAAACCACCTCAGAGCTATAGATGAATAAACTTGTCAGCCAGGGCAAAGGTTAACACCTGTAGAGCTTCAAGCTGTTTTATACCCAACTGTCCAGATTATATACAATGACAGTTTATATTTAGCTGAGCTGGCTCTCTTATACATTGCTAAGAGGTTCTCTATACAGGCAAACAATATTTGAACAACATATTTTTCACCCATAAAAACTCAAAGAACGAAGTTGAAAGAGTTGTAAATCTCTCTCTCTCACACACACACACACACACACGCACACACAGATCCAGAGGCTGCTCCCCGGGAATTTACAATAAGAGATTCCTGGAGGTTGGCCTGCCGCCAGGAACTCACAGTTACATTCTGCTTTTTACTGCCGTCTGCCTGCCAGTAGCCGAGGAATGCGCTTCCTGTGGCACAGGAAATGAGAAGCGAGCGAGTCCCGCCCCTTCCTGTGCCAGGCTCTGGACAGTCTGGGGGGGAAAAAAAGCGCCCAGTCATGGGCTGCGTATGATGTACGGTTCATCCCGAGTATGACGTCAAATTAAGCATACGCAGAGCACATAGTATGTGGATTTAATACGCGCAGAGATCCTCAAGCAACCACATCTGTAAAAACGGGATCAATTTACAAAACAGGCATTATTTGGATAAACTGACCACACATTTGGATCTAAATGGTTATCCCCTGCTATTGCCGCAGGTTTCTGCAAAATGCATTCTGGGATACTTTGCTGTCTTGCTGGAGGATACTTTATACTTAGCGGTGAGATGGTCTGGAAATCTGCGACTCTGACATCACTTCCAAAGAGGGAGAGAGGTCTGAAGACGGGATTGTAGGGAAAGAGGAGGAGGAGAAGAAAAGAGGGAGAAAGAAGTGTTTGGAATGTCATAATAATAGTTTGTTCCTCCCCTGAGACATTTCTGGAAGATTTTGAACCGGGAGTTTTTTTTGATGAACCCGGGGGGCTTTTCATGTGCTGCAACAACCAAACAGGATGACTAAAAAAAGACTTCCTGAACATTACGTATCTTACATTGTTTTATTTTACCGATATGCCGCCATGAGCGGTTCTTGCAACACATCCTGAGATTGATGAAGTTCCCGGTAAAACTCCTAAAACTTTTTCCTGTCCTCACACTTGTTTGTTTTACGATCATAATGCAGTGATTTAAGACGTTATGCTTCAAATTACAGGATAATAGATTAGATTAGCCTTTGAAGCATCATTAAGATCATATGGGATTTATGCTGGAAACACAACATAGGACTGGAACAAAAATTTCCTTGCTCATATAATAAGTTTAGTATTATAGTGTTAACATTTTCAATTACAGGAAACAAAGAAAAGTAACAAATTAGCAAACTACAGAAACTCAAACTGGAGAATTGCCAATCAAATCAACATCAATTGACTCATTCCATCTCTACGAAAAATAACCTGATTCTTGCCAGAGATTCTGAATCACTCTCTCTCTTGTTTTTCCCCCCCGACTGTCACTACCCAATAAAAAGCTAAATATTTTTTAAAAATCCAAACCATCATTTACACCACGACTGTGTAGCCGCAGTAACAGAGATGTCCTCTTCAAAGCGAGCGGTTAGCTGACCTGACATAACACCAGCAGATAAAAATCTCTGTCAGCGTGGTGCTTTGAGAGGAGGCCGAGCTTGACACCAAACCACCTGCATCTCCCAGTGAGGGAGAGAGGAGACGGAGATCCTGTCTGCACAAATTCTGTCTCAAATTGTGAAGATTTTTTGGTCGGCTGTCAAAACGCAGTAAGTGGTTCAATATGACTATGACTTCTATATTTAAAACAACACAAAATGGATCACAAAGCTGTGTTTTTCTGAATGTACTGTACACGTGTACAACCAATTCGACTAAGGAAGTTGTTCAAAGATTCTTTACATTAATGGAAATTGTTCATTTTCATTTTTTAGATTAAAGCTTTGCAGAAATGTTTAGGACACATGTATATCCAGGGGAAAAAAGGCCACTTAGCCAAGACAGAAAAGAAGGGGAAGAGGAGGACAAAACAAACAGCAGGGTCAAGGAAGACAGAAAATAGGGAGGAAAGCAAGGATGAAAGAGACTGTAGGAAAACATAAAGTCAGCAAGAAGGAAGCAGAAAAAGAGACTACGAGAGCACATTAGCAGTGTTTATGTTTGGAGTTAGGATTGCTTTAGCAAAAACAAACACAGACAGATAATCCAATGAGGCCACGTTAGCCGATCGTCACACCACAACACACAAACACACTCAGCGGGGCTGTACAGCGGGACAGGCCCGTCTTTGTTTCACTCCATCGATACTGTTGGATCCGGACAGAGAGCTCCTGGTGTCTGAAGTCATGGGAACGGCTTCATATGATTCACACGTTGACTAATCCTTCATCCTTTCTCTGCCTTCCCTGTGAAGCATGACGCTGCCAGCTAGGACCGGGAACACACAGTACGACATAAGGGAAGGATATAACCCTAATGACGAATAACTCTTAAAAGGTCACAGAGAGTATGCTGTGGTGTGTGTCAAGTCGGCTGGATCATCATGAACAAAGGACCAAGTTGAAACTACTGATTTCCTCTAGGGAAATTTTAAAAGGACTTGGGGAGGGGTGTACAATATGAACAGCTTTTACAGAGATGTCAAACAAATAATGTGTGTAACTTCTCGATATTATACACACAAGGAGCACATCTACCACAAACATTTTCTTTTCAAGTATTTATTAGGAAATGTATGACCCGTCAACAGGTTTACTAGACACTTTTGTCATTCCAAAATATCATACTTTTAAGAATTAAAATAAAACAAAAAAAATAATAATTAAACTACTAAAATGTGTATTGTATAAAATTGGTGTGTGTGTGTTTGTGTGTGTGGTGCTGACATGCGTTCTCTCACTCTGATTCATCATGTGCTTATGTGGTGATCAGTGTTTAAACAAGTTAATGAGCGCCAGGTGTTAAATCTTAATGAGCTGTGACCTGTGCCTTCAAGGTTACCATGGCAACTCGAGCTGGTTGCCAATAACAATGGCTGCAATGCAGGTAGGGGCAGACAGAAATGTGGAGAATAATAGTATTTTTCTCCCGCTGCGCTGGTCTCCCATTTAAATTTCGACTGACAAAACTGCAGCCCCTACCAAATAACATGCCACCATGGCCGTAAAAACGTAAAAGTTTCAGTGGGATTTCAATTTTTCTAAAAATCTACATTTTGCAGACAGTGACAAGTTTAATACAGAGGTCCATTCTGCTTCTGTCTGAAAAAGAAGACGTGGCTGCACTTAGAGGCTGCCCATTCAAATTCAGGAAATCTCTCAGATATTTTGAGCACACTGTGAGAGTTTCTCTACAAAGTTGGAAGAAATCATGTGTGTACGGTGTAAATTGTTGTAAATTCGAGTTTTTTTTTTTTTTTTTTTAATTCTCCTATACTCCAATCTCCCATTACAAATTCAAAATTTCTGCAAAACCGATCATGGTCATTGATCAGTGATTGATTAAAAATTGTATTACCCAAATAAAATTTGCACTAATACTATTATAATTAATACACAAGGCATGTATACAGTAAATGGATTCTCTCTATATATGTATGCTCGAGCTGTAGGCAGCATTTGGCAGTACAAAAAAATAAGGATTTGTTCTTTTGATCTAAAAAATGTTTATGTCAAAAATTAACCTCTGTCTTATAAAGAGTCCATGTAAAATTCATTATTGAGGAAAAATTCTCCTGCTTTTCTATGAAGTTTTGCATACTTTTAAAAGAAACAAGACAAAGTTATTTTTCCAGCCTTTCAAAACCCACTGAGCGCTCCGATATAACCATCCCGAGAAATGTCTCTGCTGGCAAGAGTCAAGTCTGGAAAGGAGCTTTTTTTTGTCCTGAGTGTCTACATGATGTACTGTCTACATTACTCAGTTAGACACATTCTCCTCCAGAATGAGACAATCAATTATTTCATTTTACTTCTGCAAAATGACATGTAAAATCATTCACAGTGTTTCTTCTAGGGCAAATCTTATCTCACGGTTGACAGAAGGGGACTATTATCCTCTTATTATGCTTTTTAAGACCTATTATATATAAAATGTAGTTTTTGACTTGGCTTGTGCTGGCTGAAATTACATTTACATTACACTGCAACCAAACATCGGAACTTGAAGCAACAACTCCTGTTCATCAATCTGTGATTTTATGTTTATCAGTCTTCTCCACATAAAAGCATCAAGTTTCTACTGGTAAACATAACAAAAAAAGCATAAAAAGGTCTTTGTAAGCAAAAAACAGTTGTGTTTTCTATAGATTGTAGCAGAAGAGAACATGGTGATTTTGATGAGTTCTATGGTGCCTCTGACAGTTCAGACACAGGAAATACACACAGTTGCAGGACTGAAAGATTTAATCAACAATGGCCACAACCGGTGGTAATTCCAAGCCGTGCATCGGTATTAAGTAACAGAACACATCGAGACATCAGATACCAGTACATTTCACCTCTCTGTGCCTAATGCAGCCTAATGAGAAGGAACTGCAGAGGAAACATGACATCAAATATTCACAAGACACTTTCAATATTTCACCCGTCAACAGTTCTTGAGTAGTCAAACTCCTCTCTGCCAAAAAATATTTCCACAGTAGCCTAAATCAAAGATAGCCTGTATCAGAGGAACAATTTGACAGTCACCCTGCAAGTGACCTGCAAGTCTCAGCCTCATACAAGCACATATTGCAGATGCTCGAGCTTCATTCTTTAATATAACTTTGTGCGGTATACGTTGAGTGATGTGGACATGCTGAACCGGCACTTGCTGACAACATGAAGATTGATTTTAAAGGATTGTGATATGAATGCTCAGCAGCCTCTTACTCTTGGTTAAAATGTTTTTGGCTGCATAAACGGCTTCGAGTGGTCGATGAGACTGAGTGCCTGTGAGGAGGGCGGAACCTGCTGCACCGAAAACACAAATAGACTTCTTCTTTCGATCAGGAAGTGACTGATTGCTGGTACTGTCCTTTTCTGCGGTAGTCTGAAGAATGATTGCAGTAGATAAAACAGACTCCCAAAAACAACCCTGGTGTTTTTCTCCAAAATATTGCCTAATTCAAACTAATTCTTTAACACTTATCTGCAGGTTTTCATTAAGCGCATTGGTGTCTGGTGTCTACCTGCTTTCTTACCTCATCTTCCACAATACTTCTCCTGTTTCCTTTCAGTAAACAAGGCTAAAGGTTAGGAGAAGCTGAGCTATTTGTCAAGTGAGTCATGCAGATAACTGGAATCCATGTCACATCGCTGCCTGCACTGCAACATCCTATAACCATACAATCTATCTGCTAGAACAAAATGTGGAGTGTTAAGTGCACTGCAGCATCTCATGGTCATGCTTAAGGCATAATTAGACGATTATAAAAGAAAATGGGGCAAAGTCTGGAGTGGAATGGAAGAAGAGAGATTTGAAAGAGAAATTTGAAAATGTGTTTAGTCTGTATAGTGTGGCACAGGTTTCACAATAATATGCTCAGATAAAAATCAGCCTGCGGGTCATTTTAAAGGAACAGTGCAAGATTGCACAAGAATGTAAATACTCACTCAATCTGTGTAAGACAAAGCAAAGTGCTCCAGTCTGTTTTCACACGTCAAAAATACAAAATATAGACAATCTTATCTTAAAATTTCAAAGAGATCTGTTAGAAAGATTCAAGAGAAACGTCATCTTCTTGCATAGTTGTCAACATACCTGAATGATACCGCTTACTGAATTTTGAGACCTAGTAAGTGAACCCAAAACAGGTAAAAGTGGAAGTTTAACCGTTTTCCTTTGAAGCAACTGTGAAAAAAAAGTCATACAAATCAGTTTCAAAGCAGACATGGCGACCCATGGTTAATGACGCCTTCATTTCTCTTTTAAGAGTCGCACCTGAACAGGCGTTGATGCCGCGAGGCATGAAGCGAAGACACAGATAGAGCTATTTATTTGACTGCTGATCATCTCTCTTTATTAGTAGCAAGGCACAACAGACAGTGGTTCAATAGTAGTAGGGAATTTGATAAAGAGAGAAACTCCAAAGTTATAGAGGTGAAGAAACAAACTGATTTTGGAGACAGGAAGAGGTTGTAAATGCAGATAGTAAAGATTTAAAACTCATATTTTTGGGAATAAAAAAAAAAGTCGGAATGAGAGACTACAGACTCAGAAAAAGACAAAACAATGACACACCATAGTAGAGGTGGCGTAATTTCATGTTAGATAGCCTTGTTTGGACCGAGTATCCAAGTTCAAGCTCATTTGTTCCGTTTTACACCCCTCTGCCCACATCTTACAGTACATTCTTGCCAACCACAACAAGGTTTTAACAGCTTCAGGCTGCAGCCGCCAACACAGACACGTTGGAAACGATGCTATTGAAAAAGAAACCCTTCTTGAAACACATTTTTGCAAGTGCATCTATGGAGTAAAAAATTACAACTATGCATAGGGACATGTCTGGTGAACTGATTTTTGCTTGTATAGTTCATCCACTTTTGAAAATATACTTTTCTGTGCAGCAGAAGTTCAAGGGTAGATAAAAAGATTGTTTCTCTCTGTTTAATACAGGCAACTCCTCAAAGGCTGAACACATGACCAGTTAAGCTTGGCTGTGAACGGTAAACATGCCATTTTCTTTAAAATTATATTGGTAGAGATATTGTTTTGAAAGTATGGGGCGAAAACCTTGAGTGACTTGTAATGACAATGGAACCAAATTTAAGTATGTGTTTTAGCAAAGTTTTGGAAGATTTAATTTATCTTTTACAGTGTCTAATGTCTATCTGTACAGTAACTCTGGTCCAGTGTCTTACTGATTTTAGGGTAAACACTCGCTGTACTGATTACCAAAATATTGGCTCCACTTACTGGTGGAAAATTGATAGCAGTGCTATACAGTCAGATACTATAATAATTAACTAGAACAACAGAATCAACAGCACCATTTTAGAGTTTAAAGTGGTTTAAAGTTCCTTTGATTTTGTGACCACATGGCTCATGAATGCAATGCTCTTTGATAACAAGCTTTCATATCTTCAACAACGTTATCAAAATACCAATGATAAGACTTTCCAAATAAGTCTGCATTTTAAACTGCATAAAACAATGATAACCTAACTTTAAATAAGATACTGCCAAACGTTATCCGTCCAATTCCCTTTAAAATCTGTTTTATAGTATATTGAAATTAATTGAAACCGAAGAATGTCCGTTTTTTCTATGAAGGGAATCAAGGCAAACTTTTCTGGAGACAAACATTGGACCCAACCAGGCTGAGTGTGATTGGCTTGACATGTGTGATAATTTATGTTAGGAAGACAAAGTACTGTTTTGAACCTGACCTGACTTGGTTTGACCTGGGACATGAGCTGACCTCAGATCAACTGGACACATGGTAGCGTCTGAAAAAGCTCAGCCTTGAGATGGAGAAACACTTGTCCGCATCTACAACAATGACCTTTTTGATGCAAACTGACTTGTTTTGAGCAGGTACTGCACTGTTGTGTAGAGCTGACAGCCAGGCCAAAGGATGAGGAAACACACATTCAATCTCAACATCACACTGACTGATAATGCAGATGAAAAAGTGAGAGTTTAGAGGGACGCATGTAAGGCATGCTCAGGTTACACAACACACTAGAGCCTGACAGGCTTGAACCTAGACATAACATATAGGCAAGTGTCAACACACTAGGCTTTATGCTTTCAAGGGAACACGCATTCCACAACTTTGTACGACACAGTTATGCGGATCCACTGGACAAGTTGCCTTTGATGAGAGGAACACATTTAAAAGACCTACTAGACTGTCTTGTTAAAACCGTTTTCACCATGTTCCTTAAATTTTTGGGGACGTACTGTACTATTCAAAACAATTTCCTGTTGTTCGTCAACATTGGTGAATAATGCAAATGAGGGCTTTGTACACTGTTGTTAGGTTATTATCACCCCGGTGTAAGAAACACACCACAGAGGCCAATTGTTTGGTCTTGACAGAGAAACAGAAACACAATGAGCAGGAAGTAGGCGTCTTGACAACTGTGAAAGACCTAATACAATGCTCAACAGAGCTTGTCCAGATCTTAACACTCAGTGGAGTTTCGGACCATTATTGGTACTGGTAACCATTAATTTAATGAGCAGATCCCAGTATTGTTTTTATATTGTATTCTCCCAGCACTAGCATGTGAGTAACTCAAGACACGTTATGTGCTAATACAGTATGCTAGTCAGACATATCACCTTCAACTCCCCCTGTCCAAACACTTTAGTGGAGGTTTTCACTTCCTCCAGACCATCTGAAAAGCAATTCTATCTAAAGCATATACTCTAAATGCTTTCGATTCCAAAGAGAAGACAAACAACTTCTAATTAACAAGGTTCGAGTTCTGAGTAAAGAGAAAGACGCATGATGACAAATTAGTGTTTGATTGGTGGTCAGAGTTTGGCTCAAGTGCTGTACAATGAAATGTTCATCTCATCTCTCCACCTCTCAACTCAAAAGTACCAGCCAAACGACAGATGGTAGATTAGTGTTGGGGGGTGAGCATTTGGAGGCAACGACATCCCATGCCACTTGCCCACAGCACTGTCCTAAATGAATGTTTTAAATATTCATCGCAAGAAATCAGATCACTCATGTCTTCCATGGGAAAATAAATCACAAAAAGTGGTTGAGAGTAAATTGCGGGTTGAAACCGTTGGTAGCTATCCACAGAAACACTTAATTATAGGGAACAGATGTAAAGAGGATATTTTGCCTGCGCTAGTAAACTAATGTGAAATATACTGTAGATGCAATTGTGAGCAAGACTGAGTGTTTTAGGACAAGAAGCCACCGTCATCTGCCTTGACTAAACTTTTCATACGCTGGCTCACGTTCTAAGAGCTGTGGTTGTATGTAGTCGTTTAATCTGCCAAGCACGATTATGTTTATGTCATCAACAGTGGGCAAAGACAGGTTTATGTCAGTCAATTGATATCCATTGAAGCATTAGGGAGGACAACATGATTGGGGATGGCTAAAGGTGAAAAATAGAAGCAAGGTGGAAATGTGAGTGACCTTGGGGGAAAAAAAAGGCCTTAGAGACGTGTATCCACCTGCACCAGCATGGACAGGGTTTCCCCACAGTGCTTAATGGTTAAGGCAGCCACCGATATAAATGTGATCCGCCGGATAAAAACATGTGAATGTGAAGGAGCTCCATCCCCTTCGTCATTCAGTAAGGGATAAAACACCTTCCACTGACTTACAATTCGAGTTCAAGTACGACTGGGTGCCTTTGTTGCATTTCATTTCTTCCATTTCCAAATGGAAATGCCCTGACTAACAATCTGGCTATTACGTTAAAGATAATAGAATTTGATTTTTCAAACATTAACTTTTAGTCGTGATCCTACCTGATTGTTTGGTTTGTGCGCGGAGGAGGTTCCTGGGATGTTGAGCGAGTTGCTCCTAGTGACTGACGCTCCTACTGACGCCCTCCTCGGATGCGAGCGAGCCGACAGTGACGCTTTCCCCTCCGGCGGGGGGCTACTGCCACTACTGTTCCCTTCAGTCTCAAGCACTGCATCCCAAGGATCCCCGGCGGCGAGCCCCGGTACTGTCTGTTCGGTGCCCCCTGATGCCGGGGACACTTCTTCGCTCTCAGCTTTGCGCTTTGTGAGCGGGTCCAGGTCCAGCCAGTCAAAGCGGCTGATACTAGAAGATTCCACCACTGCTGGCTGCTGGGTTATTGGGTTCGGTGCCAGAGAAGCCGCGCACGGCTGAGTGGAGTCTAGGTCAGTGCTGGCCGATTTGCCATTCTTCAAGTATTCTGAGGTGCTGGCAATCTTGTCGAACAGTTTGGCCATCTCCGGGTCCACGGCTGGCTGCGAGAAGACCATGGCAGCAGCGGGCTGGATTGGAGTGAAGGCCAAGAAAGATGGCTGCTGAGATGGCAGGGGCATGAAGGGCAGGGGTGGAGTATAGCCATTCTGAAATGTGGAGAAAGGGGAAGGCTGATGGGTGGGAGTGGACACGCTGGAGCTAGGTGGGAGGGCCAGATGAGGTGGCCACTGACTGCTCTGGAAAGGAGAGGAGCTGCAGGGATGGCCGGGGTAGGAGGCACTGAGGCTAAACCCCTGCAGCGATAAGGGGCGGCTCACTTTGCTGTTAGCCCCGAAGGTGTCGTCCAGGAGGAGCTTTTCTAGTTCCTCATTGGTCAGCTTGTCCACATCTATATCCCTGAACTTGTCCTGCTGTACCTGCTTCTTGGTCTCGGGGAAGACAATGAGGTCCTTTTCTGGTCTACTAGTACAGGGTGCAGGTCGAGGAGCAGTAGTGGTAGATTTAGATGGTTTTGGTTTCGAGGATGAGGATGCACCAGAGGAAGACAAGGATGTCGGAGGTGAAAGAGTGTGTCTCTTTTCTCTTTGCAGTTTTGCTAAAGCCTCTTCCTCCATGCGTAGCGCCTCCTCTTTACCCACAATCCCCTTTGGCTGGGGGACATCCTGCTTAAACCCATTTCCACTCGATATCTGGGCCATTCTGTCAACTTGATGGTGCCATGAGTGTGACGGCTTTCAAGTCAGTGTGGCCAAATGGCTTACAAAGGAGAGCTTTAAACACCTGAAAGAAAAAGGGGAGAAAATACATTAGGCAATAAAACATTTCAGATTTTACAAGGAAATTTAATAAACAGCAATAATTAGTTCGGAACAATATTCGCCATTGAGAGTGCATTGAATTGTAACCTCTGGGTCACATGGTCATATGTAACTTTTGTTGCTTAATGATCATTCTGTGCCTTTTAAAGTCATCCTGTAGTCAGTATGTGATTAAAATAAATGAACAACATTGTTGTGTTTTCTCTCTAGTCTGATTTTAGCTCATGTGACTCATAAAAAAAGTTTTCCAGTTTCTGTGGTTTTCGAGTAACTTCAAAACAACCAGTTTTTGCATGATGTTAATGTAGTGTAGTAAATTAGTTGTTAACTGAGAAGTAATTAAGAAATATGATTGACTGAGGTTATGTCTTTTTACACAAATACCATCATATAACGTATGCCCTAGTTAAGTTAAGTCTGGAAGGCATAGAAGGATGAAAAAACAGTACCACTAGGTTAACAGTTTAAATAATGTTCATGTAAAGTTAAATGAAGTGATACAGGACACCTGGCAGTGGGGAATCCGCCTCTTCATTGACAACATACGGATAAAAGGAAGTGGGGGCCACCAACCCTGTGATTAACGGATCACCAACTTTTCTTTCTAATCACCAGCTGGCTGGGCTTCAGTGTGTGTTTATTTTTTTTTCATAGAAGTTTTCCCCAGGCTTTATTGCCCTTACCATGCTTTGATTGCTTATTGATTGGCTTCCGTTCGTCATATGCACAGCCAATAATTGCTTCTACTTGATTTGAGGTCACCCGTGTCATTTAGGTCACAGTGGTAATTGCCAGGGTGACGGATTTACTCACAGCAAGCTCTCCTCTATTAGTTTACTACTCTGACATTCACCTTGACATTGCATTGTTGCAGCTGTTGTGGCACCGAGCAGCAGTGCGGACTACATTCATTAGGAACGAGTAAAATACACAAAAGCACAAGGTGCCGTTTCTTAAGAATTAGGACTCACACACTATTTATTGGTACAGTTACTAATATGTTTTACACTGCCAATTATCTCAAGTCATTTTTTGATCTATCGCATATAATAACATAGCACAGAAAAAAACATTAAGGTTATGTCATTACTTTCCTTGTCTTTTTTCAGACCAACATTAGTATCACATAAGAGAAAGAAAAGGTGAATATTTTCTAATTAATTGGCATTTATGCTTGAAAATTGACCTAAACAGCCAATTGATAATCAAATTTGTTGCAGATTTCTTTTTTGTTAATTGCACATCAGGAATCCCATTATTACAGTTTCTGCTCTATGTGTGTGCACAAAATGGATCGCTGATAAACAAGAGCATCTTTCATTCTTGAATCTAGTCCTTACTATTCAGGATTAGCCTACAACAGGAAAGGATCCAATAATAGTCCATGGCATGAGAAAAACAGTGCTGCAAAGAGCGTTTTGTGATCCTAAAATGACACGGCCCCTGTTCAAAGCGACTATTCATCAAACGATCACAGCCCCAGGGTTGAGCGAGTTCCTTCTCTCCCCGGGCGTCGCGGGCCTCTCCTGAGCTTCCCCTCCCGTTGTGGAGGAGAAGGCTGGTCGTGCTGGAGCCCGGGCTAGCCCAGCACTATTGTGCAGCTGAGGAATTTGGCATGCTAAGCAGCTCGACGGGTCTCTCTCTTCCCCTGGCGTTCTCTCACTCTGCTAGCATTATGTTAGCACCACGGTCCAAGATTGTCTCATCAGCTGCACTAACACCAGCGGGCAGTGACAATGTGGCTGCATTCATTACATGTTGCACTAGGAAAAGCCTTGTGCCCAAACTCTGCCAGAAAGGCTTGGGGAAGCTCAGAGCATAAAAAGAAAAGTCATCATCTTTTTTTGGCGCCTGCTGCACCATTAGAGGCGGGTGTCACTGACTTCATACTCAGAAATGTCACATGTTCTGACCAAAGCAGTTAATCTGAATAGTATTGATTTTACACACATTTAAAGAATGCGTGTTATGACAGGTCATAGCGGAGCTGTTACAGGGTTTTCCCTGCATTTCCGACTCAAAGGCTTTTTGTATACCGTCACAAATGTAAAATCGTTTTTATTTTTAAAATAGTGAAACTATTGTGCCATTTATCAGCAATTGCATTGATGCGATAGGCTCACGCTCCACATGTGACCCTGACATCATCCTATTTCTTAAGTCACGCTTGTAGCCCATGTGCCATCTGCCGAAGGGCCCGCAGCAGAGTCTCAGGCGTGTAGAAACACACCAAGAAAACGCACATGATGCGCAGCATTCAAGTGTTTTGGCGAAGATGGAATAAGACACTCACAATCTCTGCAAGATCGAGGTTAGCAAAGAATTTCCTTCACTTGTAAGGCTGTGTGCTTGTAAGGAAAGCCAGGTTAACTGGGAGTTGTAGAAGTGAATAGGACTGGATATCGTACCACTGTAGCACACTTTAAGCACCAGAGCATGACAGATCATTTCAGAAAGCAGAAATTCCCATTTCATCTGTTTAACCAATCCATGCAATAAAGCCTTGGCAATACATTTTAAATGATAAAAAAAGTAATCCAATAACTAGAATTTCATTTCCAGAATTATAATGAAGAAGATACCAGCGTTCGTTCACAAATGGCCTAGGAGGGAGGATGACAGACACACAGTAGGTTGTTTTAAAATGTTCATCCTCTGGTCTTGTAAAAGGTTTTTCGATCCAATCACAAACTTCCCAAGCAACTCAAGAGAGAGAAGTGAGTGAATAAGAACTATGTACCATGCTAAAGCAGACAATAGTGTTGCCAAGCAGCCGTAAACATTGTAGGCCAGCAAGTCTAACGTTAGGTAGCATATTACTCTTGACAGATATTACAACTAGCAGCTCATAATCTCACCTCCATATCTTGCTGAAGAAGTGAGACAAACCCCAACCATTCCTTCATCCAGAATCATTTAATCTTCTGCTTTTTCCCCCCTTTCGCTGCAGGGCTTGACTGCAGGAAGTCATTGCATCATGTCACTCTCTTTTTTTACATCCACTTCCCCACAAGATGACGTGACATCAGCTCTTGCTTCGCTCCCTCTGTCACAGTAACCTCAATAATATCCTGTAGCATGTGATGCCGCAACATTACTTTCAAATCTTGAAGTTTGTGCATCTTTGAGGAACATCTGTGCATATTCTCCTTATGCATGTGATGCAACACGATTTCAAAATCAGTCGGTGTCTCCTATGATCTACCACTGTCTTGAAAAAGCCAATGCAGAGAAATGAGGCATCAAGTTACTGAAATATTGGGATATTTCCTAATAAGTAAACATGAACTTAATCCTGTTCTCTGTCATATTTAACAGGCAGCACAGGAAACAAAGAGCAAATAGTTCTCACCAAGTATGGTCCAAAAGCCATAGCCGGCTCATTCAAATGTGCAAGAGGAGGGGTTGCTCCTTCTTTGATGCATGGAGCACTTGCTTTTACTTCTGCATATAAAAAAATGTAAAGAAAATTTGTAAGGGCATCAAATTTTTCTGAATCTAGGAAATTTAGACATGAGCTCATGGCTGAGGGCTTTGGAGCCTTTTTAAACAACTTCTTTTGACCAACCTTGTGCCAATGCAAGTTGTGTATAAACAAAACAAAAAAAACCTACAAAGGCATTTCGGGATTTTCAGGGAAGTAACCTATTTTTTTGCACAGTCAAAATAAGACAGTACATCAAGGGTTAGGGTTAATGGTAGAAGGTATCTATGCCCTCATGGATCCCTTCACTGCCTGGCTGGTTAGCAGAGTCCCACAGATGGGTAGCCGGGGAGATTTCAGAGTTGCTGAATCTCCGAGCTCTTCTTCCAGAGATGCAAGCCATGGGTGTGACCAAATCAGCTCTTTGGCAAAGTATTTCCCAAGGTTGAATGAGGAGATTCCCTTCACGGACTGGGAGGTATTCCAGGAAAGAGTCGAGCTCTCCGATCTCAAGGTTCAAGAGGCATTAATCGGTACCAAGATCAATATGTTTTATGGATTTAAATCAGTTATTCGGTTTATTCGTCCAGTCCAAGACTCTCGAGGAGACATCGCAGTGGCTGGTCTCTCTCACTCTCTCTCGCTCTCTCTCTACCTGGCAGGAGCCAATGTCCTCACTGGTCTACACAGCTGATGTGGAGCGGCTCTTTATTCCCTCAAATTGGTAAATAAAATGACTGAAATCACATATTGAGATTTCATTCACAGTGTTCTTACTTGTTCAAATCAAGTTACAATGCACAACATTTACAAGCATCAAAGAAATTTACATCATACCATTAAAACAATAAATGTCATAAGTCTTATGCAATGAATTAAAACTTAAGCCAATCAAAGTCAAATGTAGTCCTATATATTAACAAGAAAGATGCTATACATAGGCTACGTTGAGTACTAGAATGTATTTAGGTGGCATCAATGTGTGAAATAATTCACAAAAACAAAACCTGGGTTAGGAAAACAGTAGGATCACAAACAGGAATCACAGAGAGGAAAAAAAGGGGAAAGGAATCAGGATTTCTAATCTAAAATGACAGCTCGTCGAGGCTCGCAACCTTTATCGTCACAACTTATGATGTGCATGAAATTCTAAAAGGCGTGTAAATAAAAGGCGTAAAATAACGAGCATGTTAGCATTACGCTCAGCAGCTGATCAAAGTGCAGAAAAACATCTTAAAAAAAAAAAAGTGAGAAATAAGTAACCGGGCCATATTTATAGATTTGTAGAAAGAATTGTACGTTCTGTGTATATCTGGAAAGGAAATAATTTAAGCAAATTTCTTTCTCTTTGTCCTGTGTGGAGAATCAAGTCTGCAAACATAAACAAAAGCTAAATCTGAGAGGCTCTTTAAAGAGCACCTGAAGTTACTGAGAATCAGTTGCTTACTCTGACAGCTATTGAATCCCTTGTATTACAGTAGTACAAATACACACAAAGTAATAAAACCACAAGAGATATTCTTATCTCAAACTATAAATTGCACACTTGGTGATAATGGTCCTAAGCACAGAAACAAGATGATGCAATGCAATCAGGTCTTTCAGTCTGCAGTGATGGAAGCCAAAAACATTATTTAATTAGCTTTCGGGTGATTTATCGTCTAAACAAGACTTACAGTAGTTATTCGGACTATATAATCTTCATTTCAGCATTCTAATGGGCCAAGCGCCTCTGCTTTTGCCAAAATCTCTCTGGCTAGTAATGGAAGAAGTATTCAGATCCTGTACACCGCCATGATATCTTACAAGCAAAAAGCCCTATATGAAAACTCATACTATGGTAAAAATATATATGTATAAGCAGCAAAATCTAATTAGTGTAGAAGTAAATATACTCATTTTGGCCCACTGCCTAATAATAATATTAGTTGTGACATTATTAGATTATTATTACTTAAACATAACTGTATAGGCAGCATGTTATTGTAGCTGCTGAAGGATATGATACATGAGAGAAGATATAATAAATAATAATTCTGATGCACAAATCTGTTTCCAGTTTTTTCCCCTCTCATCTCATTTCTGATTTTTGGTGAAATATTAGATCACCCTAAAATTATTATAAAAATAAACCCTGTCAGAAGGAGAGAAAAAAAACAATAATTGGTGAAGCTGTTGACAACTCAGACACACGAAATATGACTTCACTCTCTTTTTTTTTATTTTATCTACTGTCAAATCTGCATCTGAAAAGTAACTAAAGCTGTCAGTCAGTAGGAAGTACGATATTCCCCCACATACTTGTGTTTTACCTACAATTAATAAACTTGTTATTATGCAATCCTATTATCTACCCAAAGTATTTAAAATTGCCTCAAAGCTGATTAACATGCTCTTTGCATATATTAATTAAAACATTCGTATAATATAACACAGTCTGCACGAGCACAACTTGTTAATACTTGGATCACTTTTAGATACGTACCTCTGCTTAAAGAATCCTGAGTACTTTGTACTCCAACGTCGTGAATAGTAATGTTACAGAACAATATAGTCTTATAGGGGTTAAAATAAACAGCTAAGATCGTAGTTATCAACCTGTCGGGCGATGCTCACCTGACACCAGATGATGGCTGATAGCCTTTGTCCATTAACTCGTCAACATGTACTTTTCGAACACATCTTAAAATAAGCGCTAGCCTGTTGCTATACGAGATAGCAGCGTCTCTAAACAAACGATACGCGACAAAACAAGCTAACCGAGCCGGTCGCTCCTCTCCCGTGTCACTTCTTGGATACTTTTTTTCACAGCGGTGGAAAACTTTTAACTTTTGTCGGTTGCTAAGTTAGCTGCTAAAAGCGACAACAAACGCTACGCCGAGGAGGGCACATTCTGCAGCTAACCGACACACACGCACGCCCGGCTGCATTCAGCCGAACGGCGAGAAGTTACGCGACCGACACGTACTTTGAGGGAACTCTGATTTAAATTATTTAAGAACTCAACAGCTTGTCCTGCCAACCCGCAGCAAAGGGGGAGAAACGCAGGCTCGGCGGCTCGGGGAAAACGGCAGGGCGACGACGAGCCGCGGCTTGCCGCTTTCGGGCAAGTACGAGCCGCAACTTTTTACACGCAGGCGTTCGCTGGTTAAGAACGTTAATTTCTCACCTTTCAGCGGTGCGGCGTTTGGAGCCATTTTTCCTGCAGCTGCATTTTTTTCCATCTACTTGCCGAGAAGGGGACGTCAGTTCCTGTTGAGGTGGTTGGATGTGGAGCTTTGGTTGGATCGCGTTTCTGCTTGGCTGGGTCGCTTTAACCGAGGGTCAACGGGGAAGCGGCGCCACCGTGTGGCCGAAAAGAGGTGGTGTCATAAACCAACATGTTATTTATCAATGAATTAAGTACATGAGCAACACATCATATCCTTACCAGAAAATGACTTGTAGAAGCTAAAGTCACTTATTAAAATATCATTTGACTAAAAATCTTACTCAATTATACTAATAATGATTTACAATACCAATATTGACACACACATCCTGCACCTTAAGTATGCATTAGCTATGTATGTGTACATGTGTGTATGTGCATGGGTATGTATGTGCGTATATATATATGCAAATATGTGTATATGTATGTAGGTATGTACGTGCATGTATGTATGTGTATATGCTTGCTTATGCATACTTTTTTTCTTTTGCAACTTATCAGTATTTTTTTTTCTCCATTCCATTCTATGTCCATAATGCATACTGTGTATGCGGATCATCAACAAATTCTACGAATTTTGTACACAGTGTTGTGTATTTTTATAGCTTTTATCTTCTTTAGTTTTTATTTTCTTCTCTTTACTATGTAAGCTGCAGTAACAGACAAATTTCTCCGTTGTGGGATCAATAAAGTCTCTCTTATCTTATCTTATCTTATCTTAAGAAATATTAAAAGAGATATTAAGGAATATGCAAATGCGTATATAATCAACAATACTTTATAAACAGCACTCTCATTTTTTTTACCTGTTTTTTTGTTTCTATCAAATAATAACTCCGCCCGCTGAACAATAACTCTGGGGGTTAAATAAACGCTACGTTCAGTTTGTCTCAATGCACCTTAAGACATGGGTTGACAGTAAAGTATCTGATAGTTATTGTTTCTTGTATATCACATGTGCGTATTTCTGATATTAAATGAACTCCAGTATTGAAAGTAAAATGACTAGTAAAAGCTGTTAGTTTAAAAAAAAAAAACAAGGAGTCAGAATTTAGAGAATGATAAAGTTTATTCTCTGTGTTTTGTGCATCGCTGGAGGCTTCAGGTCTCCACATCCCAGTGGTACACACGTCACATCCCATGTCACACAAGTGTAAACTGAATATGGAACCAGAATTGATGTAACAAGTCCTGTTCTTCTCTTAAATGGACTGTATGTTGTGTAAAAGTTTCCAAATATTATGATGCATTACTATTAATATACCCAAAGTATTCCTGTCTACTAATCATTACATTTTTTTAAATGTATTAAGAATATGAATGTGTCCTTTGATTGCATGACTTTTATTTTGTTTTTACATTTCTCTATACTATTTCTAATATATTTAAAACCTCTTTCATATATGTGTTGGACAGTCATACTTTAATTCACTTTTGCCTGTACATTAATTAATGTGAGCATAATCACATATAAAAATTTAGACAAAATGCACACCCATACAACCTGTATATTCAAAAATAAAAAATAATTTAGTTTTACAGCTTTAGGAAGTCTCGTGAATCATTTTTGTCTTATTCCAACAGAATGTAGGGAATGTAACGAGACCGAAACCAGGAACAGGTTTATTGCAGAGAAGGTTTGCAAGTAACATACATACAAACAGGCTACCTATACAAAGTAAGACAAAATACAACTAAAGCAAAAGAAATAACACTTAAATCGTATTTTACAATAATGACAAGAAGAAATTTGATAATAAATATTGGGGAATATGCAAATATCTGTATAATAAACAGTACCATATAAACAATGTTGACGATGAATAATGCAAATATTTTTTCCTATTTCCATCAAACAATATCTCCGCCCTCCTGGGGGTTAAATAAACGCCACGTACAGTTTGTCTCAACGCACCTTAAGCCATGGGTTGACAGTTTCTGCACTTTGACTGGCAGGTAAAACCCGCCAATCAACCCTCAACGCGACTGTTTTGTAGATAAAGTGTACTCCTTCTACCCAATAAGGGTGGCCGTGGGCGGGGCGTTGCCATGGTGAACGCAGTCTTTTTTTCCAGTAGGTTGTGGCCATAGGAGGCTTGTATTGGTGGCGGATGACAGCTGTAAACAAGCTGTCGGGCAGAAGCACGGACACTTTGAGGAGAAGTAGCGTTTAAAGAGTGAAAAGTAAAGTTCAAAGTAAGTGTCATTTTCTAAGTGGGTTTTATCACTAACTAAATTGTATTTACTGCTTATGGTGAGGCTTTGTGTTGCTGCTTACTACGGGATAATGAATGGCTGTCCTCACGAAAGGACCTGTTCCCGTAGCGGTAGCGTTAGCCCATGTGTCTGTCGTGAAATGAGGGGTTACAGGTTCACGATTGTGCTCACGGCACACTTTCACGACTTGTTTTAAAACAGTCCCCAGAGTAAGCTTGCTGTGTCTTTCTCCATCATGTACGAGTGTTGCACAATGTACTGGAATGGGATACTTTTGAGATTAAGAGAACTTGCATAACGCCATTCTGTCTACAGGTGAAGTCGTGGCTTGTTCCACTTTTGCATTCATTAAGAAATAGGGTGTTGGTCTTTTGTACAGACAAACACCTGCCCACATTATATTGGACCGCCATCAGATTTCTTTTTCAGCTTGGTTACTTTATAACCACTATTTACATAACACTGTTTTTTTCTCCCCTTGATCTCAGTTTATTTGCCAGATGGTGATGTTGAAGAGTAAAGCCTTCGCCGGCTGTGGGCTGGTTCTGCTGAGCTTGTGGTTGTGCATCCAGTCAGTGCCTATTAGTGTGGACAAGACCAAACTTAAGCCCCAAGAGGAGGAACTGGAGGCCCCGATGAGTGCTGTAAGTCACACAGATGGTACCGTATACAGCTGACTCAACATTTATTGATGGGTAGATATACAAACAAATAAATGATATATATATTTCTAGCTAATTACACCAAATACCACTCCAGCATCCAAATCATGGAGTTAATCATAGAGTAATTCCTCGAAATAAAGGGGCACGCTATAAGCAGCTCTTTCAGTTAATTAGAAAAAGTTGAGCGGCATGAAAAGACAAGGTCTAATATTACCAAGTTAAAATGTTAAGTATATTCTGCTAAACCACAAACACTGGTGTGTGCGTGTGTGTTGGCTCGTGCTTCAGGACACTGGATTGCACTATGACCGCTACCTCCGAGAAGTCATCGAGTACCTCGAGAAAGACCCTCACTTTAAAGAAAAGTTAAAAAACGCCAACATGGAAGACATCAAGGTACGTCCGCCCTTCTCACTAAACAGATGATAATTTTATTGTTTGTTGACATGGACACTGTGTACTGAACTGGGGTTTTGTTGTGTTTATTTGTTCTTGTTTCCCCTGATTACAGCAAGGCAAGCTTGCCAAAGAGTTGGACTTTGTTCACCACAATTTTCGAACCAAGCTTGACGATCTGAAGAGGGAGGAGATGAACAGGCTGCGCCTGCTTCTTAAAGCCAAACATGACCTCCAGGGAGGTGGTGACGGTATGTAGCTGACATGTCTTGCAGACGTGTCACTGACAAGTCAAGGAAATTTTATTTATATAGCGGCAAATCACTGAAAAAAAGGAACCACATGGCATTTTTCATATAGAGCAGGTCAAATAATACTTTTTACAACATGATATACAAATACCCAACATTTCCCCATGAGCAAGCACTTAGCAACAGCATAAAATAATCTCCCTTCTTAAAGAGTGTGTGCTTGTTAAAGCTGCACGAGAAATTTCGTAAGACACATCAGCAGTTGGGTTATTGTCACATGTAGGATGTGGTAGGTTTTTGAAAGAGGAACGTTATATACACACACATTACCCGACTTACTACAGACAACTTCACAACTTCTTCTTCTACCATTGCAAACTGCAGAACAAAAGGTTCAAAATACTGTAATGCAAGTGAAGTAAAATCCCAGTGCATTACTTTTGAGGCATATTACAGTGTCTCACTAAACACGCATTCCAAATTTCCCTGGCAACATTAGTAGAGAGACATTTACTCTTACTTAATTCTTTTCCAGGGTAAATGTTAGCAGAAGCTTAGTAAACAAAGAGACTGTTCTCATGGAAATGAGTTAGAAGGACGCGTTTGCAAAATCCTATGTGGGTTCAATCTAGAATTAGTAATATACAAAAAATTTGATCTAATAGAATTTAATTCAGCTATATAAAAACATTTAATGTCTTTTTCCCCTTCCCATGCAGTGACAGTGGACCACCAGGCCCTGCTGAAACAGTTCGAGCACCTCAACCACGTAAACCCACATACATTTGAGGTTGAGGACCTGGACCGCCTCATCAAATCGGTAATGATAGATGTGCAAAAACGCCATTAAGCTGTTCCCTAATGGATCTTTACTGTGGTTTATCAGTAGCAGCTCTCCTCACTTGAGAGCTTGCTGATCCAGAGCCAGAGTAACTCATGAACCGAAATGACTACACCATCCAAATGAAAGCGGACCATGTATTTTGGGATTGAGATCAAGATCAAACTTGGCTAAAAATGATCCCCTGCTGCTTAGTTAAAGTGTAATGTCTGTTCTAGAGATGACTCACTTTTGAAGGTGCTGCAGCTTTAGGCAAACACTTTAGACAAAGGAATTTAGACCATTCAAGTAGCTCGACTGAAACTTAAAGTATGTTATCATGCAAACTGCCTTTTGGTTGTATTAACCAGTGTAGTTTTTTTCTGATTTTTAGATGTAATGAAACTGTGGCATTCACAGCCTTGTAACCTTTGTTGAAGAGGGCCGACTCGCTGGAGGTAAACTTGCCATCAGTTAGTGACCACTATTTAGACGTTTTGAGGTAGCCAGTTCACTGGTGGAAATGGTGTCTCTGTACATTCCGGGTTTGCATGTCTCTAGTTTCACACTGGAGATTGCATTTTGTTTGCATGTAAATCCTAAAAAATATGTGCTGGAAGAGGGATTATGCTCTGTTACTCTTCCTGAGGTTTCTTCCTGTGTTTTCCTTGTTAAAGGGCTTTTTAGTGAGATTTTCCTTTTGAGATGTGATGGTTTAAGAGCAGGTGATGTTGTGTGGCTATTTTACAAACTAAAGTCCATTGAGGGGGAATCTAAAATTGAGATGAGAAGACAGACGGAAAAAGGCGGAGATAAAGAGACAGATGAAAGTCTCCCAAAAGCTAAAGCGAGGAAACACCCCAATCCCGCTGATAAGCCGATTTTATGTCATTTGATTTTTCAGTATCATATGGTTTGACATGGTCAGTCAAAAATGTCTATAGTTTATTTAGGATTTAATTTTATTTTGAAATTTCAGATGCAATTTAAATATTTTCTGTTACAGTTAATAAAGCTATTCTTGTTTGTAAGTTGGTCCATATTTCTTTCTTTTTTTATACGTTGATAAGGATACAGTGTTATGCAGAGGTACATAAAAATTTTATAGACAAATGATACTATTTATAGTTGGCGAGGGGGCGCGAGATGTTTTCTTCTTCAATAGGGGGGGCGTGACAGAAAATAATTGAGAAGCACTGGGCTATCTCAATAAAACTGACTTGACTTGACTGCATAAGAACCTGTATGTCATCCCCAACTAGTCAGCCAAGACAGTTCCTGCTGAGGACAGAAGTATAGTACTACATGATCACTCATTAGACTGGCACTCATTAGACTGTATGTATATCAGCATTGAAAAATTGGTGTGATTTGCATGGCATGAGCTAAACATGTGGAGCTTGTCTGACCCAAATTCTTGCTCTGTCCTCTGCATGACACATATTTTGCTTTGGACTGGATTGTTACGATGGACAGAATGAATGAAGTCTGTAAAACTGCAAATATAGCAGCACAAAAATGTCTGTTTAATTCCAGTTTTAATTCTCTGTATGAACTTTTTGTTGCAATTGCAGGCCACAAAAGACCTGGAGAACTTCGACAAGAGCCGACACGATGAGTTCAAGAGGTATGAGCTGATGAAGGAGCATGAGAGGAGGGAGCGTCTGAAGGCCATGAGCGAGGAGGACCGCGTGAAGGAAGAGAAGCACTACGAGGAGATGAAGAAGAAACACGCTGACCATCCCAAAGTTAACCACCCTGTAAGTCACCTGCGGCTGTTGATTAAATTACTGCAAGTTGATTTTAATAAAAACAAATAAAGACATAGTAACTGATTTGATTAAGTAGCATTCAGCTGTGATTACAGTAATCCTGATGTGTAGGTATGTGCAGGGCAGTCAAGACCAGCTGAAGGAGGTGTGGCAAGAGGCGGACGGTTTGGACCCAGACGACTTTGATCCCAAGACCTTCTTCAAAATGCACGGTAACCACAGGGACCAAAGAACCGAGACCAATTAGTAGTTATCAAAGCTTTTTTCCCATCCCCTAATGTAAAATCCTACCTGTTCTAAATGTAGGGTTAAACGACAGGCTCACATCATGCCTGTCTTTAAACAACATTCAAGTATAATATTTTGTACAATTAATCCAATATTGAGTGGAATTATCTTTATCTAATTTATTTATTTAATTAATTTATTTAATTTTTGTCTCTGATTTGGGTCAATTTGTGAAGACAAGAAAACAAGATTAATGTTTTCTATTAAAATATAAAAAAGGATGAATTGGTTAAAATCCAGAAAAAAAATGAAATAAGCTCAATTATCTGCCAAAAGGAATAATATAATTCTTCTAATATTGGAGTAATTGTACCAAAAACAAGATATTTTCAGCTGTTTCCACTGGATTTCAGTTTTTGCAGTGAACACTAAAATAATATGTTGCTCACTATAATCATTCCTCCAGTGCATGTACTTTCTTACCAATCTTGTTTTAGGACAGACCTTAAATAGTGTAAATATATCCATTAAACTGCACATTATACCTTGGGGCCACATGTACATGTTTGTTTAATATAACAGTAATTCATGCTGCACATACAGTACCATAAAACACATAATTTGATATGCCTGTGATTTAACTGTTCACGGGTGTCCGTTTTCATTTTCCATCTTTCCTTGTGTTGCAGACAACAATGGAGACGGTTACTTTGATGAGAGCGAGCTAGAAGCCCTCTTCACTAAAGAGGTATTTATGGTCCGCCGCCATGCTTCTGCATGTTCTAGTTTAAACCAGTGATAAAACAGTGTTTTAGCTCATTTTTCTGTGTGTGTCTACAAGCTGGAGAAAGTCTACAATTCCAAAAATGAAGAAGATGACATGGTTGAGATGGAGGAAGAAAGACTCCGAATGAAAGAGCATGTAATGAAAGAGGTACGTCAGATATAGAGGCTGTTTGATATTTATAATTATTACAGGACAAGTCCTAATCAGGCGCAATGATGCAGTCATCTGTAAAAAACTCAACACATATATATTTAATGTCTACACAAATGTGAACAGTACAGCAATTGTGGCGAATGATCAATGTTGAGTGGTGCGTCTTGGCCCTGAATTTAATTAAAGCGGCTTGTGTCGGGGTGCAGGTGGACACCGACAACGACAGACTCGTGTCATTGAGTGAGTTCATGGCGGCCACTCAGAAGGATGACTTCCACGAAAAAGAAGAGTGGGAGGTAAGACCTAGATTTCATGGAAAGGGTCTGACAGATGTTGACGGAAAAGTAAATCTCTTGGCAAGATAAAGTTTAAAAAATCGAGTCAAGACATGCAAACACGTGATTGTCTTTTCTGCCGCCAAATGCTCATAAACAACCCTTTTTCATCAAAAATAAATTCAACTAACCATCAATCATGTTGGGGACCCACTTCCAACTCTTGTTGGCTGGGGAATTAATATAATAGAAACCATATTATGGAAAGGCAGTTCAAGAGTTCTTTTGAACGAGATTGTCTAATTTCTCAAATCACATATGCATACTTCAAACTTCATCAGAAATGTCTGACTATTATTTATTACATCTTGCTCTTCCCTGCTTTGTCCCGCTGCCTCTAACCACTGCTCTTGTCTCCACAGACTTTAGAACGAGGCAACCTGTACACTGAGGAAGAGCTGAAACAGTACGAACAGCAACTGGCCAACGAGGCGAATGACATTAACATCAAGGTGCTGGAGCTGCAGAAACAGAGGGAGGAGCTTGAAAAGAAACAAGAAGAACTGAATTCCCAGAAGTTTGGCCTACAACAGGTTATTAAAAAAACAAAAAACACATTCTTATAGAAAAGCATGTCAAGTCAGTTTTACAGTCAAGTGAATGGTGTAACGTATTTAAAAAAACCATAATCACCTCCACCTATATGATGAATTTTGTAGGATTTTGAAGCATGCACTTTCATTATAAGAACACTTTTAATTTTCAGCCAAACATTGTTTAACTATCACAGGAATATAGATCAATTTAACAATCCTCTCAGCAGTTGTTCTGCATCCCAAAATGCTTTTTCTCAAGCTCATATTGTGCGGTGCTCTAATGCTTCTTATCCTGCTTTCTCTGCTTAGGCAGTAGAAGAAATGGAAAGGTTAAAAGCTCACAACACCAAAGCCGTGGATAAACGTAAGTATCACATTGCAGCAATTGTATAGTCAATTGTATTCAGCCTATAATTGTGAAGACGTTTACAGGAGCTGTCATAGTTATAGGAGGGTGTGTCACTTTTTTTTTTATTGTCTGCCTAAAAATCACCAGAAGAGACTTGGGGAAGAAAAAAGTGTAAACCCATTCTTTAAGGCCATTATGTGTCATTCGATAAATATATACACCCCCTAGTGGTTGTGTAACAATTATCTAAAAACTAATCATAATGACACGGTATGGCTTTCTTGTTTTAGTGCCATAAGAAACTTACTATATTTGTAAATTTATAAGATTTTTTTCAATACCATGCTTGTAAATATCTATATAAATCACTTGAAGGCAAGTCAAACTTATCCCCAAGTTGTGAGAAGGATTTAAACACGTGCCCATCCTGGAGTTGATGTATTGTTACAATAAGGCTTTGTGTTGCAGAGCCAGCAGCAGCTCCCGTAGCTGCAGTTCCACCAGTGCCAGTTGTTCCAGGAAACAATCAGCCGATGCCGTCTGACCACAAGCAGCAAGACGTACCAGTGCCAATACACTCCTAGCAGGCCCCCACCCTCCGTGCGTTGTGTGTGTGTGCCAGTGAATGTGTGTCATGACTTCTGTTACCTTTTTTTTTTTTTTTTAAATCACCACTTGACAGAAATATGTCTAAATATATAGAGTATATGAGGAAAATGTGATTTCAGGCTTCAAATATAGTGCCAGTGCTCCATGAGTTTAATTTGGGAACCAGACTAATCTGAGAGCTCATACATTTTTTTTTAATTTATATTTGAAATTAATTTATTGGATGCATTTGTGAATTGGCCTGGTGATGTCAGGGTACCATTATGCCTTTTTCAATAGTTGGCCCATTCCGAGTGAAATGTGGAGCCATTTTCTTTGTGGACAATCGACCCATTTAAAAAAAAAAAAAAAAAGCTTTTTTGTTTTTTGGTTTCTTTTTGTTATTCACAAGGAATCTGTTCTCTATAAGAAGTAATGGGGAGGGCTGCCTGATAAACGAATGTTTTTGTTTTATATACACTGTAGTTCATTGTCACTAATACTGTCCCTCAGAGGAAATACTTTGAAAGATATTTATTTGGTTGTATAGAAGGGATCATTTTAGGAAAGAAAAGGTTATGCAGAGTTGTTGAATAGTGAATAAAATGATCCTGTTTACAGTTAAAGAAAAAACAATTTACTGAGAATAAATTCTGGAAGTATGAATTCATGTTTTCTTTGATAAGAGTTACACTGGACCATGTTCTTTTTTGCTTTTGTTTTAAGGTTACATCTTAAAATGATTTTCTTTAAATCTGTTCAGGTGTTGCAAACATTTTGCCATCAGCCAACATCTGAAAAACTGAAAAGTTTTGTCCTATTGATTGTTTTGTCATTCTTTAAAAGACTTCAAACTGCAACAGCTAACATCGACGTTTACTATTTCTTTTTTACCTCCATAAAATACATATTTCTATGGCTATAATTTCCAGCTGTTTTCTCCTGTGGACCAGATAATTGAACATATTTAGTTTACATATAGAATTACATATAATATATTTGAATTTTTTAATTTAATCTAACAATGCAGGTGTTAGTGATGATTGTAGAGTGGTTTTGTGTGTACATTGTGTCAGTGAATTTGTTATTTTTAATGTTGGGATATGTTTATTTGTTGCCTACACTGTTGTAAATGAAAGTTTGGCCTCCTTTTTGTCAAAGAGGGAATCCCTGACCTAAATGCAATTTAACAGTTATAAGGTCAAACATTGACTTGCTATATTAATACAGACAGACACTGAATTAACATTTTTTTCTTTTGAGGGACAATAGCCAGTCAAATTGTCTTTTGTCTCTTTGTAAACCATTAAATCTGTCCACTGCCTATCGTACTTTGTAGTAATTTCAGCCACATGTTGAGTGATGTTTGAATATGGACAATAAAGAGAATGAGCTTGCAACTTTAAAGTTTGTATCTCTTTTTTTTTTTAATCATGCACACTGGTAAGATTTAAGATCATACTCAAAACACGATTAAATGCTAAAACCTTGAATAATTCAAGTGACATATTCTGCATTTTGCTCATTTTGTGTCACATCTTTACAGTTTAGCGAGGTGCCTAGAGTCCTTGGCCAACATTTATAAATCAGCCTGTGAACAGTCTGTGAACACCCTGGTAAATGGTTGGTTTTTTTTCCTGAGGAAGTGAACCTTCCCCCCCTCACCTTCATCTTTTTTAAAATCCAAGAGTTACGTCATAGATTTTTTTTCTTCTATTCCTGCATTATCGTGATTATTTCTATATCAATTTATACCTTTTCAATATACAATTTTGGTGACAATACCATTATATGTGAATGAAATCACAAAATTTGATTTGTTTAGTGGACACTAAAAAATTGAATAAAAACATTTGAGGATTTAGTAGGAAGGAAACGGTCCATAATCCGACTTGTATGAAATCACTATACCCTATTAGATAGAATGGAACATTGTTATTTGAGAAGGTGACACACTACAACGGTCTTGCAAAGTTTTGCAGACCTTGACATTTTTTTTTTTTTTTTTTTGTGCCAGGGTCCTTTTGAACCATCCAAACTCCACCTGGGTACAGACCCGTGTGTCCATCCGTGTGTGTGAGTGAATTCATGGGTGGAGATTCAGCTCCGTCAGTATGTGCGGGAAAGGCGCTCTTCGAGGTAGGCGCCCGCCGTGACGGGGGCGTACTTGTTGGAGCCGTCGCAGCAGGTGACTAGGGCCTCGTCGTCGGGCTGCACGAAGTAAGCCAGAGACTGACGGGTGTTGGTGTCGCTGACAGGGGGCAGCAAAACTCTGTGGAGCTGCAGAGCAGGGAGGAAACAACCTTATACGAGTCCCTGGTTAATCATAGTCGATAGTGAGAAAAAGTCTGAATAGTTTTAAAATATAGGTTCAAGAAGCATGCATCCGGTCTCTATAAATGTACATTTTGTGTTCATGTTTGTTAAATGTCAAATGGTGTAACCATAAAGAATGATACATTTTAAATATTGAATCCACCTAGAAAATAAAACTTAGTATGCATTTTCAATTTGAATATTAAACATTTAATTTTTCAATATTCAACTCTTAAAAAAAATCTATAAATTCTGAAAAATGATTTTTTTTAAAAGAAAAATAAAAAAGAAAACTTAAATTATAGAATTCTAGCATCTTAAATGTTAAGATTTTCTGGTTTTGTTAGTGAACTTTGATGTAACCATTTAATATGTTAGGATTTTAGACTGTGTGTTAAGTTAAAATAGTTTCTTACATTTTATAGACCCAACTACTAATCCATTAATGAAGAAAGTATTGACCAATAAAGAAATTAATAATTCACTGCATCAATTTAGTTTAATCTGACATGTTTGTTTACTTTTCCATTTAAAATTATTTCTAGGTACTTGAATGTCAGTGTGAAATCCCCAAATGAGACTAGAGAATACACTGTTTTCTGTTCCCTTTGCAACCTTCGCACCCTAAAAACTCAGAAAGTTGCTGTCAACTCACCACAGAGATGAAGTAATCGCTGGTCCAGCGCTGCATCAGGTCTGCGATGTTGACGAGGACCGCTCCAGGGACGACGGGTGCACAGATGAATTCACCCGAACGGCTGCGCACCTGAGGGTGAACAACAGCCAGTAGATGACAAATAGGATCAGGGGCAGGTGAAACAAAGAGAAAGTGGGGAAAAAAGAAGAGTTACTCCTGAGATTGGTCATTTCGCGTTTACATCTGGGCGCATTACCTGCAGCCCCTCGGAGCTCTGGAACAGCAGGGTGATGCTGCCGTAGTCTGAATGCTCGCCACATCGCAGCTGACCCTCCTTGGCCTGCTCGCTGTTCACTGGCGGGTAGTACAGGGATCGCAGCGTGGTGCCGTTCTCGTCAGCTACAGGACACACACGACACAACTCTGTAAGTGTGCAATATGGCTTGTTTTTTGTATATCTTGTTTTTCTTGTACATTTTGGACTATTTTATGCTACATATGTGGAAAAGTCTTCAAACCTACCAGTGTATTAACTATGCTAAATATCTGGGGCATTCAGTCTGCTTTTACTTTATAAGAAGTGCCAATCACATGAACACAATTTAACGTATATAGCATAGTATATACAAAAGTAACATATATATGGACTTTGTGACGTTATGCATAGCGCGATAAGGTCTGCTGCTTTTCCCCCCTCAGGAAAACCCTCTTTCAATTACTCTAGGAAGCCGAGCTAAAGAGCAACTCCCCCACATGGATTAGTAATATAACTTTGCACAGAAATTAGTATGAACAAAACGTGGCCATGCAAGAACTGCTGAACTTTGTTAATGTGTTTAAGTTTAGGCAGCAGTTCACTGTGGTTAGGTTTGTGAGAAGGTTACGTAATACATTAGTCTCCCAACCCTGCATGCATTCAACACCTGGAAACACTAACACAAAGTGGCTTTTGCCTTTCCCTCTATATAGGGAGTAGTAAAGCAAGTATAAGAATATCATCAATTTAAAATAATATATATATAGTTTGATAAATTAATCCAACTTGACATAATACAATGTAGTAATTTCAACAAAACATTGTTTTCAGTGTAGTTTTTGACTTAATTAGCATAATTATTGGCCAACTATACAGTGATGTTTCCAAAAGTCAGATTTCTGCCAGAATCCATTAATGTAACGTCAGTGGAGTCACTGAACAGATCACGCTTCGTTCATACACTCGTGCTGTAATTACAATGCGGTGCCTGAAGTCCAGTCAACGGCAGCAGCGAGAACGCTGGTCTGTACCTACTTCCTATCAAACGATGAGCAGCCAGAAACACCTCGGGCTCCAGTCCCAGACTGAGGGCCATCACCCTCAGCACCCGCAGACTCAGCTCTTTGCAGCGCTGGAAGAACGACGTCTGGATCTCCTGGAACCCTTTCACGGCATCGTTTGACGGCCATTTCTACAACGGAAAAGAACAGCATCAGACAAATACTGGATTTATGAGGGCGACATTGAAATTTGAAAGGTAATAAAACATTGTCAAGAGGCATTCTGGTTCAGGTTTTGAGATACAGTTTGCACTAAACAAGATTCTGATCTGTGTGGACAACATGCTCAACTAGTTACTTTAAATCTCACCAGCATTTAACTAACTCATGGGTTGTAGGTCAAAAACTTAGGTTAAAAAAGGTTCAACTTTGAATTAGGTTAATCCTATGTAGTTCCTGCTCAACTTATTCCCTGTCTATTATTTGAGGAAATCATTGACCCTGTTTTAGAATGAAAAAAATGGCACCGCCTTCTGGCAGCCTCTGACATATCCACATTCCTTGAATAGAATTGTAATCACATTTTCATTATGGTGAGGCCATCCAAACTCTGTATGTGAAGGAATTTCTGACTTGTGCATTTTTTTTTCAGCCACTAATGATTTCCAGAACAGCCCCATGTCCACGTTGGTCTGTTGTTCAGGAATGTGTGCGCTCTGCCTTTGTCTAGATCAATTTCTTCAGAGCTGCAGTTGTGCACACAGCTATGGGAAGATCATCCGGGTTCTTACCAAACTCTCCTAGTGAAGCTTTACCACCATCAATAATGAGACTCCTGCTGCTATATGAAGAGCTTGCACTTTGTTCCCTAACTGATAAACCACAGTTGGAATCAACCTGCCCTCTGTGACCCCATGATCCTCCTCAAATGTCAGATATGTGAAAATGTCTGATGCATCTTTACTATGTCAGGGTGCAAGGAAGCACTGTTGAACGCCTCCTTCAGATCCCCAGGTCGACGCGGATTCAACCTGTAAAGTAAATGCAAAATTTAAAATGTTTTGCAGTATGCAGGTGCTCTTGTAAAATGAGATACCGCAGGAATATAAATCTTGTAAGAATGGAAGGCTGAAGGAGGAGTGGGCTGAACAACAGTATATCAGGAGGTTTACAATTTTTCTCCCCTGACCTCTCACCTCTCAGTCTCCATGGAAACCCAGCCGTGGTTAGGGTTATTGGGGAAGCTTGTCCTGCTGAAGGGTCGCTTCAGTTCATCTGGCTGCAGGAAGAACTTCTTGGACATGTCCATAACGCGATCCACCTGTTGGATCACACGAGACGCACGTTCAGGATTCCCGCGGGGAACACGCCTGCAGGCTTTTCACGCGCGCTCCGTTTCTTACCTGCTCCTGCGTGATCCCGGTGTTCTCCAGAAACACGAAGCCCACGTCCGTGAAAGCCGCCTTCAACTCCTCGCTCAGGACGCGCAGCGCCGCGTCAGAAACCTGGTCCTGGTCCAGGCCGCACGCGCTGAAGTCCACCACCGGGATGCTCATGTTCGCAGCGAAACGTAAAAAATAATAAAACAATTAAATTAAATTGAAAATAAAAAGTCTCCAGACGCAAAGAGCAGCCCGAGCAGAGCGGGAACTGATTTAAAGCGGCCGCTGTCAGGAGGAGTTGGGACCTGGCTGTGCCGCCAGTCACGTGACCTCCACCGGCCAATAGAAAAGGAGCGCCTAATTATACTAAATTGCGCAACAGGTGTTTTTTTTTTCTTTTCAGCTTTTGGATGCAGGCGATGAGAAGGTGGCTGTAGGCCGACATTAATTACCATAATTTTAATAAACTTAAATTCAGTCTGGGCTCTTATAAGTATAGATATAACATATTAAAAAAAAAAAAAAAAACTAAGACATGTTTGATTTGAAGAACGAATGGAGCATCTCCTTTGCAGGTTGTGGGTTTATGGGGATTTATTATGTTGGCGCCACCAGTTGTATCCTTGAACGGATCCCGGGTTTCATACAGAACGCGGATAAAATCTATGGCGCCTCCGCGGGTTCTCTGATGGCCGTGGTTCTGTCTGTCGGGATCCCGCTCGGTGAGTTGTTGGCCCCCCACGTGACCAACTTCATTCATGCCACGCGTCATTTTAGAGCTGCGTAAAGTGTCCCACGCTGATGGAACCAGGATAAAGACAATAATTACGTTATAGCATCTAATTATGCAGAGACGTACTCAACCAGTCAGTGATAAAATTAGTTTTTGCAACAAAATGAATCCTATTTTTTAATTGCATTTCCAACAGATGTCATCAGTTGTGCAGCATGTGTCCATCATTAGTGGCTACACTAATACGTCAAATTTCTGGACAGATCAGATCAGAATATTAATTAAACCGCCTACTTAAGATTTTCAAGAGATTTGTGAGATGCACCTTTGACCTCAGTACAAGGTTATTTGAAAGAAGTGCTTACTCTACTATAACACAATGTCCTTTGTTGACAGAATCACTTCTGCTTTAAGGAATCACTGTCATGAACGGAGTGTCAGGTTTCTATTTTTAAAAAAATTGCTTCTGCTCTATTTGTTGCGTAAGATGTTTCTCACGTAAGCTTATAATCATGGAAAATATGCTCAGTTTAACAGTTATTTTTATACATTCTTAATTTATTTTTAACTTAAACTTGCCAAAATGCCGAAAAAAAAAAATGTCATGTGGTGTAACTATTAAAAACCTAATATCAGATAGGGTAACTCTCTCTAAAAGTGAGACACATCACTCACACCACATCATATCACCACCATATCCAAAATCGAAGGTGATGGTCATACCACACTATGATTGTCGATATATCCGTATGTAGCCTAGCTCTGGTTCTGTGTTCCCCTCTGCAGAGAAATGTTGCGCTGATCTGATGTTTATGGCTAAAGAGGCCAGAAAGCATAAGCTTGGACCCCTGCACCCAGCGTACAACCTGCTGCAGATAGTGAAGGACTCTCTGCAGCGCAGCCTTCCAGAAGACGCACACGTCCGCGCCTCTGGGAAGCTCTGCGTGTCCCTGACCAGGGTCTCCGATGGGAAGAACGTCATCGTGTCGGAGTTCGACAGCAGGGACGAGCTCATCCAGGTGCGTTGGACGTGTTCCGGGAGTCTTTTGAACTCTTGAACTCTCCCTGGGTCAAACGACAGTTGGACCGCGTTATAGTCGTCGTTGTTTTTAGAGTTGTAGTAAGCATAATTCAGACCACAGTGTAGGTTTTTATGCATGAGGGAAATGAGGAGGAAGACGTGGACTATAAATCAGTGCGGAGGCTGTGATGAATGGTAGGAATTTCTTGGAAAATTGAGCAACCCTACTTAAACAGAAGTGTAGGAGTGATTTAGTTTCTTTGCCAGGGGCCAAGGAGGAGAAATGTTTGATCACTTCTCCTTTTGGCTTTTCCCTTCAGGGCTCACCACAGTAAATCAATTGCCCCCATCTTACCCTGTCTTCTGTGTCCTCTTCTCTCACACCCCTAATTCCCCTTTACTCAAAATAAAGCTCAAGATTTTAGAAACATCCCTTCCTGGGTGCTCGGATGGTTTGTGTGTTTTGTCGTTTCTACAACCGAACATGCAGCATTAACAATAATCTGCCTTTTTCAGGCCCTTGTGTGCAGCTGTTTTGTCCCTTTCTACTGCGGCGTCGTTCCACCCACCTACCGTGGAGTGGTGAGTGAACCAGCAACATCTGATATCTATTTTTATTTTTTATTTTTTTTAACCTTTATCTCTATGTCAGAATGTGTGGTTATTCTATCAATAGCCCTCGATCCCTTTTTAGACCACTGACCATGTCGTCTCTTCCCCTGGCAGCACTACGTGGACGGCGCCGTCAGCGACAACCTGCCCCGCTGTCACCTGAAGAACACCATCACGTTCTCTGCGTACGCCGGTGAGAGCGACGTGTGCCCCCGAGGGGGGGGCACGCTCAGCTTCCACGAGGTGCGCTTCAACAACGTCAGCATCCAGGTCAACTCGGAGAACCTGTGCAGAGTCGCCAGCACCTTCTTCCCCCCCGAGCCCGAGGTGAGGCACAGAGCCAGGATCCAGCTTTCATGAAAACTTTATTGGCAAACAATGAAATGGTTTTTTTTTTATGCATTCATCTTTAAGCAACCATTGTTGGTCCATGCATTTAAGGTCGTTTTCTTTTCTTTTAAGAATGGTTATGAGAATAGGTATGATTATACATGCAATTTAATGATTGTAATCTCTTTCAACACATGTGGCTTTGAGGCAGTGTACAGGTGTTTTTATTAGTCCAGATTCATTGACGTTAAATAGATTAATGACTAAAGATCCTGCAGATTAGTGAATTCAAGGATGTCTGTCTTTATCATGTACATTTTTTAAGTTTATCTACAGCATGAGAACCAGATGAATTTGAGCCATGTAGATAGTTTTCAGCTCTAACAACTATCACACTGTGCGCGATGTTTCTATTCTTATCCTCTTCACAAAGGTGGTGTCATGTGCCCTGTTAAAATCTTTAAAGCTACGTATTTACAAATGCCTTCATTCTGCCATCTGCTAATCAGAAATTTGTCTTTAAACCTGAGGAGGGATCCACAACTTTCAGTCTGTAGTAAAACAACCGTTGGGTGCCTGTATGAGCACTAAACCTTTTCATCAGGCATGCTTGGATTTTCCAGGTGATGGCTGAAATCTGCCAGAATGGCTACGTGGACGCTCTCCGCTTCCTGCAGGAGAACAGTAAGGTCACCTTGTCATGACAGTTGTGACCACTGATATGACTGATCCCCACTGCAGGAATCCCCCTGTTTTAAATGCATTTCACAGATCTAATCAGCAGTGAGTGCCTCCTGAGAAGTTTGAAGGCCGACGCTCCCGAACACAGTTGTTGTGAGCTGGTGAAGGGGGCGGCCGAGTCTGAGGGGGCGTGTCAGGACAGGCACTGGTGGCTGGACCCCCAGCGTGTGGAGAGGCTGCCGGTTAACCTGCGGAAAGGTGGGGACAGTCACTGAAGGACAGGCTGATGTGTTCATTTTTTACAGCAACATTAAAATTTATTAAGTTAATATGTTTATACTCCTCAAACAAATACACATTTTTATATTAAAATCTATATTTGTGATGTATGTATGTGTATTTATTCACAGTTGACATTTTGTAAATATTTCATTTAAGACCTCTTATTTTATTGCTCATAATGCTCATCGGTCAAAAATGCTTCGTATAGGAGGCTTTTTTTTTTTTTTTTTTAACCATAATGCACTGCGTGTCGTGTCACTCTCCACCTTCAAACATCCGTAGAGATCCCTTTTTATCTGTGCAGGAAAAACTGCAAATCAAACCAAAGTATCAATTTAGAGTGAAACTAAAACAATGTTCTGGTGTGTCAGCATTGTGTGACGCCTGCAGACGGACACACGCAGCGGGTGGTCTGTTGTCTCAGGTCAGCGAGCTGCTGCCAGACACGGTGACCTCGTACCTGCGGATGTCCTGCGCTCTGCCGGTGGAGTCGGCCGTCTCTCTGGCACAGAGGTAAGAGCCGCCACCCGCAACAAAACAGGAGTGTTTTCTTTTCTTTTTGACATATGTTTATTGAGATTGAATATAAAAAGTATAATTGATATTGCAAGCATAATTTTTTCAATCAAACAAACCCTTTTATTCCCCAACCCATTTTGCTACAAACAATACGATTTGTAAATACACTATGTAGCTTAAGAAAGCTGCCTCAAAGATGCGTATAGGCAAAAACATCATTTGCCATCACTACTAATAAAAATAAATAAATAAAAAAAAAAATGGAAACGTCAGTAAGGGAGTAAGATGGTAGATCACACTCTGCAATCTTCCGGTGTTTTTACCTTTTTTTAATAAGTCCATACTTGAATTAAACCACATTTCAAGGTACATTCTATACTTCACCGCATGTGATAGTTGTACTTTGTATAGACTTTTACATAAAATGACATAAGATGCTTTCATCATGTCATTTTCTTCCAAAACTAAACTCTGATCAATTGATTATAGAAGGTTATGAGCACTTCTACCATTGGCAATAGGGGCTAATTTGACATAATTTCTCCCAGACTAGTAGACTGGATTCCAGACGTGCCCCGGGATATGAACTGGTTCTACAGCATGGCTGGAGACGTCTACAACAAGGCTTGGAACGTCAAAATGGTGGACTATGAAAGGTGAGCGGTGCTATGAATATTTTCCCCTTTAGCTCCTCACACATGCTGAGCTTGTACTTACGCACCATCTCCTCATCTACAGCGGGATGTCTCTGCGTAGATACGCGAGCATGCCATCAGGCCTGAACGTGTGGAGCACCACAAAAGACATGAACGATCCTCCGCTGACCCCAGAGACCAGCCCCACCTCCAGCTTCACCTTCACCTGGAGCGCGAACAGCCAGTCGGACACATTGCCCCCGACTCCGCCTGCTACGCCCACCACGGAGTCCCCCAAAAGTGCAGGAGGAGGATGGGGTTTGGGTCTGGGCAGGGCTGTGGGCTGGATCCAACATGTCGCCTCAGAGCAAGGCTCAAATGTCAAGAGGTCTGAAGACCCGTCGTCCTTTTCTGCTTTCAAATAAACATATTTAACATGGCACTGGAAGAGGGGAAATATATGATTGTTAAATAAATCAAGGTTAAAAAAATGCATCTGTGTTGTGGTGTCACTGTCAAAATATCATCATATTTGCATGATTTTAAATTATTTCTAAACAAGGCTATAAAAACCTTATTGCTCATCTGTGGTGTGGTGTTCACGTAATGTTGGTTATGAAACCTGTCAGGAAGCTGTTGTGTAATATGGTGTAGCTAACTGGTGCACTGCCCCCTTTTTTTTTTTTTTTTTTAAACCTAGTGGAGATAAGACTGTTATTGAAACCTACTGGCTGAACTCTATGGGCTACAGTCGGCTTTAATTGTACCTCTGCCTTTTATTTTTTATTTATTTTTTTATGACGGTCAACGGCAACATCGGAGAAGATGTTTAACTGGGATGAGGAGTGGAACATCTCTTTTGCAGGCTGTGGTTTCAGGAGCGTCTACTACCTGGGAGCTTTGAGCTGCATCCTGGAGCGGGTCCCGCAGCTGGTGCGAGGAGCCTCCAGAATCGGCGGCGCTTCCTCTGGTTGCCTGGTGGCCGCGGCGCTGACGGTCGGCGTCCCCATCGGTGAGTCGTTTTCTGCCGTTCAGGGCCTCCAGCTCAGGCTGAGCCGACTCCTCCTGGTCTATAATCCCAACTAGGTGTTTGTATGATGATCTTGTTGATGAGAACCTGGAAATTGGCTCATGATGGTCCTCTAACTTCAATTCATTCTGCTGTCTGTGATTGATCTGTTTCGTGTATTTAAAGCATCCATTGAATTTTGTATGATTGCAGTACAATATATTAAAAGAATCAAACTTCATTATGTAACGTGTATTTTTTATTGATGATAGATCAGTATCTATCATGGTTTAATATCAGCATTAGAGCTGTAACTAACAGTGCTGTTATCTGATATTTAGATTTGATCTGTTGGTTATTTGATTAGAACCTTTATAATCTTTTTAAAACATTTTACAGAATGTTCTGTGATGATCCTTGGTGTGATTTCTATGATTTTTATTGACAAATAATTGATCTTTGAACTCTTTTTCAACATAAATTGATTTCGACACTGTAGTCACCTTACATGTAGAGTTCTTTTGATACCAGTTTAACTACATAACCTTTGTGCGTTGTATATTCCATATTTATTATGATTCAGAGCAGGAAAACCTCTCCATAAAGGTCAGTGGTGCCTTATCTTATCAGTCGTGTTGATTGATGCTCAAAGTAAACAACCTACTTGGCAAGATTATGGTCGATCGGTTCATGTTCGGTCATGTTAATACGGAGAGCGAATTCCAGAGGTCAGGTTCAAAGACGAGCATGAAACAGTCGCCGTATCTCCTCCCGTCTTCTCCTAATCGTTCACTCACAAACAAACATACGGTCATATCATATAGTAAAATCCAACATATCTTGTTAGGGATGTCTAAAATATGGGATCTTTAATAGCATGACACTAAAACCATAAATCCTAAGTAGAATTAGTAAATACCTAGAACATATACATTTTTTATGTTAATTTTTTCATTTTCCTTTCAGATCACTTCTGTGTTGATGTCCTTGCTGTGGCGAGAGAGGCCAGGAAACACACGCTGGGAGTTTTCCACCTGACCTTCAGTCTGTTGCGGATCGTGCGGGAGACGCTGCTGGAGAAGCTTCCAGAAGACGCCCACCTCCGGGCCTCCGGCCGACTCTGCGTGTCCCTCACCAGGCTGGCGGACGGGGAGAACGTGCTGGTGTCCGAGTTCGACAGCAGGGAGGAGCTCATCCAGGTCGGACCAGGGCCCGCTGAAGGACTCAGGGGGGTTTTGCAGCTTGGTCTTATGTTATTTCTCTCATCCTGATTGTCACTTATCAAATTCTGGAAGTTCAGGTTCTGATGTTTTTGATCCTCGCTGCCCATGCAGGTGCTGATGTGCAGCTGCTTTTTCCCAGTTTACAGTGGTTTCCTCCCACCTACGTACCGTGGAGTGGTGAGTAGGTGTTCTGTTCCCATATTCTCCCTCATTCCCTACCTGCACTTATTGACACGATTCCAGTGAATATTTCTCCTTGCCAGAAAATCAGAGATTATTGTGAAATGAATTGAGCATTTAATTACTGTCTAATGATGGTCATTTTATTGAATGCATTGAACTTATTTTCTACAGTTTTGACAACTTTTTGAAACCTAAGATCTTGAATTGAGTGAAAAAACAGTTGATCTTTTATCTCAGTGACATTTAACTGCTATATATTTTTGACATCAGTAGTCTCCCAGTAGTAGTATCACTTTATCTTTCCTCCGGTTCTGTCTCTTCTCAGCACTACATGGACGGAGCGCTGAGCAACAACATGCCGTTGTCCGAGCAGAGGAACACCATCACTGTCGCTCCATTCTCAGGCGAGAGCGACATCTGCCCTAGAGGCAGAGGCACGTTCAACGTGGAGGTGCACCACGGCAACGTCAGCATCCAGGTCACCGCTGCCAACGTGCACCGGATCTGGACGTCCTTCCTCCCACCCAGAGTCGAGGTGGGCTTCTTGAGTGTAACCTAAACAAGTTTTTTTTATAATATAAATAATGATTTCTACTTGTGTTTGACAGACGCTGGCTGAGATCTGCCACAACGGCTACATGGATGCTCTTAGTTTCCTGAGAGAAAGAGGCGAGCACCTCCACCTTCATCCACCTCCTCGCTTCGCACGTATAATCCAAGCTAAACTGTCAACTGTCTCTTACAGATCTGCTTAGAACACAGTGTCTCCCTCCCAGTACGGCGGCTGCGGAGGACACGGTGAAACCCGCTTGTTGTGAGCTGCCGAAAGAGCCGACCTCAGCCCAAGAATCCAGAAAGACGCCGTTGAAGGGACAGACGTCTCCTCTGGGAGAGCACTGGTGGCTGGACAGGAACGTCATAGAGAACCTGCCAGTGAACTTCAAGAAAGGTAAGGGCTGCTCTTTACCGCCTGTTCTGTAATCGGTAAATCAAATTACTTTTTTCATTCACTTTCAAGTTTTTTTGTTTGAATTTTTTTTTTGTGTGTGTGTTAAGGCCCGGCATTAAAAAAAATAAGTAAAAAGATCTAATTCCCCTTAAATTAATTGCTCAAATTTTTTATTATATATTTTCATGAGACAACACTGACATGAGACACTTTGATGCAATGTAACTCTAAGTGAAAATATTTTTTTTGTATGGCTACTATTTTTTTCACAGCACTGCCCTGCACTCCTAATGTGAATTACAACAACAGTTTACACTGTTATTTAAGCTGTACAAAGACTATTTGTATCAAAGTGTCATATCGTCATCGTTGAAAAGATACAAATAGCCATAAAAAGATCACAATATTTGGAATATTGTCAAAAATGTCATGGTGTAACCCTAAAAACTTGCTACCAGAAAATGTAACTCTCTTTTTGAAAATAATAATAAAAATGCTATCTGCTGGTTTTGTATTCTAGGTGGATTAAATATTCAAAATTGTTCATTCTTTATGTGTATGTTTATTGTGTGTGTGTGTGTGTGTGTAAGTGCTGTGTGAGGCGTGCAGGGACAGTCATGCTGCTGGGGGTCGGTGGCCTCATCTCACAGGGTTCCTTCCAGTCAAAGTGGTTTTGTATCTGTTGACCTTCCTCACTCTGCCCATGGAGCTGACCCTCTTACTTACTAAATGGTAATTTCAGTTTTAGGCCTTTTTTTCCTTTTCTTTTCTATTAACATGTATAATGATATAGTTGTTTTAATGTGACAGCGTGATACTGTTGAGCTGCACAGTGATCTGCAGGCTGTTGACTCTGACCTCTGACCTCTGCAGACAGACACGGAGCAGTGGACGACAAGATCTCAACAGGTGAGAACATGCTTTTTTATTTCAGTCTGTATTTGACATTTACTAAATAAGTTTCACTTTGGAAAAAAAAGAGTAAATCAACTTTTTTGTAAGGGAAAAGTAGTTTTTAAAAGCCAAGTGGATCTCTTCTTGTTGCTCATTCCTATCTGTATTTCTTATTTTTACTTTCTCCAGTTTGTCCGCTTTAGACCTCAGACACAACGTTATTCAATCTTTAACCTCAACACTGACCCCAAATTCCAAACATGTTAATTTGGAAGAAAATGAAAAGCTGGACCTCTTCTCCGTCACCTCCACCTGTTCATCCAACCTCTCCACCACCAACAAACTGACTTTGAACCACAGGATTAAACAAACCCAGGACCAACAGAAATGATAGCGAAAGTGTTTAAAGACCAAATAATTTAGCATTGTTTCTAACATTTCGATGTGTATTGTAAATGTGTATTTCAAAGACAGTTACCCAAATGAAATAATGTCTGCAATCTTTTTCCTCCCATCCATTTCAATCCTAAACCCTTTGGTGCAGAGGCAGCATTGAGTTTTATGTTACTGTTACAGCATATATATATATATATATATATATATATATAGTAAACATCTCCAACAATGCAGTTAGAAAGTAGATAATATATAATCTCAGTAGTCTGGCTGTGACTTTTTGGAATCTCATATCTCATATTCTGCAATAATCCTCAGTGTAATTTCTATGATTTCATGATGATCTTGGAACTCCTATTAATCATTGAACTCTGCATTGTAGATAAGTTTAATTTTTTTTTTTTTTTGAGGTGGGGGGGTGGTTTGGTCTCTTTTAGTTTTTTTTTTTGGGTCTTAAATAGCAACATATACCGATTCTGACACTTCTGTAATCAGCTCATATGTTGTAGATTTCTTTTGATACCAGAGCCTGTACATAGTTGAGCATTACTTGTTACTTGTATAATGTTATGGGTATATTGAAACTAAACATTAATTACGTCTCTCACTCAGGAGTTTTTAAAGATGGGTGAAAGTCTACTAATCCGGTCATGAGATAATGTTCAATGGTTAGAATCTGTTTATCTACCTCAGCTCGTTGACTGCGGACAAAAGTTCCCACCAAGGTTGTTTTAAAAAAAAAAATGCAAATTGTAATTGGAAAAAATGCTTACATTAACTGATATGCTAGAATTTTACACGTTTAGTTCTATTAAGATACATCTTGTTTCAACTCCAGGTTTCCCGTAGCACTTTATAGGTGAGGCAACATTCTGCATTCCTGCAGGCATCGTATTAACCCACATGTTAGCATGTTAGGGGGTTTAGCTGCTACTTTATTTAGTTCGGGCTGGTGCAGCCAGCCCAACTCTCGGCACAGTGCACAGAGTGCACTCTCAGAGTTGGGCTGGCGAATAACTTAATAACTTTAGATCTTAAGGTCCTATACCTACCAAACTGATGACCATGGTAACTCCAGCAATATTACACACTGACGGCTGATTGGCTGTTGGATTTTCCTTAATAACTTTAGATCTAAATGTCCGACACATACCAAACTTGGCGGTAGTGACCAGAGGGACCCCAGGATCACATCCCTGGCATCAAAAGGTTTTAAAAAGCCACAGGAGAGTCCCGATGCCCAGTCTGCAGCACATTTGATTTGTGTTAACACATACTGTAATTGATATCATAATCACCACAGAAACAACACAGCTTGGTGGCTGAGCTGTTTACTCCAACAGACTGAGAGCTGATTGGCTGTTGGATTTTCCTTAATAACTTTGGATCTAAATGTCCGACACAAACCAAACTTGGCTGTAATGATTATCAAGACATCAGCATCCCACCTGTTGTGTTGAACTTCTGTATTAAGCCACAGTAGAGTCCCGACGCCCAACGTCCCAGCCCGAACGTCGGCATGATCCTCAATAACTTTGGATCTAAATGTCCGACATATACCAAACTTAGCAGTAATGATCCGAAAGACATCAGCATCCCACTTACGGTGTTGAAGTTCTGTATTAAGCCACATTAGAGTCCCCACGCCCAACGGCCCAGCCCGAACTCTCACAATTGCCACGGGAATTGTCTAGTTGTGTTATAATTCTGCTTTTTGGGTGATCTAAGTAAATGTTCAATGTTTTTTTTTACACTGTATTTGTTTCTGACCATTTGGAGTCTCTATTACTTGACAATTATGTATTTTGAAATGGAAAAACTCAAATAAAAAAAAAGTTACATCCTCTCTCAAAATCTGTTGCATGCAGTAGTCAGTCAAGAGTAGCAAAAGTTAAAATGTAGTCCATTCACCATTTTACCAACCATTCTGCATGATACTAAAATGAGAGCACTAATGCAATAATATAGAAAAAGCACCATCAGGACATTTTAATGGACAAATGTTTCATAAAATTCCTTGTTAATGGCATTTTCATAAACATAGAAAAAATGATTCTAAAGTTCCTAAAGCAAAATAATAGATTAAAATGAAACCCGTGTGAATTGTGTAACATTGTATTGAAAGGCATGTAAGATAATCCTCCTGTGGACTCTTAACATCTATGATTCTGGTTTCATTGAGTGATCACTTTGCGACGTGGTCACTTAATAGCACCATGAATGTAACATTAATGCTAGCTCAATCCTCACATTGAGGCTAACATAGGCTCAGGCTGAGCAATCAAGCTTTTAAAATAAACTGTTTTCTACTGCTGGAGTAGCAGAAATGAAAGTGTGTATCCTTGCTGCATCAATGTGCAGTATGATATAGTACAGTAAAAATGTTTAAATACATGACTTTCTCCAAAGACAGTCAAGTGTCATTGTCAAGTCCCTGATTTCACATATTTAAAAAGACTGCCATGAAGATAATCATACATGTATACAAGACAACAAAATAAAAAATGCAGATAATATTCTGCAAAATCGCTAAAAAGTTCCATCTATGCATGTATATGCAATTCAGACACTAATACAAAGAAAGGGGGGGAATCTAAAACTCGACAAAAGAGGTGGAGGACAGAGTTGGTTGAAGTCTGTGCAAGTCCACATGGAAACAGTCATGCAGGCGAGGAAACCGTAGCCTCATACGCTAGTGTCCTTTGGGCCACTGATGTCTGGTATCTGATCTGCAAAAGACTGTGTCATCCACTGTCCATCTGGGAGCTGCCCTGCGCTCAGTGATGTGGTCGCCTCCTGCGCTCCTTCTGTAGAGAAACAACAAACGGACTGAAGCCCTGTGCAACACTATAATGAGAGGGAAGTTGGATTCAAAATGTTAAAGAGTGGGTTGCACTGTGCAGCAGATTACAAAACATAGCTTGTTTCAGGTTATCACAGGAGACCATACAATTTTACAGATAAATATTCAATTAACACTAGGTAGTAGCACTCCTACCTGCACACACATAATCTGAAAATACAGGCAGAGAGCAGCAGCTCTGCAGTTAACACAGCACCATGCACCATAACACGATGCAGAATAGTCAGTTAAAATTAGGAAACAGCTCTGCTACAGCCAGGAGACTGATATTACTCATGTTCAGAACAGTGTGTATAATTACCCGTGTTTTCACCAGACGAAAATGTACAGTGGCCGTTGGTCTGGCTCGGAGCTTGGCCCTCTTCAGGTCCTCTCTCTGTGTATGCGCCACCATAGGCATCTTCATAACCAGGATCATACTGCTCCTCCTTAATCGCTATCCTCTTGGCATCCTCTGTTAAAGGAAAGAAACAAAGGGAAACATTTTGTGACCTGGATCCACAGAACAAACACTCACAAGTCATTTGCGATACTTTATATACCTACTAAAATGTTTTGTAAACTACTCATCTTTTATATAGTATTTTACTGCTTATACCTTTGAGCAGTTAGTTTCTTCAATATGTTAAGAGCCCAGTTTTCTAATTTACCTTACAGGGGGAAAAAGCCATGGCACGCATTAGGAAACACAGGATGGATCTTACAACACTGTGCTTACCCTTGGCCAAATTCAGGTCAAACTGGTAGTCAACCTCCTGGATTTCATTGTTTCGTTGGACGCCTTGCAGCTGATCTCTGAGCTCCCTCAGTTTGATGTAGAAGTGTACTTTGTCCTGAGCACGAGGGAACTGGGCACAACGAGCACTGGATGAAGGCATCAGATACAATGCCTGTAGAGGAAAGATAACTGTCAGATGCATTGTATTTTGGCATTATTGCCTTTGTATAGGCAGTAAACCTCTAAGTGACCTTAACAGTCCGTGGCATGAGCATCTCTTAAGCCATTTGTATGAAAATTACATGAAAACCTCCACAGTAATTTCATATGGGAGAGGCCACTTTTCAAAAAGAGGTTCACTTTGAATAAATTCAGAGAAATCGTTGAAGAATTTTTGAGACACTTAAATGCTCACCACATCACAGTCTGGGATCTTGTGTGGCTGCAAACCAAATTCAAGATTCTTTGGTTTTTTACCAAACAGCTCTCTGCAGAACATTTCATATATGCCTGGGGGGGACAAGAAATCATGATTTTAATTCTCTTTATGAATAGGTTTATTGCAACAACTGCTGTTCTGTTGTAAAACCATGCTTACATTTTCCGTTGAAAACGGCAATAAGAGGTTTGTATTTCTTTAGCTTCTCTACAAGAATCAAGCCTCCTTCTCGTAACTCTTTACTGTTGGGGAAAAAAAAACACAAAAAGGGTTACAAAAGTTTAATCATCACCACTAATCTGACTTTCATGTATTGTTTTGAGTCTATATACTTACGACGAGAGATCTTTGCTACCTGGTGTCGCCCTGGCAACCATGTTTGTGAAGCCCATTTTGTACTTAACAGGCAGAATGGTGTCACTCATGTGGTTGAGTTGTTCTTCAGTAAACCCAGAAAGAAACAGGCACTTCCCTGAGATTACAAAATATCCAGTGATTTGTCTTAAAATAAAATGCAGTTATGTTTGTGAAATTAATGACCACCATCCTGACTAATTTTCATTTATTTATATTCTTAGATAATTTTGGAGACCAGCGCAGAAACCATATTTTAAACATCTCAACTTTAATCTTGTCATGTAACTTACAAAAATGATTTCCAGGACCTGGGAACCATCGTCCAATGTAAGCTGCCATCAACCCTGGATTGATACCAATCTGAAAAAAAAAGCAGATTATTTTACATTTTAGGAACTGAAATCTGTTTACAGCATTGTACTATGCTCCACAGTTTCATAGCTGAAAAAGGAACCTTACTAGAACATAGTCCAGGTTGTAGTCCAGCAGGTCGGGAAGAGTTCTAGTCATCACTTCCTCCTCTGTCATTCCCTGGAAGCGGTCCCGTTTCCTCTTGACTTTCTTGAAGCTCTCGTCGATCTTCCCCTGTGTGCCATCTGCCTGAGCCTCTGTGCCCTTCTTGGGCTTAGGACCAGGTTTGGCTTTAGGTGCATTTGGGTCCTTGGGTGGCTTAGGTGGTTTTGGCTCCTTAGGTGGCTTAGGTGGCTTTGGTGCCTTTGGGACTTTCGGTGGTTTAGGTGGTTTGGGTTCCTTGGGTTGAGCTGGTCGACCCCTCTTCTTGGTTGGGGCTACAATAAAGGGTTAGGATGGTGATGTTGCATAATCACAATAAACTTCTGCTTTTCTAAACTATTGTGGTGCCAATCAACACCTATATATTGAGTTATAGTTAAGTAATTTTCACAGCAGAAATGCAAAACATTAAGTGGTTTCAGTTTCTGAAATGTGAATATGGTAAATCTAAACATATTTAGGGTTTGAGATTGTTTGTTGAACAAAATTATGTTAAATTGGAATTTCAAAACAATTATGTCACAGGCATTTTATTGACCACACAATTAATCAAGAAAAAGATTTACATGTTAATCAGTAATGGAAAACATAATTCATCGCAGCACTAGAGAGAAAGTTATATCCAAAAGAGCTCATAGTACGTTTTGTCAAGTTAGCAGGTTCCTCCTGGTCCATCATGGGTTCTAGATTAGCCATGTGTGCCATGGCCCTCTCTGCCGGTTGCCTCTCAGGGTAATGAGCCTGATGGTTGGGGTTAAAGCTTGCGTATTGAGCCTGGAGAGCTTGAAACTGCTGGGCCGACTGGACCCTGTGATATCAGGACAGTAATAAAGTAAACAAAAAAACACATCTTGTATCAATACCAGCAGCACGTAGTTGTGCTGCAGGTGTAAATCAGAGCAGGACAAGGTTCTTTGAGAAGCAAACAGTAAATTGTGAAAACACACAGAGGGAATTTGGTGCTCAAGAGTCTGTAAATGTGGCAGTTATCCACTTGAATGAGAATGCTGAACCCTCATAAAATTCAGATTAACTTTTGAATGAAATTTTTTTTTCCCCGCACACAATGAGAACAAGGTGTTTTCCTTCACTCCTCCAGTTTTATAACACACGAAAAAAGCTGCCAAGCCATACAGAAAAATAATACACACACCGTCATTAATGGTAGACAAGCCAAAATTATAAAAACAATGATGGAAAAAAAGTCAAAAGGGCGCTGGGCACACATGCTTCCATTTCATTTTCATCACACTGCTGATACAGGCTAATCTGGCTCCTGTGGGGCCACGTTGTGGTGAGGAGGGGGACTCACCACTGGTGAAGATACTCCGGGGAGACAACAGGCAGTGATCCACTCAGCTTTTCTTCCATCTTTTGGGTGGTTTGACTTTATTGAATAAACGCAATATGTATGTTGAGGGAACACAGCTGTGTGATGTACATGTGGTTTAACATATTAAAAGTCTGGCAGTGTATGAAAGTGAACGCATGTGCCGGGGGATTACAGAACACACTGTGGGGTTCAACAAAAGGTAAACAACAAAAACAAAGGACAACACAAAATCTTTGCTGAAACGTTGCGCCCTTCCTCAATAGCTAAGCTAACAAGCTAAAGGAAAGTGAAAACAACTTAACTGTTTTATAAACATTTTAGCAAGTAAGAGTACGACGGTATAGCCATTTCATACCAATTATAAATTGCTCATATTACGGGGTGACAATATTATTGTACAGATATTTAATAGCAGTGCCACAAGTACAGCTAATGTTAGCGAAAAGCTAGCAGGTTAGCTAACTTAGCATGGATGAATGGTTTCGCTTACGTTGAGGTTCGTCGCCAAGAAAATGGGGAATAATTGCCGGTATTTATGAAATTAAACGTACCTGCCGTGGGTATGCTTTCAGATTTAATTCTTCCGTGAAGAAAACTGTTATTTTTCCATATACCCCGCTCTTCTATTCACAACATTAGCGATGCAATAGAGGCAACAAAGACATGACAGCAGTCCCTCCAGTCAACTTTGACACCGGGAGATACCATGTGTAAGAAAATAGGGGTGTATAGAAAAAGACAAATCACTTTAATTACAATAAGAAAATCCATAACTGAAAGATAGGTTTCAAATCATCGTAAATTGTCATTTATTTAAAAAGTATGTTTTAAGTGTAGTGTTTGTAACGCAAACTGCAAAAGAAACCCATTTTGTAATTGGTATGAGCTGCTCGATTTGTTACGCTTTTAAACTCCATGAGGTTGGTTGCTATTGGCTGTCATTCTGTGACGTAAAGGTGCTTTAATATTTCCTTATAGAACAAGCCTGATCCAATATTTTGCAATGTTTTATGTTATTATTTATGTCTTATGTTTTTAATTTGCAAATTAATTTGGTAATAATGAATATTGAATGATTAATTGCCCTTTTCACACAGAAGAGTTGGGAATTAATTGAATAAGTGAATTTTGTAGCTTCCTCTTAACTTGGTTATGTTAGTGCTATTTGTATATATTTTTGTATGTTCCTAATTTTCAATAAAAAAAAAGTATTGTGAAAAGTTAATATGATACCTGCAATTTTCCCTTTGTCACTACACTAAAGAAGTTTAAGTGTTTAAACATCTGATATAGTGTGATTTTACATACATAAATAGGTCTTTACGATTTTATGCGATTGACTTAAAACAATACAACAATATATCAGCAATCTTTAGAAGAGATTTAATAATTCTGTAATTACAGATTCAAAATCCCAGAGTACAATTACTTATACAGTTGACAAATCATAAAATGTCATTTTTTCCAACATACAAAAATAAATCACCGGACAGACCTACAATACAAAAATGCAATAAATAATGATAGAGAGGGGAAAAAAAACAAACAAACATGCACAATCTGTGTGAGAGTTAAAAAATGTGAGTGGTGAGGGCACTTTCTCCCCTGTGCATCACATTACAGTGCCTCGGGAAACTATAAGACTCCTTTTCTGTGACGTCAGAGGGTTTGTTACCCGAACTGATGCATCTCGCTACTGTTACAGGGTTGTGTCTTCAAGATAACTCCAAATTTACAAAACTAATGCAAGGTTTGTATGTGGCGTTTGTTTATTGTGCGCATTATTTGTGGGTTAGGCCTAAAAACTTTGCAGGAGTTTGCAAATCTATGGTTATTATATAGACAGAACCCTATCACAGCAGATATCCGTTATCTGTTGGATAAACGTCTCCAGCTGCTCCATGTCATGTAGTCCACTGACTGGTGATCAATGTCCATTTCTGTAAGATACCAGAATAAAGATAGGTTATGCTGCATAAAGACATTTCTAAGTCACTAATCAATACACTCCTATTACTTCTAATAATTTAATTCAAGAAGACAACCAAAAGAATTTTGTAATTTATCTCATTTACTGCAAATTGTAAAATCATGACAGGTGAAATAAGTCGGATCATTCATTCACTTTGTAGTATCATCATTTTTAAGTCAACCCAGGCTTTTATTATATGCAGCAGAAGCTAATGGTTTATTTATCAAAAAATCCTTAATATAATGATGGTGTCTGATGTTGTCACTGAGAAATTGTCCATGTTAACAGATGAACAAAAGCATGCTTCACTTCTGCGGCCAACTGAAGACAAGGTGATTCAATCCTTATTTAGAACGGTATCATTCAAACTAAAATACCTGTATGCTACAGCAGATAGGGCCTGTTAGTTCTCCTCTCTGCCTTCTCTTTATTTGGAGGAGTTGCTGCTTTGCATCATATTCTCATGTGGCCCGCTACAGCTTTCATATTCTGGGTCCACCTGCTCCTCTTTGATTGCCATCCTCTTAGCATCCTCTGCAGAACAAATGCAAGAGCGGGGGGGTTAGATTTTTATCTCAATGTAAATATGTATGTAAAATGACAACTGTGATTACGTTTCAGAAAGTTCCAATAAGCAGATCTGCCTGAGGCATGAAACTACCTCTTATACCTCATGTTTAACTTTACTATATAGCCATAGAGTATTGTACCATAGTTTACCTTTAGCCAGCTTCAGATCAAAGGAGTATTTGGTCTCCATCACTTCATGGCTAGGTAGAACACCTCTCATCTGGTCTCGCAGTTCCTTCAGCTTGATGTAGAAATGCACCTTATCCTGTGCCCGGGGAAACTGGGCACAGCGGGGGCTTGACGATGGCATCAAGTAGCAAACCTATATGGAACAAAATATACTATACATATGGACTTGTGAATGTTGTTGAGTATATTTCAGGATGATCGATTGTGTCACATACCGTTTCAGTTTCTGGGATTTTGTACGGCTGCAGACCAAACTCGAGGTTCTTTGCCTTCACACCAAAGGTTTCTTTGCAGAAGATCTCATAAATACCTGGCCAGTGTTTAAAAAAAGAAAAAAAATACCGGTAAACCTTTGTTAATAGGTCATAAACATTTCCAACAGAAATGCACAAAAATCACCTGGAAAAGTCAATATTTCCATTATTTTTACCTTTTCCATTAAAAGCTGCTATTAATGGCCTGTATTTCTGCAGCTTGTCAAGTAATTGTCGACCTCCTTCTCGAATCTCCTTACTGGGCAAAAATATAAAAGACAAATATTTTCTATATATTTATAAAGAGACATTGAATTACATGTGGTGATTTCCACTCAGGCGTTTCTCACTGTTGGCAATCAGAATTCAGTCAAAGTCTAGTGTTGCACTAATTCTAGATGATTGTGGATAAACACTTCAACTACAGATATACTTTCTAGATTAAATCACATTTATGTAGTATTTAAGTTTTTTTATTTACCTCGAGAGGTCCTTGCTACCAGGTGTAGTCCTCTCCACCATGTTGGTGAAGCCGATGCTGTATTTCTCCGGCAGGCTGCAGTCGTGCATGTAGTTCAGCTGCTCGTCAGTGATACCAGAAAGAAACAGACATTTCCCTGGACACAAAAGAGGGCTTATTCGATATGACCAAGTTGCTTTCATGAAAATAGTTGTGACCAAAACACTGGATCAGAGGAGCATTTTGGAACTTGTTCTTACAGTAAATGTAACATTAGCAGCACTAAATCTACATTATGACACATGGTGTAGTTTTTTTTATGTGGAATGTGTTACAGCTTCTCTAACTGAGAAACATATAGACCGATATTACAAATATCATAACAATATCCACTTAAATATCATTTATAGTTATGTATTCAGTTGTTATAAATGAACACATTTGGAAAATTACATGAAAAAGGCGGAGAACCTTTGTCGTAGACTGCTGATCACTGAAGCTACATCATTTTTATACAGAGTAAAAAAGTCAAACCCAAGACACCATTTTTAAGGCTTCACTTCACATCATTGAAAGTTACAAATCTTATTTTATAAAATCCTATACATTTGTTCTAGAGTTGGGGAGTAAAGTACGGCTTTTAGTGGAAACTTTAGAATCTCCAATTCCATTTTAAATGATGAGTTTTAAACACATCTTAGATAATCAGCATTAATACTGATGAACCCAGCACCTCAGTGATGGGTCTGACAGGTTAGGAGACATTCAAAGTGAATGTTAGCTTGTAGTTCTTGTATTCTGTAAAGAAATCGAGTTCCAACATACAGAAATGGTTTCCTGGGTTTGGATAATGGTGTCCTTTGTAGGCTGACAATAGTCCTGGGTTTATTCCAATCTGAGGAGAAATATGAAGGGGTTACCATAGCAACAAACCTAAAATTTGTGTTTTTGACTGAAACGACACAGATGCAACTCAAGTCGTCTACTACAATATACTACTTATGCAAATGAATAAATTCTGATTAGGTCCTCAGTAAATAACTCACTATCAATATGTCAAGATTGTAGGTAATAACATCTGGCAGGGTTTTGGCCATAACCTCAGCCACTGACATGCCGTTGAAGCGGTTTAGAAGCCTCTTGGCCTTCTTGGCGGACTCAATCTCGTCATCGTCCTCCTGGGTCGCACCCTCCTCGGTGTGTTGTTTGGGTGGTCGGCCTCGCTTCTTCTTTACCGGCGTTACTGCTGAGACAGAGAGGACGAGCGGGTTGATGAACACAGGGTTCCTACAGGTTTCCCCAACTTAAATTCAAGTCGTTTCAAGACCCATTAAACACAAAATTTATGAAACTCACTGCCTATTTTACAGACCTACCAGCAAAGAGAAAAATTCATTATTTTCTTTTATTTATATATGTATTAAATGCCTACTACGTCCATATCAAATATTTTTTTCAATAACACCTCACCTGTAGTAGTTAAAGCCTTGTGAATATAATTTAGTACAACAAACAGAGTAAGGAAAAGTCTATTTGTTTACTTTTGGAGAAAATTCTATCAATTTACACTAAAACATGTAACTTGCTAACAGTCCCTTACATGGACAGCAAACGACTGTTAATGTGGAGACACCTTTTTCTAGGAAAATTTCTGGCAAACCACAACTATTGGACCATGCAGATCTACTGCTCTTTATTTAGACTACATTATTTAACCAAAATAATAGTGGACAACAAGTTATACTTTTGAGCAGAATGAGACACAGGGAAGTTGCGTACTGCACAAATTTTAAGCCCCGGATATCTAAATTTACAACTTTTTAGTCATTATTTCCAAATTCATTCTTCTTTGTGGGAACCCTGTGAACCACAGTGACTGATAAAAGACACTGTGAAAGTCTGTGCCAAAGTTTTAAGCATTAGTGGAAAATACAGGACATAATGAGATGTTTTTGTACCTTGAGGTGGACCAGGTTGCTGAGGTTGGTGAACACTTGGCTCTTGCTGCTGTGCTGCATGTTGATGCTGAAGATGGTGCAGGACTGTGGAATGCTGCTGCTCCCTGACTGGCTCCTGGTAGTGACCCAGGGCTTGAGGGCAGTTCTGGTAAAAAGGCTCCTGGTAAAGGGGTGGCTCCCGATGGACAGACAGCTCCGTCATGACAGGCTCATCTCTGGGACCTTCCATGAAAATGCCCGTGTTGTTACATGACATCACATGCTGAGCCTCGGGGTGCTGCTGGCTTGACTGGTACCTAGAAAAGTATGGGGTGCAAGAGAAAAGAGGAGGAGGAAAGAGGTTAGAGAAGGAAGAGGAAGGTGAGCAAAAGACAACAAAACAGGACCCAGCATGAAAAGTCTAATTACATCTGGTGTTCAATGAGGTGCGTGAGGAAGTGAGTGAAGAAAAATTACAAGACAATACTTACAAACAAACATGCTCTGATGTGTGACCTGCTTGTATCGCATTCGTTGCACTTTACAATGTGTAAAACAAGCTCTCAAGCTATTTTTCCTCTTTTCAGTTTTGAGCATACAACCTGGAACACAGACGCAATAGTACCCACAAATTGCTCTTTTACCAACAAATATGATGTTTGTTTAAGAAATGTTCTCTAGAATGGAATGAACATATACAAACAACCGTGGGTGTGATTCCTATAGAGTTAACTCCGGGGTCAAATATTAATGTGAACAGGTTGTTTACAACTGACAAAAGTAGTAAGAGTCACTGCAGGTGTATGAAGCCTGTAGCAAGTCATAAGGTAATAACTGCTGGATAACGGAGTAACATGTTTAACATTTTATGAAATGTCCCTTTGGGGGGGGTTAAAATAATAATTATTGAAATAAAATTTGTATACCTATGGTTGGGTGTTTATTCGAACTATTAGGGCTACTTTGTGAGCTCGCCTTTACCCTACAGCTGCATCTAGCCTAACAATTATTTTTATTATCTATTAATCTGTCAGATATTTGTCTATAAAATGTCAGAAACTTTATGATAAGATCATCCCCTGAGTCTTTAAAATTGTTTTTTAGTCCAAAGTCTCAAGATATCCGGTTTTCTATCACGACAAAGAGAGCATCACATCATCTAATTTAAGAATGTAAAAACCAACGCACACACAACACACAATGATTACTGGATTATGAAAATAGAAGCTGATTATTGTTCTGTTGGTGGGCTTTTTGTTGCATCACTTTCCTTTAGGGCTCGCAGTCTTTTATTTGATAAGTTTGGTCTTGGAAGATAAAGGATTTGCTGAAACATGAGCACATGAGAAATTTTACAGATTAGTCAAATAGTTGATGAGCCAAATGATTTAGTCAACTGATCAAGTCTTGAATCGAAGACTTTGCTACTTAGTTGATTTGATTGCGTTTAAGTTATTAGTAATTACATTACCACCTGCTACAAGCCTTAATGTATGGTGTCCTGGCATATGACGATGCATATATTTCGATATCATCTCATGTATGGAAATGAAGACGTCGGGAATAGAACATGATAAATATTCCAGGACCCTGCCACCTCCGGCACCAACTCACCACTGCTGAAAATAATCCGTGGGAACCGTCAATGATGTATACTGGTTTTCCTCCATCTTAACTGTTGACTTATTTAAATACATTGACATTCATTCTGCTTTAACAGAAACTGAAGAAGTGAACTGTGTGAAGATTACAGAACATATGATAACTTACATTGCTGGCACAAAGAAGACACGGTGTTTTTTTTTTAGCTAACAGTTAACGATAAATGACAAACGCTACAGATTCCTTCAAAGCGCAGGCGAACTTTAAAGCTACGTGAACGAAACAGAAAGGTTTATCGTCAAACTGACATACCTGTCATACATTTTTGTTCTTTAGTTTTCAAATAACGAGACGGGGGGCAGGGAATCCTCACAAAACAAAGACCTTTTAAACGCTCAACGCTTCCTCTTCGTCGGTTCGGGAGACGGTTTAGCGCCACCTGTCGGTCAGGAGGCCGCGGTGCGCTACTGCACAGGTTAAAGGTTACTGCAGGTTTACTCAGGTACTACACTTAACTACACAGCTACTTCACTTGACCACTACCCTATTGTACTTTTTACTTCATTACATTCATTTGACGAATTTATTTGCTCTTTAGACAAAGATTTCAGTCTTATGTATACAAATAAGATATAATATTGTATTACCTATATTCTATGACTTTTTTTATTTTTTATTTTAAATTTGCTATGAGCTTTCTGCTGACGGTAACGAATATGATCACGCATGACTCATAAACACCCTGTCTATAATTGAACAACTAAAACATTAAATTGCTCCCATAGGTAGTATGTTTATTAATAAACCAGGTAGTATAATAAATATGTAATGAATAAATTATATTAAATAATATAACACAGTCTATAAGATTATCACATTTACTTTTTAAGCGAACAACTAATAGTAGCTGATAATGCTACATACAATAACATTGTATCAGCCAAAATGAACACTACCCTGGACTGTTAAGACTTGAAAACGTATTAACATAAACTTTAATTTAGTCATTTATTTGAGAAATAGCATTTTATTAATTTACTTTAATAAAAGAGACAATTTAGTCTATTTCGTACCAGTCTGGGCGGTACAATATGGGCTCAAATTGCACCGCTAGGCGGCGACAGATCTCCACTATGAGGAAAATCAACGTAATTTTATACTGTAGAACAACTGCGCAGCCAAAGATCGTGAGTTGCCCTTAAGTTGATCACTTCTCGGTAAATATTTGAAATGTAGCCTAAACCCCGCAAAAATTGGCCTCGAAAGTAACTATTCTTTCCATTAAATCAGGGGTGCCCAATCCTGCTCCTCGAGAGCTACCATCCTACATGTTTTAGGAATCTCCTTACTGCAACACACCTGATTCTAATCATCAACTCACAATCAAGTAGCTGAAGCTTTCCAGGGGCTTGTGAATCGTTGGAATCAGGTGTGTTGGAGTTGGGAGTTTCCTAAAACATGTAGGATGGAAGCTCTCGAGGAGCAGGATTGGGCACGTCTGCATCAAATCAGCATTATTCTCTAGCAATAAGTTGACAACCGGGACACAGATCTTCACGTTGGTGGTATCTTTAAAATGAGGCAGAGTGATGGCTCTTCTCCGATTGAAATATCTTTGTGTTCGCTAACTCTAACATGACCTGTCTGTGTGTCCCAGGGACGGACATCTGGGCGATGAGACTAAATTCAGCTTTACACTGCGGCTGTTTGTAAATTTGTCAGTGAAATAAATAAGGTATGCTCATACAAGCTTCCAGCTCATGTTATTGCTTTGTCTGATGCTCTTTCAATAGCGTTTATCTTAAAAACGTTCAGCCAAAGTAACTGTGGCTAAACATTAGCGCCTAGCTTGCCTGTCAGTAGGTTGTTATTGTGCAGGTGGTTGGCATACACTGCACTGTATGACATGTACACACGCATTTTATGCATTTATGATATGAAAATGATTTTATCCAATGAACTTTACATATTGTTAAAACACATGTCCAGAAGAACTATTGTCTGTGAGCATGATCGTATTCATTTTGATAAAATGTGAAATCCTTATTTCGTGGCTCTAATTATAATGATTTATAAAGTATGTTGGCCTTTAAACCAAATGTTACAGTGACTGAAGATTCAACAGACAAATATCTTTTATCAGAAAATTTGTTAAAAACATACTTGTTCTGGATTATAGGTTTGATTTTTTTTTTTTATTCTATTCCTTTTTTTTCCAGGTTAAGGTACATCTCTTCATCTCTCTCTCTGAAAATGCCTGCTGGTGTGTCGTGGGTTCGTTACCTGGGCATGGTTGGAGCCAGTATACTGTCTATGTTTGCTGGCGCGCAGGTCGTCCACCAGTATTACATCCCTGATCTGGTAAGGGACACAATTCACCTTTTTCCACATTGGTCTGTTGGTGTTTTCTGTTGGAGACGAGCATACAGCAGTCATCTGCTTGTCATTCTGAATGTTCCCATGCTTCTAGTATTTATAGTGAAAACCAGCTTACTGTATGTCATGTATCCATTTAGCTAGAGTTCTGTATTTCATTTATATTTTACAGTCACCACACTGCATATATAAATATCAAACTTAATGGCATGGATTTCGGGGACTTATTAAGTCTGCTTGTACTCTCCCAGGAAACACTGAGACTCAACACTTAGCATTCCAGTTAATTTTTATGCATTGTTTAATGGGGACATGTGTGTATTTTTAATGAGGTTCACAATCAAGAAACCAGGTAACAATTCAAAAGATAATTTATTATGATGTAGTATGGCTCTCATTCTGTATTTCTTTTATATATTCTCATATAATATTATCATGTAATAGTATCTTAATTCAAGCTCACATATAGGCATGATTTACTCTTTTAGATTTCAAATTTAGTTTCCTTTATTTTTTTTCACATGCATGTGTTCTAAAAATTGAGGCAGATGTATCTTCTGCATCCCCTATTTGGTTGAGTGTTTGACGGTTTATGAATGTTTTCTATTTTTTTTTTCCATCAGACAATACCAGATATCCCACCAAAGCCTGGGGAGCTCAAGACAGAAATACTGGGCTTCAAAATAAGAAAAGAAGCTGCTGCAGCAGCCATGGAGCGGTTAAAAGAAGAACAAAAGATGGACTGATGTGCTTTATGCACTGGCTGTTGGACACTGAATCAGGCAAACAATATCCCATTTTTGCCAACATGTCCAGGGATATTATTAAGATGCCTCCAAACAAGTTTTGTATTTTCATTGAACTCGCTGAATCTGAAATAAAATGCTAAACAGATGGCATTTGGCTGCTCTGTATAAAGAATGTGTATATACAGCTATACAAATCTTTGTGTTTTTAATGTATTTCTTAATTCCCTTTGAATGTGTTGCAATATTCGGACCCAGGAAGAGAATAATTGTAACGTGAACACAGCAACTGTGCTAAAGTACTCAAATGAATCTATTCTATTAAAAAAAATTTTAAACTGAACTTTTGTCAGAACTTTGTGGCAAAAATGATTGTAAGAAGTTTAATCCATGAAGTGCTCGCATTTGTTGGTCAAAAGGGACAATTGACAATAAAAAGGTGTGTGTATATATTTATGTGTGTGTATATATATATATATATATATATATATTAGTGACATCATGATCATGAGAGGCATTGTCCTGGAGGGCTACATTCACAGGTAGTATGGCTCCATCTGATGGTGGAGGTGGGAACTCCACCAGCCTTCTCAGCACAGGTGTGGCTAATGACTGCTGATTGCCTAAGGGCTGGCATTTACAACAGTCTGAGCCTGCCTGTGTTGGTGTGTGTGTGCAGTGGAGTTGAGAGATTGGGTGCAGAGGTTGGAGAGCTTGTGGCGTCACTCTCCTGGAGAAACACAGTGGATGGTTGGGGCAATGCTACTTCTCTGGGGGAAATAGATCAATGGAGAAAGACTGAACTGAGAACTTTGTGAGTTGTTTGTGTTTGATACCAGGGACTGGAGGGGTTCTCGCTGGAAAGACTTATTTTCTGTTCCCCTTTTTGAGAGCCATGGGCCATGATTTCTGTTGTGATGATAAAGAAGCCTGTTTTAAGCCTTTTGAATCCCTACCTACAGTTTGGTAATTCCCCATGCACAATAAAAAATACTATTTAAACTGTCCTGCTTGAAATCAACCTCTCATGACTTCACAATATATATAGTATACATATATTCTCACTCATCATCATCATTCCATCTCCCTGTAGTAAAAAGACTAATGTGACTATTTTGATTGGCTGATGCTCATTAGCTCCAGATAAACTTGTAATTTTGGATTTTTACAGAGGGGATCTTGGGTGACATGGGTTGTATAAACAGGGTATTTACAGCTAGAAAAACGCCTTTTAGCGTCTTCAGTGCTGAATTTGGAAAATTGATCACTCTTAATATGTTATAATGTCGTCATTGATAAAGAAAGTCTAGTAAAAACTATCGAGTATAATGCAATTGCTAATTTAAAATGTCTTCTACTGTGTGCGTGTGTCCACGCGCTCTCACCGGTGACGTTGCCGTATCATAGCAACCAATTCAAACAAATGCGAGCTGGAAAAGATGGCGTCGCTACGAGAGAAAGAAGCCGTCGATTATCTCGAGAAACACAAAATTATAGCGCTCATGGACAACCTGACCAGCATGCTCTTCTTTTACAGACCTGGTTGGTTTTTCTGTTCTGTGATTTAAAAAAAAAAAAAAAAAAAAAACCTAAACTCCTGTGCGGAAGGCTGAAAGACGCTAAACCTTTGCAAAAACTCGTAAAACATTGGTGTACAACTGTCATTGTTTGAAGCACTGGAACATTAAGTCTAAATCGTATATTTTAATGAGGGACAATATGTGCACTTTGACTGACACATCTGTATAATCATTGCTAACTTATTTTTTTTTCATTCAGAAAAGCCCAGAGAGTTTCTTATTGAGCAACTGGAGCAGCTGAAAGTTTCTCAGCAGAGCGATGGAAAAGGACCAAGTTTGATCAACAACTCCAACCTAGATGCTGTCTTGGGGATTCTTTACCCAGCTAATAAAAGACATATCACTTTTGCACAATACAAGCATGGTAAGTGCAGAGGAACACACACACATGTTCAATGAAAAAGTAAACAACTCTGACTACAGAAAAAAACACATTTCTGTCATTTATGTGTATAACCCTCAAAAGGGATATTTTCAGTACCAGTCGAGTTTCATTCAGCAGAAAAACATTATCACAAGAGTGTTTGCTGCAGAACTATGACACTAAAACAAATACCAACAGGTCCCTTTTTCTCCACAGCTCTGTCCACACTGGGCATAAAAGACATTAATGAATGCCCAGAAGGTGTGAATGACGACCGAATATCCCATGAGACGTTCAAAACAGAAGCGTAAGAGCAGCTTATGAAATCTTAATATCATGATGAACATATGCAGCATATCATGAAGGTAATTTTTGTGTAATTTTCATGTTACAGAATTAAAGGCCTGCAGAGATGCTCAGCAACATACAAACAATGTTGAACATATGTTTGACATTTTCTTCCACTCAGCTTATCAATGATGAAATGTTGATATGTATGTGGACATTTTCATATATATATATATATTAAACTGATTTGATTTTCTGTTTCCTGATTCAGACAATTTTTTTACTTAATAATTCACATGTTGAAGTGCTCGCATTGTCAACTATTGTATTTTACATCAGCAATGTGTATGTTTTAGAAAATATTCTAAAATCTTGAGGTTACGGAGCCTCAAAAATGTCATAAAGACATGATGTACAAACACTGTTAGTTTGGAAGAGGATTAAAACGTGTGGAAAGCTTAAAAAAACATTCAAATAAAGAAAATAATATTTGGCTTTGCTTTTATTTATAGTAAATACTGCCTATTAGAACAACTTAATTTAAACAATCTGCATAGAAACTATCTGAATAAAAAGTGTTTTACAAAAGTATTTGTACTAGCTGCTGTAGTAACTATATATGTATATATATACGTATGTAATAATCATAATCTATATAGATATATCACTGTATAGACTATAAAAGTAAAATAAAGCAGCTTGCCTCTTTAAAATGTATATTTCAAGTTATGAAATACATACTATATTTATGTTTGGGTGTTCAAAATATTATTACTGGCAAGAATTTTATTGGAAGTCGAAACAAATAATATGGATATGGTCATAGTCGGTCATTAAATGAAAATAAGCTACTACATAAAAGACATTTTTTAGTAAACCTTTCTAAATAAATAGAATAGAAAATAGATTTTATACAAAAGTCCTTGACTCACAATAATCAACATCTTCCCACATTAAAAATGGTGTTGTGGCTTCGTGGATATAATTGAACTGTGCTCATTCTGCAACGTTTGCGCGTTGAACGCACCCCAGCACTGGGCGTGGTCAGACCAGGAAGTGACATGTCTGCAGCCTCCTTATACGGAGCTCCTTCGCCTTTCTCCGGTTACTTGTAGGTTTAATTAGTTTCTGTTTTTTCCACCCCGAGTTTTTTTTCGCCTTTTCTACCGGGACAGCGCCCTGCGGAGCTCGCAGCATGGGCACCGTCCATGCCCGGGTAAGGAAAAGTGCGGAAAACGCGTTAGCTCCGGCTAGGTCCTTGACCTCTGTGCGTTCAGTGAGTTGTCTGACTGGGCTGCAAGGAAAGGCCGAAACATACCGTACATGTAACAAGACTTCACAAGGCTCAGGCTTTAAGTCTCTGTGAGAAAACACTGAATGAATTCCTTTTCAGCTCCTGTCCATTTTTAAATATCTTAAATAACCGCGAAGAGGCATTGTGGTTAGAAATAAGGAAGAAAAACACTGACAGATGCTCGTGGTCCACTCCCTCAGTCAGCACGTTGTTAATACTATTGTGCTTATTAGTTCACCCTATCCCTTGATCTTATAGGGGGCTTTTAGAAATACTGAGGACATGTAAGGAGCCAAGATGTTGACAAAATTCTGTAAAACGGTAGAGCTGAAAGCTTAGTTATTATTGCTGCTGGCTGTTACTGAGAAATGTCAACTAGAAACAGACATAAAGCTTCGTACTAGTATTTCAAGCTCCAGTCAGTTGGTTAAAGCTGTGGTTGTCAAAGTGGGGTTCGAGGACCCCTGGTGTTCCAACGAAAAGTGGAATCGTTTATTTCACTATAATTCCATCCATAAGTAACACAGTGGCAGAATGCATGACCATTTTAGTCATGCTTTGAATTGACTTCATGTAATAATATATGAAAAAAACAATATTTTATGAGAAGAAGGACCCCGGGACAGTATCTGATCAAATGGGGATATAATATGTGTCAGTTTAAAGGTCTGTGACATGAAAATCTGTGAGAACTACTACTACTACTACCTTTTTTCCCCAAACTGCTCTTTTATCCGACACTTACAAAAAAATGTGCTCATTGATTCTCTTACTTGGTGTTGCAGAGCCTGGACCCTCTGCCCATGCAAGGGCCTGAGCTGGGAATCCATGCTGATGACATTGAGGCTCCAGAGATTGAACAGGGGCCACAGCAAGAAATTCTTGAAAACAAAGCGGTAAATTCATTGTCGTTTCACATAATAATGACACAAGACTGCATTAGTTAATTCTCCCTACTCCCTGCTTTGGATTAAGGGTATTTTTTCATGTCAGTATCACATTTAACATTTTCTATTTAATTTTGAAAAAACTGCTTATGAACTGAAATGAAATTATTGAGGTAATTATTTTTATAGACTGTAAAAACAATGTCATAACATTTTAAAAACAATTTTTTCCTCCTATGTGCTTTGTGTCTCCTGATTTCCAGGTTGTAGTCCAACAAGTACATATAGACGGGCTTGGAAGAACCAAAGAAGACCTGTTAACTTATGAAATCGCAGAAGTTTTCAGGGCCAGAAATTTAATTGATGTAGGAGCACGTAAATCCCAAACAACAAATATACTAATTGCACTTGTTGTACTTGTTAAACAAGTTGCCTCTAACGTTACTGACTTTAACGTGCTGTGATTGTGTTCTTTGAGGTGATGAGAAAGTCCCATGAAGCCCGACAAAAACTGCTGCGTCTCGGTATCTTCAGAAAAGTTGAAGTTGTTATTGACACTTCACAAGGTACTGTTACTTACTGCACTCTTCAGGAAATATGTCTCATGATTATAAATGGCCACTTTGTAAATATTTTTTACAAATAAGATTGATTAGTTTCCTGTAATCCAGTTACTAATTGTGTATTACACAAATCACCACATGAGACTGATTTTACTAAATTGTCTTCATTTCCTAAGGTGCAGATGCCCTTCCTAACGGCCTCGACGTGACCTTTGAGGTCACTGAGCTGAGACGGATGACGGGCAGCTACAACACCATGGTTGGAAACAATGAAGGAAGCATGGTAAGGGCCAAGACGGCTCAATGCAACACACACGCACACACACTTTTTGACAAGCTAATTATTGCTTTTAAATCCTCTAACAGTGTCATATTTGTTCCTGTACATTCACTTAGTTTCTTTCTGTAAAGATAATTTCCAGTTTTTAGTTTGCAGCAGTAAAATAATTTGTGGTATTTTTTTAACTGTAATAAAGATATTGCAAGTCTATATCTGTTTTTTTTAATCAGTTCTATTAATTTGGTTGCATCTTAATATAGAATGAATGTTAAAGGAAACTTTAATCAGCTCACAAACTTAAAATATAGGTACTGGGCCTGAAGTTACCTAATGTGTTTGGTCGGGCAGAGAAAATGACCTTCCAGGTCTCCTACGGCACTAAAGAGACATCGTACGGCTTGTCCTTCTTCAAACCCCAACCAGGACATTTTGAACGCAAGTAAGATTTAGATGGCTTCTTATTTTTTACACTCGACCCCGTCAATTAGAAGCTAAATGCTTGGCTAATTTGTTCAGTAATTATATAATGGTTGTCACAAAATGAGTCACAAATGAATGCTAACAGGCAATTGATATATATATTTTTCCTTTTTTCCACTTTCACAGTATCACATTAAACATGTACAAAGTGACGGGTCAGTTTCCATGGAGCTCACTGAGAGAGACGGATCGAGGCATCTCTGGAGAGCTGAGTGTAAATACATATTTCTGTTCATCTGCCTATTTGTTCTACTTTCTAGACAATTTTGAAGTATTTTCTTTAATGTGATTTTTAATTATATCCTGGCATCATGTTCTGATGGGAACCTTGAAGTCCATTTTTTGGCTGGAGGAGGGACCCTAAATATTGTGTAGAAAATCTGCATTTTGCAAATATGCATAATCTTCAATTCCTTCAAACCCTTGACAATTGCCAAGCAAGTTTAAGATAAAGTGGGACAGCAAAAGCATCATCTTCTTATCCTAACGATAGTCATAGAGTGACATGAACATCCCTTCATGTGTCCACAGTTCCCTCTGTGGAAAACCAACCAAACCCTGAAGTGGGAGGGGGTGTGGAGGGAGCTGGGTTGTCTAGCTCGCACCGCCTCTTTTGCTGTCCGGGAGGAAAGTGGCCATTCTCTCAAGTCATCACTTTCAGTATTTGCCCTATATTTTTCATTATTAATATTATTTTACATTGGCTTTGAGTGATAGCTGTGGTGTTTCAATAAGCTGTACTTTGGTTAACGCTGGATAATAATGATGTTAAATTTCCTCAGCACGCCATGGTCATTGACACCAGAAACTCCTCCATTATACCCAAGAAAGGTGGCCTGTTAAAGATCCATCAGGTTTGTTGTTGATCACTTGGCCTCTTAAGCTATTTGAAGACGACAACTATATCTTGTGAGCTGGTTGCTGTTTTGTGTTGTGCTTGTGTAGGAGCTTGCTGGTTACACTGGTGGAGATGCCAGTTTCCTGAAGGAGGACTTTGAAATCCAGCTGAACAAAACCCTCTTCTGGGACTCGGTGAGATTGTGCACTATACATTTTGCACTACCATTTGAAGGTTTGGGGTCACCCAGACAATTTTCTATTTTCCATGAAATTCAAATAAGTGGCAAAATTAATAGAAAATATAGGCAAGACATTGACAAGGATATAAATAATGATTTTTATTTGAAATAATAATTTTCTCCCTGAAACTCGAGTTTTGTAAAAGAATGCTCCATCTAACCAGCTAAACTGCTGTGCTAACACAATTACAAGGGTTTTCTAATAACACATTAGCTTCTAATGCAATTGGAAAACAAAATGTATCATTAGAACACTGGAGTGATGGTTGCTGGAAATGGGCCTCTATACACCTATGTGGATATTACATTCAAAACCAGACATTTGCAGCTAGAGCAGCACATACCACATTAGAATGTATGGAGTGTATTTCTTATAAGTTTAATTTTCTTTCCAAAATGGGTGACCCAAAACTTTTGAACGATAGTGTACATCTTAGTTATTTAGATTTTAATTATATATGATATAATTATATAATTGAATGTCACTGACTTGGCCAAAACACAAGCATTTGATTAGTTATGTGGAACAATTAAGAGTTCTGTAAAGATCGATGATTTTGTTCAACCACTGTGAAAGAGAGAAACCAACCCAAACCAAATCCAACCAAGTAACATATAAATTTCCCAAAACCTCAGTGTATTTCATCTTCTGCATACAGTTTTGATTTACTTTACCAAAACCACACTGTCTCTTCCAGGTCCTTTCTGCCTCACTGTGGGGTGGTTTACTCCTGCCCATTGGTGACAAACCAACAAGCATAGCAGACAGGTAGAAAAATCCAATGGGAAATCTAATCTAATCCAATCCTTTGTTAATCCAAAAGATTTTATCTTTAGTCTTGTTTTAAAACATATTGCTATGTTATACTTTCTGTATCCACCTTCTAGATTCTACCTAGGGGGCCCCACCAGTATCAGAGGATTCAGTATGTACAGCATGGGCCCTCAGAGTGAAGGTGAGACAATAACTTATCTGAGTGGGTTGATAACAAGACTGGTTTATTGAACCTTTGTGTGCTGGTATTACTGGTATGGCAGGCGACTACCTGGGTGGAGAGGCCTACTGGGCTGGAGGCCTACATCTCTACACTCCCCTACCCTTCACGCCAGGCAGGGGCGGCTTTACTGACCTTTTCCGAACACACTTCTTCCTCAATGCCGGAAACCTTTGTAACCTCAACTACGGTGAGTAGTTTGGCTCAATCAGTTTCTATTTTACCTCCATTTACTTAACCTGGGTCAGACTTTGGGTATTGATCACCTTGTTTTTTTTTCTCAGGGGAGGGGCCACAAGCACATTTGAAGAAGCTGGCAGAGTGCATCCGTTGGTCATATGGATTGGGCATCGTGCTGCGTTTGGGCAACATTGCCAGGCTGGAGCTCAATTACTGCATTCCCATGGGAGTCCAGAGTGGAGACAGGTGGAGTTGACTCTCACACATAATCTGTTGGTTATGAAATTTATTAAGACTGGTGAAAATGATGCCAATCAAACACAGTTTGGACCAAAAAAATCACATTGAGTTCACCAAACAAAAAGGCGTGTCATGTTACTTGGATAGTTAAGTTCTCTGAGAGCCTACATGCTACGAATTGTTATTTTCAAAGCAAATTCAGAAACTATTTAGCAATGTTAAAAGCTTGCTATAGCACAGGTAAAAAGCAAATCCTTCAAAAACACTATTTCAATCTTGTAGCACATTGGTCAGACATTCTTCATGTTCACCTTTTCTTTCTATGTATTTAATTGATTTTATTTTCCCCTTTCAGGATATGTGACGGGTTCCAGTTTGGTGCAGGAATCAGATTCCTGTGACACCCCTTAGATCTGGAGCTTCCTTGGGTTTCAGCATAAATTTTACATGAGGAACGTTGTATTGAAAGGGGTTAATGCTTGTACAGAATTGTCGATGTGACTAATTAGTTCAATAAAAGTGTTTGCACTGACCTTCCATTTTGTTTGTTTGTTGTTGTTTATTTTTCTTTGATACTTGCTGTTAGAGGTTGAGAGAACTTCATTTTACTCAACTTGAAATATACTGTACTCTTCGGTCATATTATACCTAAATCAGATTATTGTGTATGGAGTACTTCATGTCAAAGTTGTTTGTCAGTTTTCAGAAACCTGAGTCAGCCACAAGGTGGGGACACAGTTACCAATGGTATTATTATTTAATTATTTGTCTCAATGAGCAAATCTGACAAAAAAAATGTTTTGTTAGAAACCTGCAATTTTTACATTTATCTTACAGCCATGAAAAACCACAGGTACATTCAGCAAAAGAGTCACTTGAGACAAGGCTGGATTACAACCAGGCACTGTTGCAAACTGTCTCGCGGCCCCTGGTTATTTAATTACTCGGAAACCTGTTCTCTAAAATCTAGGTCTAAAACATTTTAAATTAAGTTTATAATATTGTCACATGGTGCATTTTAAGTTGGAAAAAAAAATGTGGTTTGACCTGATGTCATGATTTGGATACTGTATGTAAATTCCTGTTATACTACCGGTTCCTTAATGTCATATTCCACAAAAAATATTTAAAAAAATGTTCTTCCACAATTATTCTACAATTGGATGTTTGAACTTCACCCCTTTTTTAATACATTATATATATATATATATATATATATATATATATATATATATATATATATATATATATATATATAATGTGTGCGCGCGCGCACAATGATTGTTGAAACTTTAAAATGTTTCGGAACCTGTTCGTGTTTTCATCAAGTTGAGTGCGTGAGTGATTTTACTGCGCATCGCTTCCGCGCACACTACGTCACGATTCGCTTAACCTGCGCATGCGCCGCTCTCATTGTTCCGTAGCCATTAGCCAGCACGCTAGAGAAGATTGCGGGAAGACGGACGGTGCGGCGTTCATTCACAGGCTTCTCGACGTTTCTTCCTCTAGGTCCCTTTTCCCGCGCTGTACTTTCACCAATAACACGTTGTTGTTTAGAGCAACGATCGTTTGAAACGGAGAAAAGGCGGCCCGGGAAGGGATTTGCTGTGTGGTTTTATCGGCGTTTTTTATCCGAGCGGCAGGCACGCTGATGGCGGTCACTATCGAGGATCTCTACCGCAGCTACGGGGTCCTTGCTGATGCTAAGGACAACCTCAGCCAGGTAAATCGAGGCCAACTTGTTCATATAAACCGCGTTAGTGATAAACGGGAGCTCCGAGGCTTAGCAACAGCGTCTTAATTTGCCGCCACAAATGTTGCTGACTGGGCTTACGTAATATTGTTGTGAGCGTGCTAAGCTAATGGTACTTTAGCGTCGACATAGCGACCCAGGCGGCACTAACGTGACCCCGAGATCCACCGCCTGCACAAACAGAACACAAATGGAGGGAAATCAATATATTTATTAATTACAAAAAGCGTGTAAACCAAGTAAAGTTTATTTTGGTCACATTTCTGCTTTTCTGTTTTAAAATTGTGCATCCACGCTGCTGACTTTCTACGCGTGTGTGCAGACACCCTGCTGTCTGCCTGGATATTCTAGTTTTCTCATTGTTTGTTGTGTGTTGTCGAGACGACCCTGTCCACCAAAACAACGAGAGATGGTTGCATGCCCCCCCCCCACATCCCATCACATGGAGGCACATTTGGAGGGGTTTTGTTCAAGAACCAGAATGAATGGGAGGAATATTAACACTGAGGGAAACCTCATTCATATAGGCACCTGGCTGTTGATTTAAGACACATTGAAGAATTGATTTTATGCTTTTATACGGTTTACTTCTATCCAACACTGTTGCAATAAAAACAACTCTTTTAAAAACTGGAGCCCAGGCTACATAACGTTTGCAGTTGCAATGTCATGTATCATGCTCAGGTTTGTTGATGTTTCCTCTCATTATGCAGCACAAAGATGCCTACCAAGTAATCCTGGATGGCGTGAAGGGTGGCCCCAAGGAGAAGCGTCTGGCAGCACAGTTCATCCCCAAATTCTTCAGCAGCTTCCCAGAATTGGCAGATGCAGCCATTAATGCCCAGCTTGATCTCTGTGAAGACGATGATGTGTCTGTGAGTATAAATGCACCTGAATACAAATGGCAGGTTCTCAGGTTTTGCCGTCTTGACGTATGGTTGACTGGCTTCACTATATGTGTTCATTTGGGATTATCTGTTTGAGATTTTTTCTTTTGCACTCAAGAAGATAACATAAAGTTGACTGTGGATGAAAATAAGACCAGTCGTTACTTCTGAGAGCAGTCAGAAACGTTTTATTTCTGCTAGTTTACATTCTGCTTGATCTGTGGGTGTTTAATAAATTGCTCTTAATTTAAACCTACTAGTTTCTCATGACAAATATTCATGCCGTGTATCATTGTTTTTGACCAGATTCGACGACAGGCCATCAAGGAGCTCCCGCGGTTTGCAACTGGCGAGAACATCCTCAGGGTTGCAGATATTCTCACCCAGCTCCTCCAGACAGGTAATACATTCCTCAGGCTAAACACTGAAGGCACTTTCATGTATTTTTTTGGGGAGATTATTTGTTGGGCCAGACAAACTCCCTGTCAGGTGGTGCTATACTACATAGTCATGTTTTTTTTCTCAGTCCATCAACTGTGAATGCTAATCACATTTACGTATCTCAAAACATCACCATGGTTATCATTAACAAAAACATTTATTACTTTCTTAAGAGTCTTTATTTTTTATTTTCAGATGACACAGCTGAGTTCAACCAAGTGAATGCAGCACTTGTTTCTATCTTCAAGATAGATGCTAGGGGTAAGTGTGTGTCCCTTACATTCTTACTGAAACTGTTAAGATTCTATTTTGTAAGCTGTATTTCATGGTTGGCAGATCCTTGCTTCATATCACGGTTGTCATCGTGTTGGGTTTTAATTATACCTTTTTGCTGTCCAGGTACTCTTGGTGGTCTCTTCTCTCAAATCCTGCAAGGAGAGGACATAGTGCGGGAGAGGGCCATCAAGTTTCTGTCATCCAAACTGAAGACCTTGCCAGAAGACATTATGACCAAGGAAGTGGAGGATTATGTCTTTGCAGAGACAAAGAAGGTTAGGATGTAGTTTGTAATTGAGGAGTGGCCTTGAACCATTAATGAGACCTTTGGGCTTGGGCAGAAAGTAACGATGGGAATTTACATTCAAACTATGTCACTTTATCTGTTTGTCCAGTATCAGGATGTTTGTAGTGCCACTGGCAAAAGTTGGTGTTTTCTTTTAGTTAAATTTTGTTAAAATTTCCAACCACTATAGAATGGTCTTAATCTTTTTACAATGCTCTCTTAAAATTTAGACTAAATTATTGGAACTGGCTGGTGAATTTATAACTGCTTCAATTGCTTTTTAGATGTATAATCGAAACCTCATTTTAGAGACCAAAGTTTCAACTCCATTATGGTAATGTATGTATACACTGAGGGGAAAAACGGTGTAGATTAAGAGCTTTTGTTTGTTTTCAAACAATCTCCCCAGGTACTGGAGGATGTAACTGGAGAGGAGTTTGTGCTGCTGATGCGTTTAGTGTCAGGCCTGCGCGTGCTGCAGACGGTGAACGGACGGCAACAGCTGGTTGAGCTGGTGGTGGAGCAGGCGTTCCTCGAGCAGGCCCTCAACCCAGCCGACCCTGATACTGTAGACCGCCTGCTGCAGTGCACACGCCAGGCCCTGCCGCTCTTCTCTGTGAGTAGAACATCTACTGCTCATTGATCCCACGATTTTTTACTAAAGAACAGAAATTGCTTTTTTGTTGCTCGTTGGCTGTGTTGCATTTCTGCATTCATTTTTTAAATAAGTGAATTTGATTGTAAATATTTTTTACAATTCATTTTATTTACACATGCATATTTATCAGGAGTACTTATAGTTGCTATCCTCTAATTTAAGTGTGAATTATTGTTTTTCTCCTGTCTTGTAGAAAAATGTCCATTCCACACGTTTTGTCACCTACTTCTGTGATCACGTCCTGCCCAACCTCAGCACCTTAAAGAGTCCTGTGGCTGAGCTGGACATTCAGTTGGAGGTTTGTGTCTTTCTATTTTATTGTAATAAACTGTTGAAAAGGAAATGTAAATTTAATTTATTTTAATATTCACTAATCAATTAGATGTTGCTGTCAGGCTGAATGACCATGGGTAATGTTTAATTTGAGGATAACGATGACCTAAATGTTAAAATCTTACTAAAAAAAATTTCAAACTTACCTTGAGGTCTGAGGTATTTTACATGTCATTTTGTTTCGGTACTTCTCAAAAGAAAAAGTTTTACATTCCTGGGTCAATGTTGCAATTTACAAGCCAGTCTGACCATTGGACATAAAGACTAGTTTCTTGCCCTGGATTTATTCAGTTATCCAGAATCAGCACTTCCTTTTCTGAGAAGTGTGATGAATGTGGCCACTGGTCGATACTTCTGATGTCTGACATTTGGCGAGTGGTTGTCGTAGTAAACAAAGTCAGCATGGCAGCCACCTGTCAGAGGTGTCAGCCAACTGCATGTTGTTAATGGGTCATTAATCTGCACCACGTAACACCGTTTCTCATTACCCTTGCACAATATGCTATGCGAAGGGATCTGCTGAGGTCTGTGTGTTTGTGTGTGTGCTTGTGTGTGTGTAGGTGCTGAAGCTGCTGGCTGAGATGAGTCCGTTCTGTGGTGACATGGAGAAGCTGGAGGCCAACCTCAACATGCTGTTTACCAAGCTGCTGGTGAGAACAGGCTGTCCTGGTACACAGAGGAATATAAGCAGCAATGCACTTTACATTCTCATTGGCAGAGAATGCTTCACATTTATGGAACTGCATGTGTGACTGGTTCAGTCATTTTTCTGCTGTTGGCCCTTGGCCAACTGAGGGCACAATTTCTGGCTTGATAGAAGATACTTCAGTTGTAGTTGTTGTAGAAAACCAAGAGAAACGCTTTCCCTGGTCAGAATATATTATATTGGCAAAGTATGGGAGCCTTTATGGAAATTAATATTGTCCAAAACCTATCCCTTAGATATAAATAGCTTATAGAAATCGAGCAGAGAAACTTTAAAACTGGGCTTAACAGTAATATGAGCTGATAAATTTTCCCACTGAATCTGAATATTTTGCATAATGGCATTTCTCCCCGTCTATTTGTTTACTTAGAAACATGTATTTTGTCCCTTTTTGTAGCACGGATGCCATTGTAAGTGTCAAACAATTGGTATATTAAATCTGAACAGAGATGTTTGGCATTAAAGGGCGGTAATCAAAAGCTTCTGTTATATTTTTCTGTAGGAGTTCATGCCCTTGCCTCCAGAAGAAGCGGAGAATGGTGAGAACTCGGCCAGTGAGGAGCCCAAACTGCAGTTCAGCTATGTGGAGTGTCTCCTCTTTGGCTTCCACCAGCTGGGCAAGAAGCTACCAGACTTCCTCCTTGAGAAAGTGGATGCTGAGCGCCTTAAAGACTTCAAGATCAGGTGTGGGCACACAATGGGACAAGACTAGTTCTTGAAATTGACAAGCTTGACCCAAAGTCTAATTTTACTTTTTATAATTAAAAGCAATAAACTGATCTAAAATACCACATTCTTTGCCCTTTAACAGGTTACAGTACTTTGCCAGAGGCCTGCAGGTGTACATCAGGCAGCTGCGAGTAGCACTGCAAGGCAAGACAGGAGATGCTCTAAAGACAGAAGAGGTAATGAATTCTGCCACCGTATTTGGTGAAGCAGAAACCCCATCACTTATTGCATATAGTCAACAAAAATGCAAGTGTATGTGCTCACACATCTTCCTTTTGTGTGTTATTAGAACAAGATTAAAGTGGTGGCTCTCAAGATCACAAACAATATCAATGTCCTAATCAAGGTATGGTGTAATTATGTGCTATCAATATCTCCAATGTAAAAAGCTCACTTTATAACTACTGCTGAAATTGTTTGTGAATTCTGTGGTGTATTTAAGACTACAATTTGTTAGTGTCCTGAACATAATATATTACATTGTATGCTGAAAGGTGTTTTGTTAAAGAACTATTGTGCACTATATTTTTTTTCTTTTTTTGAGAAATTGTATTTTAGACTTTATTTTCTGTGCAGGATCTGTTCCACAACCCTCCATCATTCAAGAGCACAGTCACTCTCTCCTGGAAACCCGTCCAGAAGGCAGAGGCAGCCGCGTGAGTTTTACCCAACTTCCATTGTCTTGATGCTGATCATCAGAAGCCCCACATCGTCCTCATCAACCTGTTTTATTCTTTGCAGCCCCAAGCGTCCATCAAGTGAAGAGATGGGATCAGCTGCCAGCACAAAAAAACAGATTTCCCCACAGCCCCGAAGGGACGCCCGGCAAATCTACAATCCTCCCAGCGGCAAGTACAGCGCCTCCATTGGCAACTTTAACTATGGTGAGGAGCACTCTGTGACACACTTTTTTTTTTTTTTTTTTTTTTTGCAAACATTGTTGTGCAGCATGTTGAGTTTTGTTTTCCTCTTTACTTATTATTTATTGTTAAGTTAGTTATTTGGCTAATTTTCTAATACAACAGGTTAATAGGATCTAGATGGTGACCAAAATTGTAGTGCAAGTTGTAATTTAAAGTGTTTCCCCTGTTTGTAGGGGCATCAGTCTCCTAAGAAACTGAAATAATTCATTTTAGCATGGAGACACAACATGCAGCCACTGTCTAACCTCCTGAGACCCAGCGATTCATTTTGGTCCTCCATAGAAGACACTGTTTTTTGGCCTGTATCTCTGAAACTGTACATGCTATTGTACATGCTAAAAACCAGGCAACAGTATTTTCTCTGGGTCTCAGGAGGCTAGAGCGATTCTGCCAACAAAACGGCAACAAAACTTAAACGCCCAGCCATACCATCTACACTTAAAGAGGCCTGGTCACCACCAGTAGAGGGAGACAAATGTCTACAGCTTTGAAGCCTGTGATTTTATTATTTTTTTTAAAAATGCAAATGTTCCTAACATTAAAAGAATTGAAATGTAAACATGCGGATAAACGATAGGGGGAAATCACGATCTTGTCAAAATTCTGTATTGATATTTGATGGTGAAAAAGAAATATTGTCATTACATTGTTTGTCCACTAGATGGCTCTGACTGTTCAGAGTCCACACTAAACAGTTTGTTTCCACCACTTTGTGTTTGCAGAGCAGCGTGGTGGCTTCAGAGGAGGCCGGGGACGAGGTTTCGGAGCCAGAGGCAACCGGAGCCGAGGCCGAATGTACTGAGGCCCACATGCATTCAGTGCACGTTTTTCATTGAACTGCATCACATCAGGATCTTTGCTGTACCAAGATGGACTACTTACCACCTTTTCCTGTTCTTTTTTTCTTTTTAACTGGTAAACACAACCTTTTCACGTTCAAACTCACACGTCCAGATTTTTTTTTTTTTTTTTGGAGGTTGGGGAAGGGGTTTGATTTCATGTCTTCAGAACATCAGACAATGGGCTCACACTTTTCTACCTGCCATTTTGACAGTTATTCCTTGAATTTGTCTTGGCCAAGGCGATAGTTAAAGTAAATCTAAATGTTTTTTTTTCCCCTAATTTTTTTTAATATGTGTATTTTTGTGAAACAAAAGACTGCCAAGTTATAACTGATATTTTTGTCAGATTGTTGTAGGAAAAAGATACTGATCCTTTTGTTTTGCAATCTGTTGAAGAATACATTACTTTCTACCTTTTTATTTAATCATATTTTCTTTTTTTTATTAGAGCTTAAGTTGAAATGGCTGACTATTGCTACTTTGTATGAATCAATGATGTTGTCTAATTGGATTTTTATCATAAAACTTGTATGGAAGTCTGAACTTTTGTCATGTCGACATAGATTTTTCAGCAGTTAAGCTGCAAAAAGTCGGTGTGTGATCAAGAAACATGCAAATCTGTGCAATTATTCTGCCTCAAATTTACTCTTTCTTTCTTTCCTCTGCTGCTCCCTTTTGTACTTCACTCCATCACTTCACCCCATCTCATCACACCAACCCATTCATCCTTCCACACTCCTTCCCCTGTTTTCTATTTGTATTCGCCTACAGTATATCTGTACCAACTCAGAGTAAAGAGAGGGTAAATTTAGCACAGGATCTGGTATCTACATTTAGAATACACACATACAAACGTGCCTTCTCAGCTATCTCCATGATATCCTCCTCCCCTCAGTCGTGTGTGTGTGTGTGTGTGTGTTGAGGTCCTTGGGGAGGGTATGTCTGCTTTGAAGCAGAAAACGGTAGCATCAGGCTTTCAATAATTGAAGGGGTTATAAATAGTTGCTGCCATGTTTAGAACACAATTTATTTTACACAACCCAGTGGAGGCTCTGCTGCCTTTGTTCGAATTCAGTCACACTTTCCTGCACACACCTTTTGATGCTATGTAAGAACCTTCCATTGGCAATATTCGTTACCTACTAAATTTTTATCAAAACCTTTCTGAGATTGAACTTTAAAATGGTCTTGATGTCTGAAGTAGTCCCTCAGTGTGTTATGTCAAAATTAACCTTAAATTTGCCCTAAAATTGTACAATTTTTTTTGTCAAGTTGTGATTATTAAAACCTTAAACTAACACCACTTCCCACTATCTTCAACAGCCAATGGTTGTCATAATTCTTCTGTTTATTATTGATCAGTTGACTTTCCTAACCCTTTGTTTTACCTTTGTAAGAGGGGGGGAAATGTCTTAAAATTGCAATATGAAATTGGATGGGAAACATTTAAGTCATTTTGTTCTATTATTTAACCCTCCAATTCTACCTTTTGAATTTAAATCCTAATCTAATCCTCAAATGTATGCATATGTATCCAAAGCTGGTTCTCACATGGATAGAAAAGACATTGAGAACAGTACTCAGTGGGTGCTATAGCTCCGCGTGTGAAGACACGTGTGAGCTGTGTGTAGGTGGGAGCTCTGCAGGGGGAGGGTGCTCAAACTCTGAAATTTTCTGAATTGACTTTAGCAGTGCTTCACAGTGCTGCAACTCCTAATGATTTTAAAACCTCTAAACCATTCATTGAGAAGTTTTCCTTAATGAAATTGCTTCAGTGCAGGATGAAGCAAGGATCGATGAGTTTGGTGATGCCTCAGTGACTAAATACGAACTAGTGGAGGTGTGACTCCACTGAAACGCTTATTTAAATGCCGGTATGATGAATATCATTTATATATGCATAATTAAGCCTAACCTAACCTTTTCTTGTCTGCCTGGCATTTTTATTTAAGAAAAATATAAACCACATATTTTAAGGAAATGGACAGGCTATTTGACAAATCATCAGGCCCATTCCTAATGCTAGTGTTAGATCAAACATGTTTCTGTTTGCATGTGATTCCTTGCAGAAAGTGGAGACAGAGATAAGGAGGGTTCAGTTGTCCATCCACAGATCATCATCCTAGCAGAGGCTCCCCTCTAGAGGGCGATCCATACTAGGGTTTTCCTCCCAAAGCAACCAGATCTATTTTTATCTCCACTGAACGAGTCACTTAAAGCTTTCAGGATGTCTTTTTGCTTCCCTTTGTGTTTTTCTGCTCGGGTTAATGGGCAGTGGAGAAAATCTGCGATCCTGAATGCAGAGAAAAGGGTCGAAAAAAAAAATCTCTAGAATCTATCTATATCCTTCCTTCCTTCATGACCCAACTATTTTGTGTTTAAGAACCTATCGTGTTGAATCGGTGCAGGGCTGAGCTAAGTGCAGAGGTGGATGTTTCCCTGCGTTTTTTCTTTTTTTGCAGGGATGCCGTGCATGTTTTGGCGATTACCGTGGTGCGTTTAGATGACCAAGTTCTCTTTCCAGAACAATAGGGGGCGGTAAGCGACCGGGATAAACCCTCTCCTCATTGATCGTGACCAGGTATTTCCCAAACCAGCCCGCCAGCCAGCCAATGCCACACACACACACACACAGCCGAGCTGAAAATAATCAAGTGGTGGAGGAGGAGTGGGCGGCAGCAGCGGGAGAAGAAGCAAAGACGACCCTCGGAGAGAGAAAGAGAGAAGGAAAGAGCGACTGTACGAGTCCATGTGAGAGTAAAAGTGAAGGTAAATCAATAGTCCTGAAGCACTTCGTACAACTCGATGGGTTTCCTCACTTTTTTGACCAACTTTGGGGAGGGAGGGTGTTAGAAGGGCTCCATACTGTAACCCCAGCACATGGGACCAAATCTGCACTTTTGCAAGAATGGGTGCTTATTTTAGTACTGTGCTGCCAATTATATTGTAGATCAGTGGTTTCAGGATCTTCATGTTGTCCTGAGGTTTTAGGCTAGACTAGGTTTGCAGAATGGTTCACTTGTTGTGTAGTTGTCCTGTGCTGCATTCAGGGCTGCTGTTTTGTTAGAAAACAACAGTTCCTCCAGTTTTAAGCCAAGGTCGGTGTCCTGAAAAAGGGCTGTGCGGCCTGGGCCAACATTGAAAGTTAATACTTGCGATTCATTCAATTGGATTTTCTTTTAATGTCTTAGTTTTCATGTGGTCCACATTAGAGCTGCAGCCTGCAGTACCATGCAAATCACCATTCAGTTAAATAGCAGCAAACACAAGCTCCTGTCCCCATTCAATGCGTGATTTTATTCCATGTGATTTACAGCCCGGACAACAAGAAACACTTTCCAACTTCATCGCTCCCATTTTAAACATGATTGCTGGAAATCTCTGGAAATTTTAGTTTCTGATAGTATCGGAGTCAAGCTCGAGGTTTTAAGAGCAACAAATGTATCCCTGCAGTAGTGGTGTGTTGACTGGATTTATAGAATATGCTGCAAATGTACAGGCTTACAATCATCTCAGTCTCTCTGCGATCTATCTGTAGTCATATCATCCTGCCTTCATGTAAAGAAAGAGAAGAATTGACCTTAAACCGAAACATCTATCACCCTCCAACTTGAGATCTCAATCAAACGGTCATCAAAATGACTAGTAAATCTGATATAAACTCTGCTGCCACTCAACATAGACCGAGAGAGATAGTGTGTAATAAAGCAGCTGTGGGGTGATGAACAAGAGGGCCCAATAAAAAGTCCTTTTTGATTAAAAAGGTGCTTAATAGACTTAATTATATAAGCAATATCTTTGATAAAACATGCTCAAATGCTGTAAATGTTACAAAAAGTGTTGCTTTCTAATGTTTTCTGTGAACACTAGAACACTAAAAGACTACTTTCAATTATTTTAACAATTTTCAGTTTCACAGTTTGCATTATAATCATATTCAGCCTAATGTAACTTCAGGCAAGGCTGGACCTAAATTTGTTATTTCCCCCAGGCACGATTTGAAATTGAGAACCCCCCCATACAAAAAAAACTACAATAGTACATTTAGTTCTAGATCTTAGGAACTCACAATAAAATGTGAAGAACAGGCAACACTGTCACTAGTCCGCCAGATATAAAAAAGGAAGGGGGTACAGGTGCTACTCCAGGTGTGAGCTGTTTGAAGTTTTCTGACTGAGCAACCAGGAAGGTGAATTGAGGGGAAAAACAAAACCAATGCATATTTCCAACCAGTTTACATGCACACCTGTTAATAAAGAAATAATCATAAAATCACATCCCTATAATGTGTGTAACATTCTTATTTGACCTTATGATCTTCCTACTGCTGAGTTATGGAGCTGTCCATGGTGCTGGATGTCAGTCAGTGGTGAGCAGAGAAGGCTGCTGGGAACTGTCCATGGTGCTGAAAAACACACAAGACTTTACCAGGGCACTTTTTTGACAAATAATTGTGAATAAAACAGGGAAAAGTTTGATAATTTGATAATGCTGTCCTCTTCGCCATTTGCAGACGTGGACAAAACATCCATATGGAGTATGATGCGAGGACGAACTAACTCGCCTGTTGCTTCACCGTTGAGTTCAGAGGTCAAGGTCAGCCACGCAACCAGAGACTCACCACAGGACACCACTTGTATTGATTCACCACCAAACAAAACCCTTCATTTTACCCATTCTTCATGTAATATTTGAATTGTGATAGCCTGATCTGTATCCATATGAGATAACTAATTGTCAGATAGCAGGAAAGATAAATGGGAAACTTTTCTTCCTATATATATATATATATATATATATATCCGCACCGTCCGCCCCCTCATGTACAATGCTGGGAATAGTAACAGCACTGTGAGGCTGAGCTAAATATAGCAGCCAGTGAGTGTTAACATGTCAACTTGAGCAGGAAAGCAGGGAAGCGGCTTCTACACGTGTGACCGCTGTGGATGTACACATGAAGATATAAATACCAACCAGGCTCCATGTGTGCCTCTGTGTTACAAACACGTCGGGCTTTGGTTAAAGTGTGGTTTAGGTTCATCCGCGAAAATTCCGCCCCCCCCTCACACACACACACACACACACACACACACACACACACTCAGTTTTGTTCTCTGGGAATATAATAAAACGGTGATTAAAGTGATTTCTAGGCGGGTAACCCCCCCTCCACACACACACACACACACACACACTTTCTCTCTCTCTCTCTCCCTCCGCTAAACCACGAATTCACCATTAACCCGCACTGCCGATAAAACGATAAACCCATAAGATGATCACCCGCATCATCTGCGTTTCTCCTGACAGGTATTTATTTATTCACTCGGATCTGCTGAAAATCTGCTTTTCTGAATCTAAGAGTGGATGCGGGGAGGGTGGATTTTGGGATGGGGGGGGGGTAGGATCTATTTTTATCACGGCCGCCTTTCAGAAATAGAAGGCAGGGTAAAAAAAAAAGAAAGACCTCATGAGTTCTTCTCAATCGAAGACGCGTGTGCAGCAAACCGTGCTTTTATTTGTGATTGAAGGAGACTTTAAACACCCCCTCCCCTCCCCTACCCCCCCTACCCCCCACACTATGTTACGTAATCTAGCATGTGAACGTCAAGAGACAGAACGAGTCGTTGGGAGAGAGAGAGAGAGAGAGAGAGAGAGAGAGCTGGGAGGAACAGGAGGAGGAGGATAAGGAGGAGGAGGAGGAGGGGGGGGGTTATTTGGTCTATGCATATAGTTCTCCCAAAACTCTTACCCAGAGAACACTGTGTACTCTGGTATCCCCAGAGGTTTGGCATGATGGACGCACGTCGGTGATTCCAACTGTTGGAAAAGTTGAGACAAAATAAAATTATACAAAAATAATGTAATAATAATAAAAAAGTACAAAAATACCCTATCCAAATTAGACCACAGTGCACTGACAGAACACGTGGCTTCCCCCTCATTCATCCCCGTTTTACCCGCCCATTCAGAGACTCTGCGGGAGGAATTGTGTGAATGAGTGAGTGAGTGAATGAATACATGAATGAATGAACGACTGCTCGGTGTGAGTGAATGAAGAAGAGGAAGAAGAAGGAAAAAGAAGAATAGGCTCTATGAACGCAAGGGGCGCACGCATCTCAATATTTTTTTTTCCTCCCTTTCCTCCTGCAGGGGGATGTACGGCTGCACGAGCAATAACCAAGCACGAACGCGCACGCACGCACACGCACACACACATTAATCACACGTGCGCGCGGTGCACATGTGACAAAGCCGTTTATAAATATTCAGCGGCTCTATTCATGCTGATTCTTCTCTTGAGGTGGTTTATTGTGCAGCAGAGCTCCCAACCAAGCATGTGATGCTAGGGATGGTTGGTGCTGGGTGTATAGGGGAGGGGGGGCGTATGTAAGTGGTGAAGGTGTGTGTGTGTGTGTGTGTGTAAGGGGAGGGTGGTGGTGGTCTATAAATAGCACTTTAGCTCTGCTTCCATTGACATCATTTAGGCAGGAGAGATGGAAAAATAAATAGGGGGAGGGGAGGGGAGGGAGAGGGCACAAGGTTCCTTAATCTGGGCTTGAAATTCAAACAAAACCTGGCCAGCCATCCCTCTGTACACACTCTCAACAACAACGGTTCCACACAGACAACCAGGAACTGGTTCTTTTTAGACTTGAAACCTGCTTTTCGGTCAACTCTTTTGTGATTCTCTTGTATTTTGTGAAGGATTTATGTAAAGAACACACAAAAAAGGAAACAAAATTGTCAAAACTCAGCTTAAAGGTGCACAAATAGCCCCACACAGGACTCGTCAATGCCTGGAATTATGCAATTGTCAATTTTCAAAAGGATTCTGCTTAAAATTTAAAAATATATTTTAATGCATGAAGAGGCTTGTATTATGAGAGGGAAATTACTAATATTTTTTTTCATGTTCTTGCCACAAAGGACTTTTATACTTTTCTTTAAAATCTAGGAGTGCCTTTCTAACTTAGTTATTTTTTCGGATATTTCAGTTTATATTCAATTGTTTAGGACTATATCATTCTTTAAATACTTTGCCAAATTTGCTATCTGAAATGAAGTGTTGTTGTGTTGAGTTAATTAAGATAAGGCCTGAGAAAACACATTTTAAAGACCTCAAACAACCATCAAAATAATGACTAGTCACAGCACTAGTGCTTCTTATCCTTATGTAACATTATAAAACATTACCCTGACAAAGGAGCCATGAATACCCGTCTTTTCAGTGTGTAAACTTGCCCTCACTGGGGCCCAATAGTAAACATCAGACCAAAACACCCACTGTTTCCTAGAAAGACGCAGCCTACGAGTCGGAATGGAAAGCCACAAGGCAGATGGGAGGGGACATCAAACAAATTAAAAGGACCTGTGTGTATACAACACACACACACACACGCACACACACACAAGCAGGGAGCCAAGTGGAAAAGACGGGGGCCATCATACACCCAAGGCAAATGTTTTGGAAGGTATTATTATTGTATTGACATGCTTTAAAAAAAAAAAAGACAGGCAGAGGGCTGAAGCTCAATAAGCCATAGAGAGGCAGCGATATTTTCATTTCGTTATCAAGACTAACATTTCCGCTCAAACAGGCTGACTGACTCGTGTGTTTATGTTATTATGGAGGAGGAAACGGCAGCACGCTGTTTTTCCATGGTCAGAGTATCTTAGTCACACCCAGGATCTCTCCCCGTCTTTATAACTCTGTCGTCAGCCATTGGCACCGACCCCTGAGTGCTGCGTGACTTCCATTGGTGCTGATGACGTCTTCTATGATACATTTTTCTCCCTGTGTGGGTCCCCCCGCCTCGTCCTGCTACCACATCCCTCTCTGAGTTCCACAGCCTGTACCCACAACAACACTGGGATATGCTGTACGTGTTTTCAGAAATTCTGTCTGTTTCCTTGTGGCCATTCAGTGTTTGAGTGTTTGCTATTTCATGATTTGCTCTTTTTCCCCCCCCTCCATTCACAGAGAGGTTAGCACCAGCTACGGAGCCAGGACTTCCTCAAAACCGCTTCCCCGGGCCAGATGTTTGCTCCAGCCTTTGGACAGACAGGTTAAAGCAGGTCAGTGGTACATTCCTGATATTTGGCGGGTAGATCAAGCATCTTTCCTTACTGTTGTTGAACAGTAATTGCACCCATATTTTAGTGTGATTGGCACATAGCAAAAGCCTGAAAGGTGAACCGCTAAATGGCTACCAGAAGCGAGATGGAGCATCTGACAGCATTTGAAATGTGTGTCATCTCAATTCAAGAGGGTGAATCATAAGATTTAATTCAGCCCTAACGGTGAAGTATTTTTGCCACAACCTCTCTCCCTCCTTTCTCCTCTCTGTCCATGTCTCTGTCTCTGTCTCTGTCTCTCTCTCTATCTCTCTCTCTCTATTCTTCTTCCTCTTCATATTCTTTTCTTTTCTGCATCTATCACACGCAAAGAGAAAGATTAAGTCTTTCTGCATGCCTCTGCCTAAAGTGGGTTGGCCAACTTGTCAACAGGTGGAAAGGTTCCAAATCAGTAACCAACATTTGCATGTACGTGTGTGTGTGTGTTTTGTGGCCATGCATCATCAATGACTGTATGTGTGTGTGTGTGTGTGTGTGTGTGTTTTGGAGAAATCTGTTATTTTCTAAAACACACCTTGTTTTAACTAAAAGGCAGAAATTGGATATAAACTGCTGTCCATATTTCTAAAAAAGTAGTTTTTTCTCTTATGTGTACTAATACTAAGTATAAACTGATTACTTTCTGTTATTTGGCATTGATGCTGACTGGTAACCTCACTATTTCTTGCTTCAGGTGGGTCAGGGTCAGGTCCCCAGAGCTCCAGATTCTTCATTGAAAACATGAGGATCCAGGTGAGTGCTGACCGGGTATGAACACACCCGTAGGTGAAGATTTATCTTTCTATCTCTTCCCTACATTTATTGGTTGTTTAGTTGATTATATTAAAAACCGTGTTGTATATAAGTTGTTTGATTTTTTTTTTTCAAATATTTTTTTGAATTTTAATACCTTTATTTCATAGTTGAAAATGCAGGAAACCGCATGTTTTAAATAATTTATTATTTTCTTTTGTTATAATTTATTCAGCATGTAGGAAGAATGAAGAAATGTATAAACACACAAAGGTTGCTAATGGCACCTTTTTTTATTATGGACTCTTTTCCCTAACTTTAAGCATGTCTTGGAGTGATCTGATCTTAAATTTATGAATATAAATGTATTTATTTGCTTTACACAGCTCATTGACCTAGTGGTGGGATATCCACCCTGAGATTAGAAGGTTGGGGGTTTATTTCCTAGCTGGGTCATCCAACTGTAAGAACAGTACACTGTCACTTTGCTTGGCACTGCTTGGTTGGATTTGGGGGGTTAACCCACCTAATGATCCTCAGCATGGCACCACTGCATCCAATGCTCCCTCTGGGAAAGGTCAAACATGGCAAAAAATGTAAATTCTTTTCCTATCCTAATAAAGTAAGAAAAGAAAAAAAAAACGAATAACCTGACCTTGGTTGGACTCAGGTTGTTGCGTTCACACCAAAAGACACAAACCAGCAGCAGCCGTGTTGTGTGTGTGTGTGTGTGTGTCCCTTTGCTCTGCCTGGTTCAGAATTAAAAGTGATGAGAAGTCTTAATCCCAAAGTTTAAAACAATAAACTTCTGAGCGTCATGTTATCCAGTGTGACTCGTGACTCTTACAGTTTATTTTGGGCACATGAAACAAATGGGCCCAGTCCTGTTTATTAAGGATTCGGCTCCCTCCATTTCCCAAACACACCTGACTTCTTGCAGCAAATACTGAAATTCATAATCATTTTTATTAAATATGAGATACACTGTTTTTACTTTAGTCTCTCTACATTTCTTTCGTATAAGATGTGTAACTTGCAGTTGTGTTGTGATTCTGCGTTTTTGGTTTACCACTTTGCTTCATTTATTCATTGTTAATTATCAGCCACATTATTTTCTTGGGCAGCAGATGAGTCAACGGATTGCCAAAACAATAGTAATAAAACAACAAATAGTGATTTACACTATGATTGAATACATTAGTAAAATGTGGACCGTAAACATGCATTAGTCTTCAGGTTGTTTCAGCCCGTGATGACATTTCAGCACCAAGGACAGCTCCGAGAGACAGATCCCAGCATAACAGCAAAAACACTTTCTTCTAAATCCAGAGACACTTCACAAATAACTTCCCAGCAAATGTATTAGCTGGACCTAAAAAGCACAGAATGTCATCTGGACAAAATAACTCCAATAATTCCTGTACTGTTGATATAGACCAGTCCTCGGAGATATGCCACTATACCATTTACTTCATTTATTCGTTTTAAACTGGAAAATGTTTCAAAGCAGTGATGAAATTGTTTTCCTTTGGTGCTTGCCTGTTTTTCATTCCTCTCAATTCAATTTTTTTTGTGAGTCACGTCTGTCATCCCAACCTGAAAACCCCACAAGAGCCCGTCTTTCCCTCAGCATCAGGACAACTTCTAGAATCGCAGTCGTGATCTCCGTCTGTCTGTCGTGGTGTTCCTGTTTCCCTCGCCCTTAAGAGACGCGGGTTAAACAGGGAAAAGGTTTTTTTTCGACAGTCAGCTGGAGGCTGGCGGGATATTTTTAGAACTGGAAGAGCCAGGCAGAGACGGAGAGACACGGATGGAAAGAGACAGACTCATTTTGACCCGTTTGACCTGATTAAGAGAGCTAATTTTATCATTACCTGAATCAATGTTTGCCATGTGTATGTTCTCGTTTCGCCTCGTCTTAGTGTCACATCGGCGACAATGACTTATGTGTGTACGTGGAATTTAATTTGAGTCCCTCTTTGCTTGTGATTTGTTGCCTCTCCAGCGGGACTCCACGCCGAGTCTCCAGATATTGATGTGTCTGGTCCGGCTCTCCACCTCAGTCGGGTTGGAAATGATGGTGGCGGCGGAGAAAAAAAAATCTTGGAATAAAACATGTTACCCACCCCCCAGCCCAAAAAAAGAAAAAAAAAAACAAATCCAACCCCAAACACTCATACGCCCCCTCCCTCTCTCCTTGCCAGCTGAATTAATTTGATACTATTTTTGAAAGTCAGTGTTTCTAAGGGATACCTAATGACGCAATGACGTCAATGCAGGTCAATAGCACACTGCTGGAGAAGAGGAGCAGAGAGAGAGAAAGAGAAGGGAGACAGAGAGAGAGAGGAGGGGGGGGGGGTGTAGCTGCACGTCTCGAAATCGAGACACTTTTCCAAAGCCCTTCCTTGCTTGTTGTTGTTTTTTAAATGTTGCACGAATTCTCGATTCGCCCCCTTTTCTCCTTCACCTCGCTCCTCGTGCGTTTTTTTTCTCTCTCTCTTTAATCGCGTCCGGTTTTGTTCCCTCCCTTGTTACCAGCGCGGACTCTCAGTCGCGCTTCCCCTCGCTGCCCCATTCATGCTTTTCTGTCTCTGTTTGGAAGTCATTCACAGAGACGCACGGGCGCGCGCGCGCAGACACGCGCACGAAAGGAGAGAGAGAGAGAGAGTTCGGTAAATCTTGCGCCTCCCCAAATGCGTAAAGTCCCCTGATTTGGCGGGCTCTTTCTATCAGCTGGCTCACATTTGTAATTCTGTGCCCCCCCCCCTCCTCTACCCCCACCACCCTTCACCCCTCCCAAACACCACCCAACCAGCCCACCTTTCTTTCCCTTTTTTTTTCCTGAATTCTGAATGGCAACACCAAATATTTTAGTCTCCGGCAGAACGGGGGGACGAAGCGCATCGGAGTGACCTGCTTTCTCCGTCGTGACGCAGGAAGGGGGGAGTTGAGGCTGCCCTGCTTTCACGCTCACTAACCCTGCTTTTTAAAAAAAAAACTGTTTAAATAAGAGAGAAAAAATACAAAAGGTACAAGCTGAAAGGTAAGTGCTTTGTGTAGACGGGGCGAACATCCAGAACCCGGGTCGTGTTGTGCACTAGTCAGGGAAGTTTGACCACGCGCGTTTTTTTCCAGGTGTGTGTGTGTGTGGAGGGGGGGTCGGTTATCACCAGTTGATATGAGGACGTGAAGGTACTTTCACTATCACGAGCAGGAATGTGTCGGGGAACCACATCCGAAGTCACTTTACCCGCCGTTTCTAGTTTTGAAAAATCCGGCACGATGATTATGTGATGTCGCTCCTTTAAGGAACCGGTGGGGTGGGGGTGGGGGGGGGTACGATTGATTTGTGCACATACTTGTGAATGTTTTGCTTATAAACATGGATGGATGGAGAGATCTAACTCGTAATGCTCCGTAATGAACTACACACACACAGCGACTTAATTTGGGTTAATTACGGGGTTTTGTCGGTGTTTGCAAGCCTCTGCTTTCTCCGGCAAAAAACGAGCCGCGGAGGCTGTAAACGCAGCAGTGAGTCTGTATTCAGAAAGATCTTTTTGGGTGATTGTGTGCGTGTGTGTGTGTGTGTGTGTGTGTGTGTGTGTGTGTGTGTGTGTGTGAGAGATAGCATATTGACAGCGGATGGGCATTTTGCAGACACTCAGAGAGAGGCTGCGGTAACGCAGAGGAGTGTTCACGTGTTGGGGAACCTCTGCTTTGGGCTGCTGCTCTGCTCAGATGCCTAGTAACAGAGAGGGGGGGGGCTGAAAGTTTGGGGATGGGGAGGGGGTGTTTTTTTTATTCCTGTCCGTGTTTCTTCTGTTTTTCTATAACATCTGTGATATTTCCACTTGTCTTGACAAGTTCGTGTCGCGCCAGTGAAACACACACGAGAGTCTGTGGATGAGGGGGGGGGACGTGACTCCCCCTCATTCACGTCTATTATTTCTGCTCAGAGTGGAAAAAAAACGCCTGTAGTTCTTGACTTGTAAACAACTTTGCGCTGCGGAGTTGCGTCAGGACACATGTTACATGCAGGATTTTAGCTTTTTATATATATATATATATAAAATCCCGTCATGTTCTTTAACTTGGCACTTTTTATGGTCCTGAAACAATGCAGAGACGCGTCGTGATGACATAGAAGGAGCCATGTTGCTGAGGGGGTTCAGCACCAAGCCCATATTTTCAGCTCCCATATAAACCACATTATAAAAAAATCACAGCACCTTATGGTATAAATAGATTAAACAGTGAACAGTTGAATAATATGCACCTATTTGATAGCGCTTTACAATAAAGAACAGAAAATGTTAAGCACTTATCCAATAGTTATTGGGTACCTCCTAAACAAATTATATATGTAATGTTAATTATTCCATATGGAGCAGCAAATGAGTTACTAAAAGACTTTTTTGTCCCTTCTAGTAAAATGGTGCATCATACTGGGTGGTTGCAGAGCTCCATGAGGACCTATCTATTTGTTAATGAAACCCAGACAGATCCACTCACAACTCACTCACTGGCCCTCAGTTAATGGTTTCCCCAATTAGATCTTGGAGTCTGGGGTTTGAGACTTCACTTAAACAGGCTGGTACTAACACTCAGTAAGGAAACACCAAGAGGCACCACTTTTAAGATTTAACGTGTTCATAATCAACGATGAACGGTGGTTCCTAGTTGTGTGCCGTTCACCAGCTCATGCAGTTTATCAGGAGCTGGTTAAAGAATCACGATATTCATGACATAATCATGACTTCCAATGCCATCGTGTCATTAGGTGTCAGCCTTTAGTGACTCATTCATATAGGATCTTCCAGTCTGATCTCCAGTAAATCATCATTATCTACTTTATTGAACTAGTACTGATTATCATTCGGGCAAAAGAACAAAAGAAGTCTGCTGCAACTTGCTGGAGTCAAGGGTGCATACTTTTTTTTCCATTTAGGAGGAGGGATTTGGTTGGGGGGTGGGGGTAGGGGGATGGGGGGTGAGCACCTTTGCCTGAGTTTGTCGGCACCACGCGGTGATGTCTGCGCACTGCAGAGAGGACCCTGGGCTGCAACTCCCATTGATACTGCTCCCTGTTTGATTGAGGGATTGGGGGTTGTGTGTGTGTTTGTGTGTGTGTGTGCACGTGTGTCTGTGTGACCCAGGCAGCGTGGAGGTTACCTTGAATATTTAACGACATATTTGTCTCATTCATCTTTTTTTTTGTGGAGAGGGAAAAAAGAGCTGCATACAAATGACCAGATATCCATAAACCTGGACTATGTTCTTGTTTTTTATCTGTTTTTTTCTTTCCTGATTACTCTTTATGTGATTATCTTAGTGCAGACCACTTGCTAAATCCGCTGTGTGTATGTGTGTGTGTGTGTGTCTATACATGCACTCGCCAGCAGTCACGGACATACAGTTGGCCTACAGGCAGGGATAAAAATAGCACAAACCGATGCGACGGGCGCAGCCCTTTTCCCTTCTCAGAGCCGACTTTTCTAGGTAGCTGCCACTCAGTGGATACTCACCACATCCATCTCTGATCAACCCCCCCTCCCCCTTCAAGACCACCCCACCCCATCCCGTGCACCTCCACGCGGCGTGAGTGCAGATGGAGGACGGCGTGGGGATGCGTGGAGATGGGTGGATGTCGAGGAGAGGGGTCTGACAGTAAAAAAAAAAAAAAAGAAAAGGTGTTCTAAATACGGAAGGGGAGGTGAGGTGAGAGACGGAGCGTGCTGGTGGCTGAGGGAGGTTTGTTTGTGCGCCTTCAGCGTGCGCTCCCTGTGGGTCTGTTCCGTGCGCGAGGGGGGTCTGGTGCGTGGGCACGGCCGGTGGAGCGACGAGATGGAGGAGGCAGCAGCTCCGCTCGCCGCGCCGTGCTTTTCCTTTTTTCATTTGGCCTATAGATAGTAGGGGTTTTTACCCGCCAAATGCACGGGATGCTGGGATTGAAAAAAAAAAATTCTCGAAGATCAAAACAGCACCAACGTTGGGTGGGTGGGTGGGGGGGGGGGGTGTATAGAGAAAAGAGAGGGAGGAGGGTGGAGGGGTGGATGTGAGGGAGGGGGGGGTGGAAACCCATATGCTCCAGTGTTAGAGGAGGGTTTTTACCGGGAGATAACCTACTCCAAAGCTGCAGTTTTCCACGAGTCCACACCACATTACCCACCTGTAATATTTTCCTGTTTTGACACTTTTCGCGGAGAGCTGATGGCAGAGCGGCCGCGTCTTTAATCCGCCTCTCCGGGCTGGAAAGTGAGAGAATCTAAACGTGACGTCAATGCCTAGTAACTGACGCAGCCCTTCAACAAAAAATGGCTTTTTTTTATTTATTTATTTATTTTTTTCCCTCCGTATTCTCGTCAGCAAAGCTTAATTACTACATGTTTCAGTGCTCCGTCCGACTAAAAAGAAACAAGAAAATCCCACAGGGAGCGTTCGGGTAAATCCGCGTTCATCAGTATTTGGACCTATTTTGGCGTTCTTGAGTTTCAAGCTGCTGAAGTGACACTGGGACGAGAAGCTTCTGAAGAGGGCGACAAGACATCAAATATTGTCGACGATATTGGCAACGACAAAGGGTTCCAGATTTTTTTCTTTTAGTTGCAGAAGGGGGGGGGGGGGTAGTGGTTTTAAAGGAGGAGAAGGAGGTGCTGCTGGTTCTGTTGAAGGCACATTGGGTTATAAAAAAAAAAATCTGCAATGATGCAACGGAGGAGAATCGGGGCTCTTGTGCAGAGTTGAAGAGGCAAAATTAATTTACATTACATGCACTTCACGTAACGTGACTGTTTTTTTTCCCTTCCTCGTACTGTGACCTAAAAATAGCATCATAGTTTTGATCGTGCGCCAGAAATAGACAGACGGGTATCACTTGTATAAAAAGGGAGGCGATCCTCAGCAAACTTGGACGTGCCACTGTAAGCCTACATAATAACAAATGGACGACTTAATCTGTTGCATTTCTTCCAGACTCTAGTTGCGGCTCTTGACTTGCAAAAAAAAAAAACATCTTGTCTTTCCTCTGTGTTTCTCTTTCTGCAGTTTAGCGGCAACAGGACGTGTCTGCGCCACGGTGAGTGACACATTTGCGACGTTTGATTCCATTACTTTTTTGTGTGTGTGATTTCCTCGTGCATGCTCCCGAGTGCCTGTGCTGTTTCTCTTCTCTCATTTTTTGTGTCTCCTCCTCGTCTGTCTGTCTCCAGCACGTACAAAAAACCCCACCTGACTTCCCGACGTAGACATGTATTTTATAGGCATGCTTTATAAGACATGTTTGACTGTAGAGCCGGAGCATAGAGCAACCCTTCCCGCAGAGTAGGGATCACCCCTTTTGGTAAATAAGCAAATGCAAAAAACTCCCCTTTGTCTGTTGGCGCTGTTGAGTCTTTATCACATATTTATTTTTTTCCCTCCCTCCCATCTTCTCTGCTTAACCGCGAGAGCGAGGGGAACCCATCTCTGATGAGCGCTTAAAGGACGCCTTTTCCCTCCGTGTTCTTGTGTTTAAGATGAGAGGTGAGGCGTCGCGAGGAGGAGGAAGAGGAGGAGGAGGAGGAGAGGAGAGGAGAAGGGAGTGAAGTGCGGGAGCTGCTGCTGCAGCAGAGACCAGGCACCGCATGGGGAAACCCGGGAGCTGTCCAGCAGCAATGGTGCTGAAACCACACCAAGTGGCGGTAGTGGGCTGTTGCTTTTGCTGGTGTGTGTGTGTGTGTGTGCGTGCGTGTTTGTGTACAGGGGGGGGGGGGGGGTGGCTGTTGTTCCTGGCAGCCAAAAAGCTTTCATTTACTCCCGTTTGGAAACCAGCAACGTCTATTTTGAGGAAATCCTCTCTCCTGAAGCGACGGCGGAGGGGAAATACTCGACACCTCTTTTTTTTAATCGCCTGCGCTAATTACGGAGCGGACATTTGGCTCGAAAAAAAAATATCTTTAACAGAGCGTTTTTTCCCGCCTGTATAGTTTGAACGGGCCTCATCGGATGTCATAGGCAGACAGAGAGATGGAGAGGAGGGGGTTGGAGGGGGTAGAGTGGCAGCAGCCGGACCGGCTTGGATCAGCTTCTTTTGCGCAAGTCAGTTCCTCCAGTGGCTGGTCAACTCGTAGGAATCAGTCTGATTTCTTTATCCAAGTTTTGTTTTGTTTCATCCGAGTTGAATCAACTTTCGCGTTAAGTGTAGCAGAAGACGCGCTGGGGGGTGAACAAAGTAGCAAATATACTTGAAATATTGCGTGTTAGAGGTCAGCCAGGCGCGCCTAACTTAAAGAGGACTCGGCGCGGTAACTTTGCGTCCAACGGAGCTCCACCAGTGGTCGCCTCTTTACTCCGAGAGAGTTTGCAGGAAATCACCCTTTATTTAAGGTTGATGAGCGACCCGGAGCAGCGACGTGATGAATACGCGACTCGGACGCAACAATCGCCCAGATCCCCCTAGATCCCCCAGGACCCGGTCTCTGCGCACCGGCTGCTATTTTTTCAAATGCCAAATGTTCCTAGTGTTCTACAGGCTACGAGAAGAAGGGAAAAAATAACTACACTGACCACTTGCGATACATTCCTCCACCTCTCCAAACGCGCGCGCGCACGAGCGCACACACACACACACACACACATACACACAGATATAAAAACAACAACTGTGTAATTTCCGTCGGTCAAAACGCACAAATACCGAGTCGATGGGGGCCAGATCTCGCTCAATAATTAATACCGAGCCCTTGATTTCGGTGGAAACAACACGGATCCCCGAGTCGTGACTGCTAAAGTGAGTAATGTGCGCGTTGGCTGCGTCAGGAGAGGCAGTCACTGTGCAGTGCAGACGGTGGGGGAGAATCGTGACTGACTGGGTTGCAAATGAAAAGACCACCCAATAAAAAAAAAAAAAAAGAAAAAACACCGTTGAGGGGGAAAGGAGGAGGGAGGGAGGGAGGGAAAGGGTGGGGGTCTGAGGTTTGGAGTGGGCTTTAGACTCTGGGTATGCACTAACCACCCCCCCCCCCCCCCCCAAATATCTTCTTCCTCCCCATTCCTGTTTCTGGTGTGAGCTGCTGCTTGCTGGCACGTTGGCAGCCAACTTGAATGCAGACGAGTTTCATCAGTGATAGTGGGGCGGTGTGGGTTGGAAAAAGAGGAAGAGGAGGGAGGGAGAGAGAGAGAGAGGGATAGGGGGGTGGGGGGTGGGGGGTTGTATGAACCTGATTCAAGCAAGAACAAGACAGAGTGGGTTCGGATCCAGATCGTGACCCGGCCTCAGTAACTTGCTCTATGGAGGAAAAGTTGAGGGGTGTTTAGGGGAGGGGGGTTTAAATGTTGCAAAGGACATAAAAAATCTAATGGAATTGTTTCAGGAATAAATTTTTAAAAAATTACAACAGGTAAGTTATTCTACCTTATTTCTTTGCAAATTCCCCCCAAACAAAAACAAACATATTAAAGACTGTCTGATTAACTCCTTAATTCTTGATTCTGAACTCTTTCAAGTTGTACATTCTTGCTGTGTATGAGCTGTAAACATGTTCACGTAGTGATTTTCTATTTGTTTATTTGCTTATTTTTTTTGTCATTGTGAATCGTTTTAACCTTTAACCTCGCTGCAAAATGTAAAAGTTCCGGGGCTGAACGTGCAGCTCGGAGACCCCCGGGTGCTTCTCGCAGTGGTTCCCTCCAGTGAACTCTATAGGTGACCATGAGTCGCCTCAGATGCTTCTTGTTATGTTTTGATGCTGATGTGCATCCCCCCCAACAGATTATTAGAATAAGCATTTATATTTGTTATATCTACATCTATGTTCTGCTTCTAGTGTTTGCATTTAACCATTACGTGCTGTCGCTTGGAGCTGGCTTGTAATGAAAGGGAAAGGGGCGTTTTTTTGTGTGTGACGAGGTGAAAAATGGCTCATTTTTGCTTTTATCCTGTTCTGTTCGTGTTTATTATTAGGCTATTATTATTATTATTGTAATCATAATTGTGTTGTTGTCTATCTAGATTATTTGAAGGCAGTCTCGCAGCCTCGCTATAGACGCCCCTGCAAAAGCAAAAGAGAGAGAGACGGAGAGAAAGGGGGAGAGAGAGAGAGAAAACAAGAAAAAACGCATTAGCATAAAGACGCACCAAATGCTCATATATACACTTTCTCTGGTATAGATCACAATTTGGTTAGCCCCTTGTCTATTTTTTTTTTTTCAAAAAGGGGGGTCCCTATATGAGCGAGACGCCGATTGGTTGATGACGAGCTTTGGTTTGCTCCAATAAGATCCCTCCCTGCTCTCTATTTATTGCCAGCAGTTTACAGCCTTGCTCCCTCCTCACTCAGAGCTCTGGAGCGGCTGCAGAGAGCCAGCGCTTCACTATAGGGAGACACAGCACGGACCACGGAATATAATACAGAGAGAGAGAGAGAGAGGGAGAGAGAGGGAGAGGGGGAGAGAGAGAGAGAGAGAGCACTGACAACAAAACGCATCGATGCACAGCTCCCAATGATCACACGGGCTTTGCACATCCGAGCGTTTGTGGTGATGAGAGGGAGGGGAAGCAAAAGCAAGGAGAGGAAAATATGAGGGAGAAATAGAAGCGTGAGAGAGAAAGAAGGGGGGGGGAAAGCAGGAGGAGAGGAGATGGATGAGGGAGGAGAGACGAGAGGGGAGGTAGAGGAGAATTCAAACTGGAGAAGGAGTGGGGAATCAAAGCGAAAGGACCTTGGACAGCTCTCAGTTGCAGCAGCAGCCTTGGCATCCGGAGACCCCCCCTCTCCCTCTCCTTTCCCTCTTTCTCTCCATCCTCCATCCATCCTCTCCTCCTAGTGCGTGTGTGTGTGTGTGTGCGCGCGCGCGCGCGCGAGCGTGTGTGTGTATGTATGTGTTGGAGGGGACACACTCGCCGCCTCGGGTTGCCGATGGCTGGAGATACAATCAACCGAGCGGACCTGGGATGGGAGATAAATTCACGGAAGCGAGAGAGAGGAAGGAAAAAAAAAAAGAAACGCGAGCAGACTCCCCGGGTGTCACGGAGTCTCCGTCGGACGGCAGCAGCAGCAGCAGATGATCATGTCCTTCACGAATCTTTTTGCGGTCTGGGCTTGCTGTTCATAACTATTAATCTGGGAAGCCCTTACCCCAAAAAGCATTTGCGGAGGGCGCAATCGCCGCGCAGAGACATCGACATCGGGAAGATCGGCTCCACTCGTGGAATTTTACAATCTTTAAATTCTTTTTTAAAGGGCTTGTTTTTTTATTTTTCTTCTCCAATTTTCTTTTCGCTTTATTGTTGTCCTTATTTACTCATACTATCCCCTTCATTGCCATAGCAGGAGCGTTTTTTTCTTTTTTGTCATGGTTGCTTTTTTCAGCCCTGCGTTTGTCTTTTTTTTTCCTAGTCAACAGTTTTCCTCCTTTGTTAGAAATTGTGGCGAAGCTCTGCAGCCACGTCGCACCCAAGTTTTGCTCCAACTCTTGCGTGCCTTGGTGTCCAGGGGAGGGGGAAAAAAATGAGATTATTTTGTTATTTTCTGTCAACAAACATGTCGTCGGACATGAAACTCCGAGCCGTGCAAGAGTATTAAGTCATGATTTCACCCAAACATACCGCCCCCCGCCCTCCCGTCCTACACTGAACGGTGACAGGGGCCCCCAGCAGAGCCGAGTGTAAACACGGGGAGACCCTCAATGAACAAGTTGCACGTGGGCAAAACAGTGGAGCGCGTGTCTGTGTGTGTGTGTGTCTGTGTGTGTGTGTTTTAGAGGGTGGGTTACCACTTTGCTCGGACGTCACTGAACCACTAACCCCCTGGAAAAAAATACGTGGGAAACACCACACACACACACACACACACACACACACACACACACACACACACACAGACGCACACACACACACACCTGTAAGCAAAGTGCATATGCAAGGGATTCCCCTACAAGGCCATCCTAACATAGAGAGAAGCCCAGATTGGCAGATGGAGAGGAGAATAAGAAACAGCTGCAATCGCTGCCTCATACACTGTCTGCGCGCGCGCGTGCGTGTATGTATGTGTGGCTTCCATGCAAATATCCACGCAGCCTCCCCTTTAACACACACACACACACACACACGGGAAACGCACACGTGTCTCCCTCCCAGTTTTGTAAATAGTAGTTAATCCACCTCAAGCATCGCCCACCACTGTTCCCCTGTCAACGTTCCCCACCGAGCACACCGAGAGCAGGGCACGACCACGTCCTCCCAGGCAGACCCACCTGATTTAAAAACAACAACAACACACAAACACACACACACACACACACACACACAAACGCAAAATACGAACCTTCAACGTCTGCAACTTAACGACTCAATCGATATATACTCACAAGTTCTGCAGCGCAGCAAAACTCTGGTCTCCACAGCTACGGCGTTATGTGAATGACGTGTGCACGCAAAGTGATCACACCGGAGAAAATAAAAGTCAGAGAGGATCATTCCTATTCTTAAAAGGCGGAGTAAAAAAGACCAGAGGAAGATACAGTTCAGCCTCGGAGGAAAAGCGCAGGGAACTTTAGTTTTTTCTTCTTCTTCTTGTACTCCGTTTGTGTCCTGTCCCACCACAGCTGCAGGGATCATCAATGTGAATAATCGTAAATTGTGCTCAAATATATTTGTAATAAGAGCCAAATGTGTGTAGTGTAGGCCTAATACTCAGAAATGACGTGCACTATGAAATATGAGCCCCCCTCCTGTTGCGATGCAGGACCCGAAAGTTACTGGCCTGTAAATTTATTGTCAGAATAAGGAAAAAAAAGCGCGTACGTCAGACTGCAGAAAGTGACGTAATTGGAATCGCAATTAAAGCGTTTAGACGGACGGCTGCTGTCTTTTGGCGAGGACGTGGAGTGGCCGGAAAAAGAACGTTAATAAGTAGCCTAATACAAAACCATGACGTGCAGCGAACGGAATCACACACCTTTATGATGATAAAGTATAAAAATAAAAAAAAACTAAACTGCCTCTGCAATTTCCGAGAGAGTTTGCGTAATGCTGCGCAAAGGATGTAGGCTCATAAACGCCAAAAAAAGGTCACGCAGGTTGTGTTGCAGGAACTAAACGTATCTTAATAGCAGGACATATGATATCACAGTGACGTTAATCAATACACATCTGGAAACGATGCAACAGACGTTATTCTCTTTAACTGGAAACCGAATTGACCTCTGACCCGTGGACTCGCTCCGCGTCTCTCTGTCGTGCGTAAAAGCGCGTAAAAGAAAAACAAAAAAAAAGACACGGTCTTGTGAACGAAGCGAGAGGCTGGTTCGTCTGTTATTTGTGTGTGAGTGTGTGTGAAGGTAGAACTTCTCCGCAGATGACGTAATTGGTGTTGTGTATGTTTATGTCAATCTGGTGCGTAAAGACGGACAACTTTTTTTTTTCCTGAAACTCACATAACCACCGGCAGCGGGTCCTAAATGTGTCCTTCGCCCCTCAGCCCCCCACATACACACACACACACACACACACACACTCATCACCTCTTTGTTGGCCTGCACGCACAAAGTTTTAGACGGCTTTCTTTCACCCTGATTGTCTTGTCTGTCTGTCTCGCAGGAACAAGAACAAAAAAGCAACGACTGAAACGAGGTGACTGGTGCGGTGTGTTGGACCCTGCTGCTGCTGCTGCTGCTGCTGCTGCTGCTGCTGCTGCTGCTGCTGCTGCTGCTGTTGGCTTTTGGAGCCTCCAGCTGTGCGATGGACAAAAAAGGGGGGACCCATGTTTTGTACTGAGGAGCGCGCAGACACAGATAGAGACACGCTGAACGTCCGACCGGCCTTCATCCTCTCCTCCTCCTCCTCCTCCTCCTCTCTGTCCTCCACCTCCTCCTCATCCCGAGAAAGGTAATTGCACAGCCTGAGATGTGTTAGAGGATGAGGATGACGTCAAACCCAAATCACCCTTTAAATTGCATTTCGCGTGAGGCTCGTAATGACTGCTCGGCGCATGCGAGCAGGAGTTTGTGCTGTTGCGTCTCTTTCTCTTCGCCTTCTCCGTTTTCTTCTCTGCTTTCGCCTTGTTCGAGGGGCCTTTAATCAACTGTAAATGCAAAGACGCCGTCGTGTTGCCCCTGTCTTTCACTACTGCCTTTAAATTGTGTTGTTTTGGTGGCTTCAGACGTTTAGTTTCCAAAGACATAAAAGAAAGAATCCCTGAAAGTAGCACTAAATTCACATTTAAATAAAAAAAAGCCTTGGTATTTACTTCTAGAGTAACGGAGGGTGTATCAGTAACTTTGCAGTCCTGTTCTGTGAGACGATCTTCCGAATGGAAGATGTATGTATTGTATCTGTTGTGGAAGGAGACATTTTGCGCATCTCGTCTTCCTCGTCGAATTTTGAATCGTGCTGCTGTTCTGTTCTGTTCATAACGCCCCCAACCCCACACATCAAATTAATATAAACGTTTTTGCTTAACTTCCAATAATGTCTGAGGAAACAGTATGTACATGCCTGTCGGTTGCCAATGAGATATTGCAAGTTTTCCGTCTAAAATCGGGCCCCTGGTTCCAGGTTTGACGCACCGGCCCGCGTTCACGCAGATGCGTTTGCACATCAAATTGTCTAAAGTGATTATAAATGTTTATTGAGGCTATTGGAGCGGGTGAAAGTGTGCGTGAATACCTTTCACTCTTGCGTCTCTACCTGCTGAAGGTGAGTCGATGATCAACGGACTGGAGCAGCATTTTTTCTTCTTTTTATTGGCACCTAGTCCCCTCCCAAAATACCTGCTATGTCACCTCTCAGTGTGAGTCATCATATCGTAGACAGTTCAGGCAACACCTCGACGTCATTTTGGATTTACTTGCCCTTGTAGCGGCGCCTGGAGTTGCTGGTGCAGCAGACTGGGTGGATTCAAAAATGATTATATTGGTATTAAAGCAAAATCCAACTCTGCGCTTGTACTGTTTGATTATTGCAGTAATTGCCTGTAAACCAGAACGTGAAACACAGTGTAAAATTGAATGTATATGTAGTGTGTATTGTGATGGCTGAGGGTCATGACCTCACTTGTTGTTCTAGACGTTCCATGGCAGCTATTTTGCTTCCTCTTAATTCATCATTCATGTGCTCCTCATTAAGCCCCTGCTTTAGGACAGGAGGTGGTGATCACTGTATGTTTGACAGTCATATGATCCTGGCTGAGTACAGCAACAAAATGGATGCTATAGATGCTGTGTGTGTGCATGTGTGTGTGTATTTTCATAAGCCAGCCTGCTGTAAATATAAAACTACACCCAGTTAAATTTTGTTTGCATTTAATCTATTGTAGTGAAAGTTTTTTCCAAATCATATAGCCAATTAATAATTATAAATCAAGGCAGTAACCTCTAATGGTATCCAGTCATGCATATAGTTTAGGATTCTACTTGTCGTGACTTCAAAACATCTGTCAGGTCAGCACGGTTGTGTTTGCGCTGCTCAGAGCTTTGGAAAATGGCGTTTTTTTTCAACTGGCATCATCTTCAAAATCAGTGTTCACATTAATCAAGATAATTCACAAAACACGCTGTCAACAGTTGTATTAAGTAGAATGTAAAATGCAGAGATGTTTCTAACGTAGATCCTGGAAAGATTTTGTTTTTTTTTGGCTGGTGAATTTCTAAATGATTTTTTTTTTAAATATGATGTGCACTGCAAATGAAACACACACACACACACACACACACACACACACACACACACACACACACACATATGTGTGTGTGTATATATATACAGCAATAAATATATGTGTGTGTGTATATGTATGTATGTGTATATATATATATATACACACACACACACACACACACACACATATGTGTGTGTGTATATATATATACAGCAATATATATGTGTGTGTGTATATGTATGTATGTGTATATATATATATATACACACACACACACACCGATCTTACCCTCGAACTATACAAATTCTGCCAAGTTGAGCCTTCACAGTTCTTAATTTATGCACATGTAGTTCATGAAACATGTTAATTCAAATGAATTCATTTTAAGTAAATCCTGAGTGTATGTGTGTGATTAATATTTTTAAACTTCCACAGCCACAGAGCTGATGTGTCCATACTTCAATTATACATTTGAAATGTATTTGATACCAGTTGGGTGTTTACTGCTGGGGTGACTTTTGCTTACTTCTCCTGACTTGTGTGACTTAATTGCACGTCTTTACAGTGATGCCCAAATTATTGCTCGTCTCATATGTGCTGAATCCAGTGTAATTATTTTTTTTCCACCACCAAATCGCTATGATCCAAGTAGGGATGCAAAATGGTCAACCGCCAGAAGGCAGTGGCGTGTGTATTTAGTATCAATTGATGTAGCGGCGCCATTTAATCACTCCATTCAACCGACAACAGTCATCAAATCATCACATGGTATTGTCAGGTCAAAATACAGCAACACTTTGTTTAGAGGGCGCACACACAACGTCATAATCTTCAGTATTTCAAACATTTACTACATTATTAAATATTGTAATTTACAGCTATGTCGGGACTGTTTATAGGACAGTTTGCCTACATGCCATCATAAATATAATAGTTTTACTCCATTCAAAGCGTAGAAACAGTGTGTCTGCACTAAATCGTGGCCCATCCTTAAATATCCACAGACAATCTTTTCCTCTTGTTTAATATAAGCTAGTGCAAAGCTATATTTAGGGAGATGACATCATGCTTAAAACTGAGACAGAGGGGCTTTGAAGACGTCGGCTATAAAAAGGCAGGCGTTACTGTCATACTAACAACATGCATGCATCACGAGGTGATGTCTAAAATAGCCTGTTTGTATTTATATATTTGTTTTTAGGGATTATTCCCCAGAGAGCAGCGTCTATTACTTTTGTTTTAACAAGCACATTTAATGTAAGCACATCTGCTCGGTCCACCTCAAACCTCCAAGTTGGATTTAAAGTCTCGCTTGAGCATTGATTTTTGTTGTGTGTTTTTTATCATCATTGGTATCACTGGTGTGTAGGCAGGCTTTACAGTCCTACTGAAATTAAATTGCTTGCTTTTGTCTGCTGTAGCGTACACATCTGCTTTGTAAATCACTTGTCCTGCATTTTCCTTGGAGGAGAAGAAAAATCAAAACCCAAAGGGGAGAAATGTACATGTTAAATTAAGATATTTGTGTTCTGTCATTCGCTCGTGTAGCTGGAGACCTCATTTCAATACGGCAAATGAAATCTTTAATACAGCAATAACGTGGCGTCTGATTATCGGCTGAGCAGGCGGTCGCACTGAGCCTGATAGCAGCCTGCTCCGCGGTGCAGGAGCCTCACATTCAGAACAACAGCTTATATTGGCTGTCTTGAGGAAGTGTCTCTCATCTAATCTCACAAACATGAACTCACATCTTGTTCGGCAACTTCGCTTTGTGAACAAACATCACAGAGAGAAAATACTAAGTAATAAATAAACTGCTCAGCTGCAGCTAGCATATAAACATACCAGGCTTGGGCGATATCCAAAATTTGTGTGGAATATATAAAATCAGCAGAAAACTGACATTGAGTGTAGATTTATTGATTAAAATTCAACTAAGCAATACATTTTAAAATGATATTTAAGTAACAGCATTGAGAATTTGACCAACAGGTAACGTTAGCGAAGTTGACGAGTGGGTTAGCTTAACCAACCAATTTGGAGAAATACAGGTTTAATAAAAGTTCAACATATTCAACTTTTAACAGAGCGATGCTGTTCAGCGCGAATGGCCCAATAGGATATTATCACAGGAGGAATAAAAAAACAAAACGCAACAATACAATTCTGTTGTTGTATTTTATGTTTCAGTTATTTTCTCTGCAGCTTCAGTTTAAAAGAACCGAGAGTTGCAGCAGCTCCTGCAGTTACAGCAGTACATTGTTAATGAAAATGAAACAAATGAAGTAGCAAAAAACAAAAAGACCAAAAAATAATCTGTTATTTTGAATTTTTGAAAAAATATTGTATATAGTAGAAATATCGAAAGTTGACGCAAGCCTAAAAAATGTCACTTTGGTCCTGTTAGATGCTGGTTTGGGATTTGCTCTTCAAAATCCCTGTTGGGGCCACATTGTCTGACAGCTAATGTCATTTAAACAAGGTGGTTAAGACAAAAGGAGCATTTCATATTGTTTCTTGATCATTCTAACAATACAAACTATCAATAATACATTTAAATATATATATTTACTACAAAGAATCAGGATTTCAGGTAGACTTCAACTATGCCCTCCATATTATAGCCCTCCTTCCCTTCCCACAAAGAGACTAAAACCAACAATGAAAACCAACACATCACCTTTGTAGAAAACACATACACCTATGCAACAATAGTTAGACATTTTTGGAAATGCTCTTGTTTATATACCAAAAAAAGATGATCGCTGCTACTGGCATGTTTATACAATAAATATGTGACAAGAGTCCTGAAAACACACAGCGGCCAGCTAAGATGGAATATAGCACATATACACTAAAAAAAGGAGATATAATGAGATAAGCTAACCTAACTGGCTGAAAGATATCAATCAATCAGTCAATCAATATTTATATAGGCACTTTTCATTGATACATGATTACCTTTTTTGACTCAGACTGTAGTTGGAGGTGTGTTGTTTAGTCTTTCTTAAATTAAAAGAAAAAAATACAAAAGAAGACACATGCAGAAATTGGCATGAATGCCTCAAATTTACGGAACATGTTAAATATGGAATGAGCAAAAAGCCCCCATCACACGGTGTTTTCATGCTGTTTTTTGGTTTGAGAAGTGTGTGCTGACAAATATAGATTGATCTGTCCAAGAGCACTGGAATAACTGAGTAATAAATGAGTTCTTCTTGCAAGTGGTATTTCCCTATTAAATCAGAGAGAATGAGTACCTTGAAAACTGGAGGAGGACCAGCTGTGGAGTGGAGGGTTTTAGTCACAGAGCTTGACATTTTTTCATGACCTAACCCTGGGATAAACTGAGATTTAAGTCAGTCACACAGGACTATTTTCTTTTCTTTTTTTTTTTTTTTTGAGCAAGTGTATCAGAACCTCAAAATTAAAAATACTTTGTCAATCAGACTTAACCAGCTTATTTACTTTAACTTAAACTGTAAGACAGCCGTCAACCGTGTAGTGTAAAACGGGTGTAGATAACACTTTGCAGTTGTCCTTGTCTACAGAACATTAGCTTTAGAGGTTTGACCCGTTTCATGTAGTGTGATATTGAGTCTGTAAATGTGAAAGTATTCATTAGCTGGATATGTCTGGATTCCACTGTGTTAAATTATATCTGAGAATAAAGAGACTAGTTCCATCAAAAAATGTAATCATTTCAGAATGTAAATTCCGGTGGAATTTTACTCTCGATATACAGTAAAAATTACATATAGTTAGTTAAAAAGCAATACATGTGCACATTGTTCTGCAGGGGATAGAGGTATTGAATATATAAAGCCCCTTTTTGTCTGGCACGTGTCTGCATTACACTCAAAATATATTTTAAATTAAGTAGCAAAAAAAAGGCTAAGTTTTGTTTTAAAAAAAAAATACAAATGCTTTCCTATAAATGCTGACTAAGGAAATTTAAAGTTTTATACCGTGCATTTAGGTATATTGTTTGTCTTGTGATGATCCTTGACTGGGATTTGTGTCTTTTCCTACGTGTATGTTGTCTGTGATTGAGCCTATGTTGAGGCTTTTGGCGTTTCTTGAGATCTTGATCTCTTGGTGTTGAGAAATGGATGGTTCTCTCCCTCTCAGCATTTGAATTGGGGAGAGGAGGTGTGTGTTTGCGCGTGTGTGTGTGTGTGCGTGCATATGTATGTGTGTGTGTGTGTGTGTGTGTTTGGTGGAGGGAGTGTATCGTCACCACTTCTGGTCGTGACTCACAGCGCACAATGCTTTTCGCTCCTCTCCCGAGCCCTTTATTTATTTTTAGCTGAGCAACGTTTTATACGCCCGGGCTGTAGGCCTGCACACAAGATGACACACACACACACACACACACACACACACACACACACACACACACACACACACACACACACACACACACACACACACACACACGGGATGCAGAACATACATCTGTGCATCTTTGCACCATCATAGAGGTCAATCAGTTTCTCTCTGTCACAAACATCAAATTCACGTTTAACAGATATCACAGCATGAATGTGTGTGTGTGTGTGTGTGTGTGTGTGTGTGTGTGTGTGTTTGTGGGATGTCATGATGTCAAGATACAGCTAGACACCAGTTTTGCTGTGTCCATTGTTCGATCAAATTGCTCCAAATTCAGCTGTTTCCGCACATGAGCTAAAAGTGAAATTTGGCTCCAATGATTCATATTTTCAGATGAATTTGCTTTATTTCTGCAGTATTGTTTAACATTTATTTCACAGTGTCCATTTCTGATTGGTCCAGCTTGAGAGTTGGTTGACTCTCAGAATCACCTATGAGATGAATGTTGAATAATGCTTGTTCTGCCTTGCGATGTGATTTTACAATGGCTGAGGAAGATGCCTTTTAGATTGAAACACTGCAGAGTTAATACAACTGGGAGCTTTAAATACACTGTATGGATCTTTAGTTGGATTTTTGATCCAGCACTGGTGGAAATATTTAGGACATGTGTACCCTACGCCCAGTTTGCTTACACTTTTGTGAGCACGGTCGGCTAAAGAGATGAGGGATTTGTGCTTAACTCAAGTTCATGTTTTATTTGTATTGCTCGATATCACAAATCACAAATAAAAAATGTTTCAGTTGAAAATATGTTACATGAATTAAATCTTTCCAAAATATTCAAAAAAGCTTTGATAGTGCTTTGATAGTATGATGGGACATGCCTTACATTAAAATATAATTACTGAAATGCTGTTGAAACAGTTGCGTGCAGCTATTCTTCTTTACACAGATCAAAATGACTTTACTGTCATATTAAAGGTTGTTGGAAAAACAGTAGCAGAGATTTAGAGACAATGACTGCAATACTAATACGTTTTACTGTAACATATTGTTTGAGTTTAGGTTGGACGTGTTTGGGTTAGAATGTAACACTGTGTGAATTTACAGTTTTAAGGGTCGGTTCACTCAAATGACCAATAATCGATTCATTAATCGATTCTCTTCATTATTTCTTGAGGTAGTTTTGGTTTTGTTGTGGAAGCTTGAAGCGCTGAAAAAAAAGACAATTGAAAATCAAACAGCAGCATCTCTTTACAGAGTCGGTGTGTCTACTCCTCTAAAATCGCTCACACTGCGGTCTGTGCTTACCTAGAACAATTATGTGTTTTTAGTTTTTAGAAGTAATTTTAGAGTTGATTTTTATTAATGTAACTACTCAATGTTGACGGCATGCGAATTTCAACCAAAACCAGAACTATCTGAATGTTGAGATACTACTCGAGAAAGTAGAAAACCAAAATCGCATCTCTTTATTTATTTACCTTCTGTTCAAATATTCCGCTTCACTCATAATTAAATTGATTGCCCTCACTAATACCTCCGCTAAAGCAAAAACTTGAAAGAGCTGAAACTCAAAACTCAAGAATAGACTATTCTGCCATTGCAAGTTGTTTTTATGGCTAAAATGCATTGGTAAAAACTGAAGTCATGATAGAACAAAACACTCCACGCAGTCAGCAACACAAATATGGGAAGTCACCACCTCGGATCTTAAGCAATTTCTTTGTGCTGTGTATATTAGGAAAAAGGTTAGTTTGCTAACTAATTCTTTAAAATTAGCTCTTCAAATGAGTTTGAGTGGAGGGAATCCGATCAAGATGGCCGCTACAGGGGGAAGGATAAAAGCTGCATGTACAATAACACTTGGGTGTGTGTGGACTTGATAATTTAATCTAATCCATTCGTCTTCATCGCTGCCCCGTAAAAATAACTCCTAGCTGCTTTCCTCTTCTCCTCTCCCCTTTTTTAAATTTTGTTGCCTCACATTTTTTGTGCCTTCTTCTGTTTCCTTCCTTCCTTCCTTTTCTTTTTGCCTCTTTCTGTAAGTTTCTGTCTCGCTTGTGATTGCTCTCTGTCGTCTGTCTCACGCCGTCTCCATCTTCCTCGCTCATTCACCCCGTCTCTCTCTCTCTCTCTCAGGCGCCCGAGGTGAGGATTGACAGAGGGGAAATCCTGACTGACTGAAACCTCGGCTGATGACTTCTCCTCTTTTCCCTCTCTCTCGCTCTCTCTCAGTCTCACGCACAACGACATGAACGTTTTCCTGCCTCTTCTTCCTCATCTTCACCTCGTGTGTCTCTCATGTCTTCATCCTATAGAGCCACCCTTCCCCTGTGTGGGGTCTTTAGGTGACTAACACACCCTACCCTCTCATTGTATTAATACTAATGACAGAAGTAATAATCTGGCTCCTCTTTATTGCAAGATATATGTTATAGTCATAAGAAAGGGGAAAACTTTTTCTAAATATGTTTAAAATGTTGAATTCTGAAATGCTTCACAGACAATCTGTGGTGATTGAAAGATGAGAAAGTAAAAAACAGTGTCACTCTATAACATTAAGATACAAGAATATATGTTAAATGTTAGAACATATCTTCCTTTTCTGGGTGTTTTACTTAATGGACACAATGCAGTGTGTGTTTTGTCCCCAGTTTTGCAGAATTGTGTCAAATCAGGAGATTTCTGCTCACTCATAGTCTGGGTGTTTTCCTGTTTCCTGCTTTCAACATACAAACCAGAGCTGCTTTTTAGTATTTCTCATCTTGAGAATTAAAAGATCTCACAGAGATTAGGATATAGAATGTATTGCACTGTGTCTGTCAGTAGATGAGGTTGCATGTGATCCACTCCAAAATGCACACTTTTGAACTTGTAAATTGAGTTTATTGCCAATTTAAAACAATTGCACTCCTGATCTGACATAGTGTGACATGCATTTCAGTTTATTATTAGAGAGGTGATCAGATTTGATAATATGTGCAGCGAATTAAACACAGGGCATTTTAATTCTAAATATATTTTTGTATGTTTTTACGTAGAAGTGGATGCATGCAACCCCCCCAGGCCTGAAGTGACGGCAACACAACGGGGAAGGGCTCTTTACTGACACCAGGTATGACACTGAACGTCTCACAGAACATTCTGACTTTTACACAGTTTGTGCATTTTTAATCTGGCAAACCAGCGCAAGCGTTTTCCCCTGCTGATCAGATCTTTTTGGATATTTTTAATGTTGGTGGTAATTTATCATCATGTCACTCTAACAAGTCACTCTTTATGAAGGAGTTTAATCATTAATTAATGCTTTTATTTGTTGTCATAAGCCAGTGATAACAATAACTTTTGGGATTTCCAGGTTTTGGGAAGAAAAAAAAAACTCCTCCAGTGTCACATTTGTTTTATCTTACATTTTTTAGATCGTCGATAGATTGTTTAACCTGCAACACGTCTGGACCAAAATGTATCTACAAATAACATTTTATTAATAATTAGACCTTATTGAAGCTTACACATGATATACAAAGCATTAGGCAATTATTTATAAAGCCAATAATTAAGCATATAAAAAAGATGTTTTTTTTTTTTGTAGATATATATGTTTTTACTCAATACATGTCCCCTCTCAAGTGTTGCTTTTCCATTTAACATTCTCTGTAGCCTAACCTTATTTCCCTCATGATGCGAATCTTACACACACACACACACACACACACACACACACACACACACACACTTAAATAAGGGAATTATTGATTGTAGATCTGTTTGTGTTTGTGGTCAATTGTGATTCCTATTCAATTAAAACATTTCACATAACTCACACAACTGGTCTGCTGCTTATTTATGGCTCATGACAATTAATTTTAATTGACTTTTTAGATCATTTTCAACCAGGTACTCTCGTACTTACTCAGGTTTGAAAGTGGAACTTTTACTAAAATATAACTTTTGAGTACTTCTACCACCTCAGCTTAAGAAGAACTTCATGAAATGACTGACTGATTATGTTTTCTCGGATTTACTTTTTTGAGAGGATAGTCTCATGAAGTACAAAAAATGGATAGATATGTGGCTGGGTTGACATTTCTCCTATTTAATTAATTAATTAATTTCATGAGACACACCCTGTAGACTTACCTGATACCTATGTGATAGTTTGCTAACTATTAAACAAGCTGACATCCAACACTAAATCTATAAGATACGCTGTGTTTTTTTTTCAGATACTGGTGAGAAATACAATCCAAAAAGTACATGAGTGTGAAGGTTTAACAGAAACCATAACATAGGACCGTGTCTATTAATAGACAGTGTTGATTAAACTTAAATTTTTACTTTTATTGCAGTAATCGTCAGATAAATAGCAGAAACAGATGATTCACATCACAAAGTAATCTACCAGGAAGGCTTCCCTACAAATACTTGATTGGCCAAATGGGGCCATGTTCTGTGTGTTCAAACACTTAATGCAAGACAACAGACAGATACACTTATCTATGCTGTGAAACTATATTTCATATATTCTGATATTTGGTTACTTTACCTTGCAACTTTTGACTCCAATTATTCAGTTTACATAATATTGTAACTTAAACTTTAATGTCAAAAATTACAGACTACTGGATACAGCTATCTAGTGTATAACACTGGTTTGTGGTAATCGGTTAAGCACATAATCACAATCATAATTGACAATTATGCACTTTGCAATATACTGCGGCTTCTAACATTACTTCACATGCAGGAAGTGACTTTTATTTTTCAGGTTATTTTATCAGGCAAAAGTTAATATCTTTTAGCTAAACAAAAAAAAAAACAGCTCTGCACCAAAATATGAAGTGGTGTGGGCACATTTCCGGACGTGTGGTGCAATGTGTGTGTGTGTGTGTGTGTGTGTGTGTGCCCACGCACACACAGCATCATAGGGCAAAATGCCATGTCAGTTTGGATCTGAGGTTCCTGCTCTGTGCCAGACTGTCCTGTGTCAAACTCCCTCCTGGTCTCTCCACACTTTAATCCCAGACGTACAAAACATCCAGTACCTATGAAATCCACTCTTCCACCAGTTAATTATTTATTTTAGAATTTACACAAATATATGAAATAATGGGGTGGCGCTGTGGGTAGTGCTGTCACCTCACAGCCGAAAGGTCGTAGGTTTAAGGACTTTTTCTCCGTGGAGTTTGCATGTTCTCCACTGTGTGTTCTCTCTGGGTTCTCTGGCCTCCTTCCACACATCGAAAACATGCTTAGGCTAATTGGAGACTCTAAATTGCTTGTATGTATGAGTGTTTGAGTGAATGGTGTGTGCCTGAGACACTGAGATTGGCTCAAGCAGACCCCTGTGTCCCTAGTGAAGAATAAACGGGTTTAGAAAATGGACGGATGGACTTCTTCACATGGGAATGTGATTGAGAATCAACTGAGTTGGTAATGGTTCCTTTTAACAAGCTATAAACAATTAAACTAATCTGGAAATGGTTCACTTGATAAACACTAGGAACACTTTAGTAAAGAAAAAGAGGCTGTGAGGAATATCTTCAGTGTACATGACTTATCCTTATTAGCTTGTGTCTGAAGATGGTTTGTGGGCTTAAGTTTGGCTGGATGAGTGCTAGCCCAAGCTGTATTACAATACTTACTATATATATAATTACAACATAGTGGCTACCTCAGTGTTGTTGTAGTATCAGGTCTTGCTAGATATACCAATTCTCTTGGTCATTTGTGCTTATGGCCATATGAGATTTCCAAGATAAGGATTCATCAAGCAGAACACCAAGTGCATGTAGTACGACACATGTAGTATGCACATTACAGGAATGTTAGTTACAAGTTTAGACAAGGAGTTAAAAATCCCTAATTTAAGACCAAAACTCAAAATGAAGTTTGTTTATTCAAGTTCTGCATTTAACACCATAATGATGATAAATACTGTATATAAATAACAGTGGCTCAAGAACTGAACCTTGTGGTACACCACATTCTGTTGAATTCTATAATTGATACAATAAAACTATGCCAAGTATCTTTGATGATCTAAAAAAATGCAGACCTGTACCTGTCCCTGTATGAACTGTGTAAATAATAATGTACTTAATAATTATTACCTGCAGAGGAATCTTTTAGACAGATTAAGATAGGACTGACAGGAGTGATAGATAGAGGACTGATAGATCGAATCTTGGAGGTCAGTGTTTAACCATTTTTTAAATAATAATTAATTAATGAGAGTTTAATTAATTAAATGAAGCCCTATCAACCTTAAATTCATAACTGCTTGCGCTTGTTATTCTCAGGGATACAATAGTTTGTTCTCCATCATTTTTGACCACTAATACAAACTTAACTATATTTTGATATAGATTTGATTAAAGACCAGACACTGTTCAGCAATATCCATAAAACTCCTGACTTCTGACAAACACATTAGTAAAGACATTGTCTTTCAGGGTGTTAAAAGTTTGTCACTGTGGTTGTGGATGTTGCTAAGTCAGTATTGAATACAGGTGAAATTTGTCAATATCATGTCTTTTTCGTTTTTAGTCCGTCTTAGGGTTGAGATATCCGCTATCCGGCATCAGAATAAGCATTGTCTTTAATCAACCATGTTTCAATTATCTCTATTACATTGCGAGAGAAGTCGAGGTTGGTCCACACAAAGGCATAAAGTATCATAGCTATTTGGCAGGCTGTGAACATTGATGTGTGGATGGGAAAAGTCCCTCTTCATTTTTGGAGGTTAATAGAAGATTTAAAGTTGCTCTCATGGCAGCAATCAGATGTTCTCAAAGAGAGTTGTTTTAGTCAAACAAACCTGTTTGGGACAGGGAAATTATAATATATAATTCCCATATTTATTTTGGGATTGTTGGAAATTATTGGAAAAGTTGTCCATTAAGGGAACATTTGCTTCATTATATACTATCTATTTTCACTTAATTTCTCTCGCTCTCTCTTTTTTTCTCTTTCATGTTTCTTCTGTCTTACTCATTGTACAATTTGTCTATTTATACTATGTAACAGCCCCCCCCACACACACACACACACATACACACACACACACACATGTACACACACTGTTTTGGTGTATGAGTCAGAGAAAAACAGCCGGATCGTCACATAGGTGGAAAATGATTCAGGAAAGCAGCGAGGAGGTGAAGGTTTGGTAAGGGGTCACTCATGTGGCTCCTGATGTTAAAAGAACACACACAGACACAACAAGCACAGCAGTGCATGTCCGGACGTCATCGGCGCTGTGACGGCTGCTTCTTTGGCCGCGTAGACGCAGGTGAACAAAGCTTCACAGCACACGCTCAATTCAAAGCATGCACGCATGAATAGAAATGTACAGTATTTTACCAATTTTCTTTTTATTTCCATAACCACATGCACACACACACACACACACACACACACACACACACTTTAAGCAGTACATATTTCCTGGGATAATTGTGTGATGCTGTTGGACAAAACTATTGAAACTCTGTGAGGTACTTATCTATTTCTATTCTTCCTATTTTTTTTTCAAGTTTTAAACAGCAAGAGCCTTTTAGCAACAAGCCTAATTGAAAGTGACACCAAACTGTTCCCACTGTTACTGAAGACCTGAGATAAACACACACACACACACATGCAGAGGAATATACACACACAAACACACACTCACACACATTCACATATGTCAAGAATTCACAATTTCACAAGTAAGTTCTCACTCGTATGCTGACGCACTCATGTTGACACTCACTGACTCATGCTCACACATTTCTCCTCTCATGATCTAGCACACACACACACACACACACACACACACACACGCACACACACACACACACACACACACACACACACACACACACACACGCATACATGTACACTTTCACATAAATTTATTTTCATCATTTAATTCCCATTTTGCCATTAAAAAAGACTTTTGTCAATTACCGTCAGTCATTCATTATTTTTTTCAATTCCCAAACAAAACATTTACAGTAGTATGTTTGGGTGGATTTTTATTAGATCCAAAAAGAAACTTCTCCCTCGCCACCTTATCAGCTATTTCCTTTTACAGTTTGAAATTTTGAAGTGTAAAAAAAGGACTTTTACTCAGGTTTATTTCAAGATATTTAAGGAAAAGTATTTTGACTCAGTGTTATTGGGCAGGTTTTCACTTTGTAAAACAGGTGAATCAGATTATTTAAAACATTATTAAAATTTAGTTTACAGTGCTAATGTTTTAAATGTTTAAAAGAAAATTCAGTCAGTCATTTCATGAAGTTCTTCTTAAGCTGAGGTGGTATAAGTATTCAAAAGTTATATTTAGTAAAAGTATAGTTACTCTATTTCAATAAATGTGTAGTGGTTCCACATTCAAACCTGAGTAAGTACAAGAGTACCTGGTTAAAAAATGATCTAAAAAGTGAATTAAAATTAATTGTCATGAGCCATAAATAAGCAGCAGACCAGTTGTGTGAGTTATATGAAATGTTTTAATTGAATATGAATGACAATTGACCACAAACATACACAGATCTACAATCAGTATTCCCTACACCTTATTTAAGTGTGTGTGTGTTTGTGTGTGTGTGTGTGTGTGTGTGTGTGTGCAGCTAAAAACAATGATGTCAGTTATCTCCATGATCCCTTATTCCAAAAGTTAATTAATACCACATAAAGTATTTGAAACTGAATGTTAAAAAGATGGCAATGATAAAATGTAATTCCTCTGTTTTATTATGTTATCCCCATGTTTACTCTGTATCCTTGATACTTGTCCTACAACACAACAGATAGATACAAAAAAGCAAAAAAACTAAAAATAGCGTGAGGTTTTTTATTTGTGTGAGGGTACAACACAAATAAGAAAGTTCAGTATTTTAACTTTAATATTTTCCTGTGTACATCCAACTTAAATTAGTCTTAATAGTTGTGTGCAACTGTAAAACTATAAAAGGCAACCACTGCAATCAAACCTTTTTTCCAAATGGATTTGACACCAAGTGAAACACATGTGTTCACGTTGTGGTCTGTGTTCTCGACATTAAGTAATTTATATGTTCAACCCGAAGCCCAAAAGCAAGGATTTAGATTTTACCCCAGTGAGTAAATGATGTGTGCTCTTTACCAAACTACTGCAGCTCTTCACTTATTCTAATAATAAATAGATTTTTTATTGCAATTTACCTATAAAATGTCCTCAACAGTCAAAATAACATAATTAATCACACAAATGTGGATATAGTTAGAAACACACACACACACACACACACACACACACACACACACACACACACACACACACACACACACACACACACACACACACACACACACACACACATTGTGAATCAAGACACCAATTCATAAAATCACAATCAGAAAGGCACAAAACATCTGAAATGCATCAAAAACATCTCCATATAAATATAAAAAAGACAGAACACTTCATATTAGGAGAGACATAGAAAATACTTTTTATAAGGAAGAACTGTGTTCCTAAAGATCACAGATGACAAAGGGCAGATGTTATATCTCACAAGTAGATTTAGAATGAAGTATTTTAGAAAAGAGGGTTAAGAACAGAGGTGAGGGAAGACACAGGTACGTAACTAGACAATGAACTCTGTACAAAGTCAGAGAAACGGTTTGAATCAAAATCAACATTTAGGCCTATGGGGATGAGGGTATTTAAGGAATAGATCCAATAAACAATGAAAGAGAGGCTTATTGGATCTATTCCTTACATATCCTTGTGTCTAATGGCTTAAATGTTGATTTTGATTTAAAACCCTTTCCTTGACTTTGCATAGAGTTTATCGTCTACTCTGTTGCTGTTTATATAACCAATTGTTTTTTTCTATGTAATTTTTTCTAAGATATTTTATCTGAATCTACTTGTGAGATATAATGTCTTCTTCCTTGTTGTGTCCTCATTAGGAACTGAGTCGGAGCCATCAGTAATATTTTCTGTCTCCTGTGGATTAATAAGACTGTATTTTAGACTCTTTACCTGTCTTCTGGTGTTTATATAAAGGTGTTTCTTGATACAAACTATTGATCTAATGTTTTTTGCCTTTCTAATATGACATTTATGAATCAATGACTGATATAAATGTGATTGAGGACACGCTCACACGTGTGTCTGATGCCCTGTATAATGTTGTAATGTTCCTTTAATTCTTTTTCCTTAATCGTTTTCACACTTGGCTGTGTAGCACATCCTCGTCCTCACAACTCTTCACACGGTTTGCTTTGAAACAAGCACTTGAGCACATGAGTTAACCTTTGGTGCAAAAGTGAGTCATGCTGCCGTCCTCCTCTCCCATAACGCTATACTTTGATACTCAATAGATAGAATGAAAAAGCATCAAATTCAGCATATTTCCATCCTAAAATCAGATTTTTGTGAGGTTTTGAACTTAAAGTTTTGAACAGGGTATCTGAATGTCTGCAGACTTCTCCATAGACGTTTATAGAATGCTGCTGACTTATCATGCAATGCAAAAACATACACAGTTTAGATAACATTCATAGTTGACTGATGTAGTGAAAAACACGTTATTGAGCAACGTGTGAAAATGGTTTTGGAAAAAAAAAAAACGAACAAACCTTTTCTTGCATCTTCACTGCATCTTCCCTTTATGTCACTAATGACTTAAAAACAGTTTTAGAGTACAGATTTAGTGTTTATTGTACAGTAACTTCTAGTTAAATGTTTAAACATATTTTAAAAAAATGTTATCTTTAACCTGTTGCTTTTTAGCTGCTCACTTCATTTAGTTTCCAGATGTTTGACTCTCAGACAAAACTATATATGATTACACATGTCAGTAATATCTGTTGCTGCTGTTTTTTTCAAAGTTGTTTAACATCTCTTTTCCCTCATCTCATGCTAGTTGCACTCCCATCCTGATTCCCACTTTAGTCGCATCACTTTCTTGATAAAGAAAGCATTCATCAGTCACTTCAGTTGCCTGAAACTGAATTCTGATACAACCAAGTTCAGTAATTATTCATTTATCTTTTGCAGCTAATGATGATTTAAAAAAAATGAAATTGTGTATAAAACAAACACCAGTAACATGAAATGTGAACTAGTATAGATCCTCTCAAATCCTGTTAGACAGAAATGTGAGTCTCCTGTTTTTCAGCACTAGAAAGTTAGTGTGTTGGTCACTTAAAATCTTCTTTTTAAAGGAAGTGCATGTTTTATGGAGATTATTTGAGGTTATTTTAGCAAAAGTAACATTGTTCATTGTGTCATTAGTGTTATATTGATCTGATCTCAATAATGAAAGGCAATTTACAACCTTTTTTGTATATATATATATATTGGCTGAGACATGTTTAACTAACTCATTTTTCCTCCCTCTTCACTCACATTTCCTCGTCATTCTTTAATTATCCGTAGTTGGGGAGAAGGAAAAGAGGACGACTGCCTGAATATAATATGATGTGTCAAGTTGCTTTGCTACAAATCTATTGAAAGTCGTTTTCCAGGAAAACAAGACAAGCCGATCTGTTTTCAGTTAACAGTCGGGCACTCGCTTGGTTTATTTAGTCAGTTTTGAAACTCTTTCATGAGCAAAAATTCAAGAAGGTTGCTTAACACATTGTGTCACAGAACATCAGACTTTGAAATAATGGCAACGACAGAGTAAACTTTACATTTGACATGACACATTTTGCATTCTCAGCTTTTATTTTTAGACAAGACAATACAGCATGAGACACATGTCTCTCCCAACAGCCACATACAGTAAACAATTATATAAAATAAACTTCTTATATGTATATTGTGCATGTTACCTCATGTTTATGACTGTCTTTATATCTTCTTTTAATTAAATTCATTGAGCATTGATCTTTTAATAAATTGTGATATATAAATAAAATCTCACACTCAGACACTCACACAAAATTTCAAGAGAAATGCAAAATGGCAATTCATGCTGAGAGGTCTTTTGTGATCAGACTGTGGTAAATAAATGATATTATGAGTGTTAGTGGAGGTTCTTAGTCGACAGCTAATTGACTAAAGAAACAAAGAAAGTTTTGCAGGGTCACATCAACCTTTTCTCTAATATTAAGTTACTGTGGATTTTTATTTTTAATCATACATATAAAGTTTTAGTTTAAAAAACAGTCCAGGTCAGTGTTGAGGGTGTGTGTGTGTGTGTGTGTGTGTGTGTGTGTGTGTGTGTGTGTGTGTGTGTGTGTGTATGTTAAATTCATTGAAAAAGCTAAATAGAGACATTGAATTATATAGAAAAGAAAGCATTCTGTCCTCTTTTAAATCTTGTCTTTGCTCTTCTGTGTGTGTGTATGTTTTTTAGAGTAACAGGATCATGATCAGGGCAGCGCTTCTCGCTCTTAAAGCCCAAACCAGCGGCTGTGTGTCATCTTGATGATGTAAAGCAACAATTTAGGATCATTTTGATTAATGTGCACCCAGGATAAAAGGTAAATGCATGCTGGTCAAACTAAGTTGCAAATAAAAATACTTAAATACTACATGCATAGAGGAGAACATGTAGTAATCTTGAGAATACCTAAATAATCACAGCAAATGTGATTATGTACCACTCATCCTAACAGAACTTCATGCTCAACCCACGATGATGGTTAATAACAGGCAAGTCCTATATAACCCTTAAAGTTATTTGCTGTAAGAGGTGAGTTGAAATTAAAAGAAAAAGTCTGCAGCAGATCGTGCAAAGATACTAATAATTTAAGTTAATTCCCTTCTTTCAGCCTACACACACACACAAGCTTTTTTATCTCTGTTACGTCAGGATGTGGCTGGATGTTTGTCTGCTTTCATAGAGGCAACAACTCTGGAGTTTGAACGTCTGTTGAGTTAATTTTAGACACCTCAGCACGCCAGGACACACATTAGTTTGTGGGAAGTTGAAAGTTTACAATTAAAATACTATAGTAATGTTAGAACAATACAAATATTCCCCTCTTTCCCACACTAGCCCCCATTGTTATGCACATGTACTAATGTTAATATTTGTTTCTTTGTTTTAAGGAAAAATCATTTTCAAACCTTCATTAATAAGCAAAAGCTGATTGATAGTATGATAAAGACATTCAGAAAATGTTTAAGTGTAAAAAGGTGATTGTCTAAAATGTCAGAGCTTTAAATTGAATATCTCAACCCAAGTTTGCATGAATAGAACAAAAGAGAGATCTTTTTTCAACTCCTAGTTCCTGTTTCAAATTTTCAATGTAACCCTCTTATCATGTACATGACATTATTAGAGGGTAAATTTGACTTGATTTCTCTTTTAAAGCCTGTAGAGTAAAATCATATCAAAAACATCATCACATCTTGAGGGAAAAGAGAAATGACAACAGGCACATGACAACAACAAGGACTTTTTGCAACTCTTCTGAATGTAAAAAAAGGACCAGTTTTCCCACATTTTAGATTTTTAAATGTAATCTCATATACAGCCATATCTTAACTGCATGTTTATGACAACAAGAGGAAGAAGGAAAACTAACTAACTAAAAGGCACCTTCAGATGTCAGATAAAAACTTTAAAAAGTGCATTTTCATGTTACCTTGGTTGTCTCAAACACTTATTGACAAAAGATACACACTGATAAACAGGTCAAGTCTACCTCCAAGATCTTAAAAAAGGAGGAAAAAAAATGGAGATCTTTGAAGATGTAAGTCAGCCATTTTGTTGTGACCACTCGTGTGAAGGCTGCTGCCGAGGTGCCAGTGAATCATAGAAAAACTCTGTCTGCCTTGTTAGTTCCCATATCTGCTTTAGCAGTGTCTTTCTTTATTTTTCGCATATTAATTTATCTCTCTAGGAAAGCTGGTTACAGAAGCCTTTTCTCTCGGCGAACACTCCTCATGTCTAACAGAAAATGGCTGACTGCACAGCTGAAGGCAGCAGGCAGCACAGAGGCAGAGCTGCACCGTGCAGGCTGCTGTAGACACATGTTCATGTTCAACTTTGACATGGAACTCGTGCTATTCTAGGCAATTTGTGCTTTCAAAGGAGGGAAATTAGACGAGAGGAACAAAGCTGCACATATTATTCAACTTTGTATTTATAAAATGTGTGTTTTCTTTAAGAAAAAAAAGTGATTTAATGCATATATCACATTTCATTGCAGATAAGAATCAATGAGCTTAACATTGAAATGCATACTGTGACAAGTAACAGGCAAAGAGCAACACACACACACACACACACAATATTATTTGGAGGCTGATATAAATCAGTATGATCAAAACTCCTGGTTTATATGTATATATATACTTTTTTTATTTGGGCAATAATATAATTTACATAAAATCAGACTTTTATTTAAAAATTGTAAAAGTCAAGATTTCTAATAACAGCTGTTGTGGTCTCTGACTGCAGTTTATATATCAGTTGCATTTTATCTAGGTCCTCATTGTTGTGTGTGGGCTCGAGTGTATTTTTATGTGTGTGAGTCTCACTTTATGTGATGTATGTCATGTATGTGTTGAAATGCTGAAAATAGATAGACAGTTGTGTGTGTGTGTGTGTGTGTGTGTGTGTGTGTGTGTGTGTGTGTGTGTGTGTGTGTGGTGAAACTCACATTGTGTCTATTCCTATGACATGACCTCACTTTTTTATGCTTGCATGCACATTTAATTGAATGTGTGCATTTTGGATATATACACTTTATTGTACTATACTCTTATTAGTTTACATTTGAGTGTATGTGCGTGTGTAAGTATTTGTGTGTGTGTGTGTCTCATGGCAGCAGATGCAGAATCATTCTTGCCAATAAGAGGAACTGTGAGCAGTCTGTCCTGTGGGCGGTGGGGACTGTTAAAAGCGGGACCCCCGTCGCTGGCGTCCTCCCCTTGTTACCTACTCATTTACAGACTGGTGGTTTATTAATTACAATCCCAACTTCATGCATGTGTTAACTCCCTGCTTCGGGGCGGGGGAACAACTTAGTGGCTGTTTTGACAGCTTGTTTCTCCTTCGAAAAACAACATTTGTTCACCTTATTTGTAGATATTAAATATGTTCTCATGAAATACTATATGTGCCATTGTGTTCTGTTTGATTTTCAGGGGCAAATGAATGCGAGAAGAGAGAAAGAGGGGGAAAGGAGAAGACTCAGAAAACAATGAGCGTTGACCCTGGCAGGGAGGGACCAGGCGATCAACCGGCACCCTTTTGTTTCCCCCAAGTTGCACCACCTGAAACCCTGAAAGTCAGGCCGGTTTGACTGGGACACACCCGCCCCCCTTTTGTCCGCTGAGCCAGAGAAGGTAAATGGGTGTGACGTTGATTTCTCAAGTGTGAATGGCCCGACTGGTTAAAATAAATGTAGATCATTTTAAATGAAAAGAGCCTCCATTCTAGATGCTTTCAATCAGAAGTCAGCTCTTAATTCTAGAACACCTTGTTTGTTAAAACTAGGCAGAAAAAAAATCACAGGTAAAGAGAAAGGAGGATACATTTGAGTGTGCAATGTGCAAAGGGAACTCCTGTTGTAGTAAATCTGTTCAAACAAATGTCAAATTCAGACTCGACGGCCGTGTTGTGTTAATCTTTAGATTGTCTATGTAAATTTGAGGATCTGCAGCTGGAGAAAGAGGAACAGAGAGAGAGAGAGAGAGAGAGAAGGGCGGAAAACAGGACTGGTTCAGCAAGTACAGCGGAAAATGAATCACTTTGTCTGCAACCAATCAACCAGCTCGTACTTGTTGCTCCATGAAACTCGTTTGTGCCAGTTTCAAACCACCTCCCAATCCTCATGGTTACTTTTGACATTTTGAGCATTTTGGCTGCAACTTAAAAGCAGCAGAATTTGTGTTCTATTTAAATTTGTTCTATGAATCACAGACTCTAGTTCAGCACCCAAAGAGCACAGGTTGATTAATTCCCCTTCCTGCTGCCCTGAGGAGTATTTGCTAACTACCGGCACATCTGATGCCTCTGGAGGCAGCGTTCGAAACTATTGTCACCAAAACTTTGCTGGATCTAGAGCTTCGGTCCAATCATGATATAAATAGTTTCGGTGTCAATTTCAAGGTGGTTGTTGGGAATGCATGCATTTATCTGTCTTAATTAAAAACAAGGAAGAAGCAGAGGACTTTTACTTTGAAAAAGAAATAAAAAGGTAGTTAAGGTAGAATAATAAATGAGCAAAAATGATCTGGAGGAAAATAAATACTTTACAGCAGCACTAAATGTCTGAGGACCCTTACATTATATTACATTATATGAATTGTCACCTGGTGCCTGCATAGTATGTTTTAATTCTTTTCACCATTAATTGATGCAGAAAAGGCACAGATTGATCTAAAAAAATTACACCAGAATGTGTTTTAATGCTCATCATTTCAGAGGGAATGACCCTCAGATGCCTCAAATAAATCCTACACCCTTTACATCTCAGGATTGTACAGTGGCCTCATCTTTAATGCTCCTGAAACTGAGATGCAGAAAAATTATTTGAGGACCACGATCTAGGGGAAGAGTCTATTTGAATATGTGTTTTATTGAGGATCAATACCGACATTAGTACTGTTAGAACCAAAGCTGTGATTGCTTATATTTGGAACCTTTACATGTGATTATAAAATCAAACATTCTGGTTGTTTCCTCCAGTCACGCCATCGTAAGTTAAATCCATTTAGACATGTTGACATCTATAAATCATGTTGAGTGATATAATGACCAGGGCCCCATCATATCTGTGGTGGGGGACTCTAAAAGGTGTTTTAAAGTCATTTTAAAGACAGATATCAGGCAGATATATGAGCCTGATCGTACAGTAACTTCCCATGCAGCACCGTGTGTGTGTGTGTGTGTGAGTTTACATCTTTGTCAGTGTGTCAGAAGCTTGTGTTCACTGAGTTAGAGGCACGACAGGTGTCGAACTGAAATGTGCGTCATTTGAAAAAGAAAAAAAATTGGCTTCAGTCGGAGAAAATGACACAGCAAAATGATGCTATGAGGCTCCTCTGTTAAATAGGAAAAATGCAGGTTAAATAGACATTATATAAAGTTTATTTAACACAGTATTTACCACAAATGTAAAACACAATTACTTTAATTAATTTGATATCACTATAACTTTAGTTTAAACAATTTTATTTCTCAAGACATTATTTTTTACTCTTACGGCAGCTTGTGGTGGATTTAAATAGTCACTTATCGGCCATATGTTATGAGAGTGTGTGTGTGTGTGTGTGTGTGAGAGAGAGAGAGAGGGAGAGAGAGAATGAATGGATCCAACTTTACATGTACATACATGCAATATATTAAATGAAAAATTAAGTGTAGTGTGTGTAAGGCTGATTCTGTACGTGTGTGGAAGACCATTTCGTTAGGGGTCTGGATGTTAATTTACCAACACGAGT